>JBBGBA010000125.1:0-231368 GCA_038088335.1 Mesorhabditis sp. LJ9110 | reverse complement strand
GAAATTTTTTTCTAAAATTTTAGCATAATTTTAGAAAACGCAGTTTTTTTTGGCAATTTATCGAAAACCAGTGCCCAACACCCGCTTCGCGGGCCTTGGGCGCCGGAATGCGGCCTTTGCATGAGAAATTTGGCTTTCCGATAGCCAGGGTCTTTCGGACCCTCCCCCCCCCCCAACCGACCACACACGCGAGCGCAACTTGCAAGAATGAGGAAATTTCTGTTTTTTCCCCGGGTCGACAGAAGGGTCGATTCCCCCGGGTGACGGAGAATTGAGGCGTTTTGGAAACGGGAAGGCCCTCAAATCGGGCCTCGAAAGTGACATCCACACACACACACACACACACACACACACACAGTTACACGCCAAAATTATCGAAGGTAGGATTTTACTTCAGAACTTGTAAGTTTGCTGCAATTTTTTTAAGAAACGAGTGCTGTTTAGCGCTGCTCCCTCGGTTATTTCTGAAAATTTTCGGAAATTGGAAAGGTGTGAAAAGCCGCGACAACGCAAATTGCGGGCTGCGAGTCGGCCGATTGCACAGCGAATCCATAGCCGTCCCAGGACCGTTCCATTAAAGAGTTTTTAGGCAATTTCGGGTTAGATGGCAAAAGTTCTTGCTGCCGCTCTATTGCCTCACCAGTCGCATCACATCGACCCGGCGGCTGACCCTTCAAATTAAGGATTCGCGCCGCTCTCTGGACGTGAGTCGCATTGCCTGGCTGACTTTTTTATTATCATGCTCTGCATCACTAGTGTCTCGGCGTCGGTGGGTCTTCTGGGAAAATAACTCTACAGGGGAAGCTACGAAAGAACGTCAGACGGCAAATAGCGTCTGGCAACAAGCCGCCGGCGGCGAGTAAGGCGAGAGACGTAGAGAATACCCCCGGTACTGTTCTATTTCGCGTGGGGGGCTGTGGGACTGTGCGGGGGGATTTGCTTCGTTTTGTTCTAACTCTTTTATATGAGGCTATTTTGAGTTGTCATTAAAACTATTAGTATATTTTTGACGCTCTATCGAATGGCATTAAAGAAATTTTTGGAAAGTTATCGAAAATGTCGAAAACTATGTAGCTTTCGACTCCACGATCCCATGTGGAAATACCGAATAAACCTTGTTTTTGCTATAACTATTTTAGAAAACAATATTTTTAGATGAAATTAAAACTCTTAGTATATTTTGTGATGCTCTATCGAATGACGGGTTTAAAATATCGAAAAAATGGCGAAAATGCCGAAAACTAACATTCCGGAACCAGTTGCAATAGTTTTATTTTGTTTTTGCTATAACTTTTTTTATATTACTTCGAATGGCGTTGCAAAAATCCCGAGAAAATAGCGAGAAGATGGAAGGTTCCGCGAAGCATATCCCCCGCGAAATAGAACAGCACCATACCCCCTTGCAATCGAAGCTTTCTGCCGTCTTTAACTCTTTAATGGCGTGGTTTTGCCTCAGTAAGTACGTAATGATCGGATCACTGTAGCCACATCAGATAATTGAAAAATTTCGATTTTCGATATCAACTTTAAGCTTTTGCAAAAGTCATGGCTACTTCCTTAGTTAATTAGCAAACTCCGACAGTGCGGAAAACATATGTAGGAGCGTAATGGGCCTACTTGCCATTCTCCCCCCCCTCACCAAACCCCCACCAACTTTTGGTATCGCGGCCGTCTGTTTGCACTGTGGGAATGTAAAGTATACCAAAATGTTTGCCTGAGGTTGTTGACTAAGAATACAGTAGATTTGAGGCGGCTACCCACCATTACTTCTAAAAGTCATTACTTCTAAAATCATTACTTCTAAAAGTCATTACTTCTAAAACCATTACTTCTAAAAGTCGTTACTTCTAAAATTCTAAGCGTCGTTTTGGGCATAAATATAGCCAAGCGTGCCGAAAAACTGATAATCCGACGTACCAACTTTTAGAAGTAACGTTTTTAGAAGTAATGATTTAATAATGACTCTTAAAATGACTCTTAGAAGTAATGATTATTGGAAGTAATGATTTTAGAAGGAATGACTTTTAGAAGTAATGTTATACCCCCCTTGAGGCAAAAAGGCTGATATTAAGAGATTTGAGGTGGATAAGTGGGGAATTTCGGATGGGGAGCCAGAATTTAGCGGGGTTATTTCCGATTCTGATTATCTTGATTTTAAAAAATATGGAAATTATTTACTATCGTAGGTCGTAAACAGGGCCAGCGTTGAAACGCCGCGAAGCGGTTTTCAACCCTAGCTTGCCTGTATTTTATTTGATCTGGCCATCTTTTTTCAGGCGATCCCAGGCACGCCGTTCTGGACGATGCAAAATTGCGATTTACGCGTGGGTTTATGCGTCAATGATGGCCTCGTCGGGTTTGCTTGGACAACGGTTAAAAATCATAAAACATCAGCAGGAAACATTTTAATTTAACGAATTTCCAATAACTGGTGGGGGGCCAGGAAAAAAGGGCAAGCGAGTGTTTAGAAACCAAAAAATGGCGCATGAAAATATTTTATTACAAAAAAGAGTATGTGTTGCTCCACCACCATGCCTAAAATCAACCCGAAACTCGGCCTCGGTGCCGAGAAGTCGCCATCGCGGAAAAACACACATGCTTTTCTCGCTTATAGTAGAGGACTAAAAATTTCCGTACACATCCCAAAAAAAAGTTCGAAACGGAAGTCGATTACAATGAATTCCAGACGCGTTTCACAGTTGGCTGCCGCCAGAAGCGACGTCCGATCCAGGTCTGTGCTCAAATTCAGGCCATTTCCCAAAACCTGCATGGCCAGGTCAGGAGCGCGTCCCGAGCGCCAAGAACACCCCGAAACCAGTTGGCATTTATAGCTATGTGTGGCACTCGGATCGTTGCGCCACGTTGATAAGCTGATTCTTGACTCGGTTGACCGAGTCCTTCTACCGAAAGTGCAACGATTGCTGGGATGTCGCCCTGCTTGTTTTGAACTACCAAACTCATGTGTAAGATTTAACATTATATTACGCCAGAGACTTGAAAACTCAAAGTAAAGTTGCTCTTTTCCAATTTTGGTAGCGGGGGGTGTCTTAAAAAAGGACATATAT
Source organism: Mesorhabditis sp. LJ9110 (assembly GCA_038088335.1). Taxonomy (NCBI): domain Eukaryota; kingdom Metazoa; phylum Nematoda; class Chromadorea; order Rhabditida; family Rhabditidae; genus Mesorhabditis; species Mesorhabditis sp. LJ9110. Next base: position 228,303 of record JBBGBA010000125.1, on the reverse strand, counting down.
CTTAGGAAATATTGCAACTGCTTATAACGCACGATCAGGGAACTGAATCGTATACACCGACGGACATTTGCGTCTATCTCTGTGCCACGTCTCTCCGCATAGCTAGCTGTATTCATTTCAATAGATTTTCACACCATTCGCAGGCTCTAAAAAACTAGAAACAAGCGGTTTTAATTTTTCAAAAATTCTCTGCCTGCTTGATGCTAAACGATTTCTTGAAAAAAGCGTGAGGCCAGCGGCGCCCTACTAGCTTGTGACAGCAAATAACATACGGATTTTGCCTAAAGTCGGCGGTTTGCGTGGATTTTGGCGTGAGAATTCGTGAATTAAAATGCTTTAGTTGAAAAACAAACATTGCTTGTCTGAATCTTCAAAAAGAGCTTCTCGCCTGATTAGTTGCCTGATTCTTCAAAATCGGACGCTTCTGCGGTGATGGGGGGGGATTTATTTGGGACACCCTGTAGAGTCCGTGGTTTTTGATGATATGAAGTGCAGTCACGGTATAAGACAATCCAAAGACCTAGTTACCTTTTACGCAGATTCCGCATCTGTAATCAATGTAATGCTTTTGACCTAGTCTTGCGGTCAGATCTGCTAGTTTACACATGGATACTATCTACAACGTAGGATTTTTGGTCAAGCCCCTCAAAACAGACGTACACCCGATGGGTCATGGATTTTGAGCAAGCTTGGGATATCTGCACGGAAGGGCGCAAAAAACCGCGCCGGTAGATTGTTTTTCATCGGTTGCTGATTGCTAAGCTAGAGTTATATTGACCATCGGCTGCCAATGGCGAAAATTATGCGAAATGGCGGTTAGGCGAAATCAAATTTATTCGTTAGCTGAAATGAAAATTATGCGAAATGATCGTTATGCGGAATGACGGTTAGGCGAAATCACCGTTATGCGAAATAAGCGTTATACGAAATAAGCGTTATGCGAAATCACCGTTATGCGGAATAAAAATTATGCGAAATGCAATTATGCGAAATGGCGGTATGCGAAATGAAAATTATGCGAAATGAATGGAAATCGAATTCCTCTACCCGGGAATGTCTTTAACTTATTTTTGTGTATAATAGGCGTCGAGTTACCCCTCTTTGAAGTTGGCACCAAACTGACCCCAAGAAAAACCGCCGACAACCGGGTATTTGACATCAAAGTATTTCACGTTTTAAGCTGTATGAGGCGGTAGAGCATCTTTATTTTATCGCTTAACACAGGAAATTCCCATAAAGAAAGCTACTTATTTATAACCTCATTTGAGTATTTTGCAAGGGTTTTGAACCGAAATTGGTGAGGAAAAGTCAACCAATTCAGTAATCCATTTTAAAAATGACAAGAATTGATGAAAAAGACTGCTTGGCAAAGCAGAGTTTGAGAAATTCAATCAAATTCGATTCCGACGTCTCATTGCTTCCACGTCACTTTCCTTCAAAAATGCCGCCCTGAAATTGCCCACTTTAAAGGCCAATAACTTTCAAATCATGCGTTCCTTTGGGGGGACATTAAAAACATAGGTAGCAAACGCTGAAATAAACAATTTGGGTGCTTCGATCAATTTATTTTTGGCCATAAGGTGCTATAAATCTGGTGAAATACAGGTGTCGGCGGTTTTTCTCGGGGTCAGTTTGGTGCCAACTTCAAAGAGTTGTAACTTGACGCATATTATACGAAAAAATAAGTTAAAGACGTCCTCGGGTAGAGGAATTCATGCCGTTTCGGATGGCATATAACACTCCTTACAAAACTTTTACCGAGGTGCACCAGCGCGCTTTCAAAAAAACGCAACGACTTATGTTCCAACCTAATAAGTACTTCTTTTTCAGAATCCTTTCGCAGTGCGGACCAGCGAATTCATCACGATTGAGGTAGGGTGCCCGGTTTGCTAGCGAGCCGGATACCACGGATTTCAATTTCAGGGCTACCGTTTGATCATGCAGGGAATTCGGCACTCATGCGCCCAATGGCCGACCCATGCTTTCCGGTGGAAACATAATGGGGGTGAAGACGCTGACTTTGGTTTTTATGTAAGCGATGCAGCATTATTGGCAACCAGCGCCCAAAACCCGCTTCGCGGGCCTTGTGCGCTAGAATGCGGCCTTTGCATGATAAATTTGACTTTCCGATAGCTCGGTTGTCCTGCGGAACAATCCCCCCCCCCACCACCACACGCGCGCCTGCAGCTCGCAAGAATGCGGAAATTTGTATTTTTTAACTTTATGCAAATTAGCCCTACCGGACCCTCAAAAATGAATAAAACCGGCTTGAACTTTGTAAACTTGTATTGTAAACTATCGGAATTCTGAAATCGCCATCGGAAACAGAAGGGTCGATTACCCGAAGTGACGGAGAATTAGCGCCTTTTATACACGGGAAGGCCCTCAAATCGGGCCTCGAAAGTGACATCCACACACACACACAAAGATACGCGCCAAAATTATATAAGGTAGGATAATGGGGGAGCAGCACGAACTTGGTAACCAGACGCGGCAATACAGGGTGTCCCAAACCCCCCCCCCCCCGCAGACCTGTCGGATTTTTACGATTTAGGTATTTATCGAAAGCTCTCGGAAAGGCGAGTCCAGCACGTCTCTTCGATTTTCATAATTTGGAATTTTTCCATTAGTTACTAATGTTTTTGCAAAATGGGTGGATTTTCTGATGTTGTTCTGACCGGGAGTTTTTTACAAAAATCGCAATTTAAGAATTTTTACGCTTTTCCTGGCAACCCAACGACAGCTTTTTCAAAGCCGTTTGCCAAAACACAGCTTGGATAGCGCTTAAACCGGTTAAATTGCGTTTTGCACAAAAAAGTCTGTCCTTTCGGCATGAAAAATGCCGAGAATCGAGTAAAAAATTCCGACATTTCGAAAATCCGCAAGACGTGCTGGACTCGCATTTCCGAGAGCTTTCGATAGATACCTAAATCGTAAAAATCGGATACGTCTGCGGCCGGCTAGGGGGTGGACTTTCAGAATCTATAAATTTCAGAATCTCTAAATTTCAGAATCTCTAAAAATCAGAATCTCTAAATGTCAGAATCTCTAAATTTCGGAATCTCTAAATTTCTTTGTACAGGAGCCCATACAGAGTTTGGCGCAAATTGAAACTGTAATGCGCTTTTACCCAAAGACGCCTCTGAAAACTTTTCTGGGGTAGTTTTTGCGCTAATCACGAAAAAGTAGATGCATTCCATAGCGCCATTTTTCCGTGCTTGGTTACAACTGTTGTCTTCAAAGCCCAAAACTTGGTTTTGCTATAAGCAATTCATTTTGAATTTTTGTGATTCGTGGTTACGTTTTTCGTGATCAGGGCAAAAACTACCCCAAAAAAAGTTTTCACAGGCGACGTTGAGTAAAAGCGCCATACAGTTTCAATTTTCGCCAAAAACTGTATGGCTTCCTGAACCGATTTTTATTTTTAGAGATTCCGATTTTTAGAGATTCTGATTTTTAGAGATCCTGAAATTTAGAGATTCTGAAATTTAGAGATTCTGAAATTTAGAGATTCTGAAATTTAGAGATTCTGATAGGGCGGCGGGGGGTTGGGACACCCTGTATTTGTAAAACTGGCTTTTATCAAAATCCTCGCCGATGCTTTTTTCGTAGAGTCGTACGTGAACGATTCAGGTCCAATTTGAAGGGCTACTGAAATGAAAAGTTCGTTTGCAGAATGTCAGATAATTCGCAATGGGGTGCGAGAATTGTACCGTTCAAGGTTACGAAAACCCAACGTCACGATCGCGTGATTTCTAGGAACTGCTGGAGAATCGTGATTCGCTGAAAGACGGTGTGATCTACGCATTTCCGGCCGAAACATTGTCTCCTGAAGGATACGCCGCATTTTTGCAACGTTTCGAGGTTTGTGGCTCGCAAAAAGCGAGCAATATGGGAAGCCAGCAGGAAACGGAATTACTGTGCCTTTAAAGAAGCGTACAAAAATCATGATAAATTTTCACCTTCGATATCAATGGATTTAGGCCGGCTGGGCTGGAATAATACGACCCCTGGGAACATTGAAGCATCATCGAGCTATTGCACGCATCAATAAGAAATATGACCACTATGTGAGTCCCGTTTCGCTCACTCTCTCTCACTCTCTCTCTCCCTCTCTCTCTTTATTTCTCTCGCTCTAACTCTTCGTCCTTCACGATCAGCTCTTCTAATTATTTGATTTTCTTTAGTTTTCGGGATGTCACAACCACCTTCAGAATCAGAAACGCTACTTCTATGCTGAGAAATATTTTCAGATTGAACACCCGCGTGGAGGTAAGTGCCTTTTGCCTTTGTCTAACTGATACAGTTTGAGATAGTTGGAGATGCATAGACCCTTTCGTTTCTTTTCACCCCAGCTCCCGAAAAATTGGCTTTTGTTCCGGTATGCATATGCTACCATTCTCTCACCCAAAGGAATGAATGTGTGCCTGGACCGACAGAAAATTTTCGTTTAGTTGTTACGGTGATGTTGCGCGCCCGTGGGGCTCTTGTTTTCCAAGAGCTGAGGTTTGACAACCGGATGGCGCAAGGAAATCTGACGGCAAAAACATGTCCAAAAGAGTACAGGGTTCGTCTGCGATACCTTTTCAGGAGCTTAATTTTGCAATTCAACGAGGGCCCAGGGCTGCAAGGCGACTTTTCGCACCTAGCGGCTTTGAATCCATGACTTTGCATAGTTCTTCCCAAAACCCCCGAGCCAAACAATGAAAACCACCTCCTCCGGCCCCTGTATCACAGCTATATCCGTTTACGAGGGATACGAATTGCCCCCTAACAAAGAGCAAGACTGAAAAACTGCCAAAGCTTAATTTCAAAGCGGAAATCAGTATATTTTGAAAACACTTTGAAAACTTTACCTTAAAGGAGTGACTCCCATATCAAACATCGCGTCAAACTTTCGTTTAGGTTTTTTACTTTAGAATGTTCAGGTGATTGTAGGTACGCGTGTATCCGGTATGGTCGCTGATGTTTGATTCTGCGTGAGCTCCTGCAATTTCTCTGCTAAAGTACCAATTTACATCTTGATATCAATAAAAATGCCCATAAACTCGGCCTCTGGTCTGCACAGCGCGGAACCCTGAAGACGTTCACAACCGCCAAAAACACTTCGGGATAACCTTAAATGACTGAAGAGGTCGGCTTGCCGGCCTGTTGATGGTCCTGATACCTGAGCAGATCCTTGCGTGACCGCCATCCATCGATTTTTGAACAACTTCCCGGACGGCCAAAAACATAGATGTCTTATCATGCCTTATTAACTTTTTCGTCATGTGCAAACAGGCCCGTACGGAGCCGAGATTTCGGGGGCAAAAACCGCGTTTCTAACGCTTAAATTCGTGTGAAAACACATCGGAAACGGCGCGCGCAAGCGAAATTTTGTTTAGCAAAAATGGTGCACTAATGAAAACGAGCGCCGCAGGCAAAAAATTCTAGAGGTAAAATCGTTTCGAATAAACAGCGCCGAGGCAAAAAATTTTTGCGAAAAAATCATAAGGGTCCCCCCTTATGAACTTTTCGGACCTCGACCGATTTCGGGGGCCTGCCCTCGTACGGGCCTGTGTGCAAAGTTTGCAGCCAAGAAAAATCAACCGCCGCCCTCATGAACTCTTCGATGACCTGCTGAAGCCGGCCTGGGGGACAGACCATACCGACCTGTCGGCACATCTTCTGATGTTTCGATGAGCCAATAACGCCGCCTCACAAAAGTGCTGTTAGTAATCATAACTAATCTTACTATCCTACTATATATCAAACCAGTGGAAAAAGCCCGCTTCGTGGCCCTTTTCCACTGGACCCCGTCTAGAAATCATCCATCCCTCTTATTGAAGCCTGTGGCGCAAGAGCCTGACTGAAGGAACCATTCTTTGGCCTGCCCAGCTTCGCGCTAGCGCTAGCTAATGATTTTTGCCTGGATTTAGCCTGCGGCGCAAAAGAGTCAGTCAAGGACCTTTTCTTTACGTTCCAAAGTAAATTAATAAAATGTTTTTGCATATTGCTCTAAATAACTTGAATCTTGGTCAGGGGAGTCAACCGGCGACATTAGTGCACAAATAGGTTTCACATTAGCATCCGGAAAGGCTCAATCTCCATATGAGCAGAAGTCTAAGAAAGACATCGATAGGGATCCCAGGACCTGAAAAGAAATCCTGGACTTGGGTGCCTCGTCCGCTCTTGGCACCCCAAATAGAACATTAGTGTAGCAAAAATGGTACTTGTTAGTGCAACCTCGAGGTGGACAGATGCGCGCGGCAGAGCACATAGACAAATTTAAATCCACATGATAAGAAATCGTGGCCTTGGGCACTGGATCCGTTCACCTTACAAACGGATACATTAAGGACGATCCGAAGCACGATTTGCGATATTTGTTCACACTCACTTCGAACGAGCCTGTGGCGCATCACGAAAAGAATACAAAATCCGGGGTACCGCTCACCCTCTGCCGCCGCCGACGAAAGTTTCATTTTTAACCTAAGTGTACGCCCAGAACGGACAGAAGCAATGATGGCGGCTTCCGGATCGGTCCGGTAAGGCTTCTTGTTGTTTAAGGGTGTGCATGTGTTCAGGATCACGGATCCAGAATACCATGCACGGTAGATCCATCTTTTTGGCAGCTTCCTAAACCATAAAAACCCCCTCATGGTGAATAAATTTGCGTCACGTCGGCCCGTTGTAATCTCATCATCGCACAGCTGCGTCATCATTGGAGCCAAATCAGAAATCCAGCACCACATCGGCCATCGATCAATGGTCGATGCATAGAACACCACGTCAGCGTTTGTTACCTCTGGAAGAACGCTTCTAAAGAACCCACGCAGGATGGAACAATGCACGAAACCCCATGCGAGATGATTTGTGGCGTCACATCCCTAAAACGTGTAAAATTGGAAAGAATGAGCTAGCTACTCCCGAATCACCGTGCAGACAGCGATTTATTTCACAAATATATAAAAAAAAACGAAATACAAATTATGGCAAAGGTGATCAAAAGATGACGTGTCTCAGAAACTAAAAAATGTACAAATCTCGGTCGGTACAAGAAATCACAACTTGAAACTTAAAAGTAGTACAATCAATCATCAGAAACAGTAGCGTTTTCGAGAATGGTAGAGAAAGCGATCATTTTAATTTCCGTAATATCGATGAGGGTAGGTGCATACTGGGCTGGGGCGACGACTCGTGAAGCAGGCCAATTCGCGTCGACCACAACATACAGCTCGATCTTCTTGGTCGCCGCATCACCGTGTTCGAGCTCTTTGCTGCGTAGCCATATCATTCCGTTCACGAGCAAGGTGTTTCGGGCAGCGGACGTGGCAGTGGAAATAGCGTAACGCGGCATACTCGCTTCCAAGATCAGCAAAGCAATGAAGGGCTTCTTCGCATCAAAAAGACGTAGGACATCTTCGGGGGTTTTGCCAGCAAAGGGGGAATCTTGTCGCAGCAACTCTTCTCTGGTTTTCGTGCCATTTAGCCCAAGAATACTAAACAAGTACCAATTATAGTTATCGAGCAAAGACTCACAATAGTCCGTTCGGGCTAATTGTTGGCTTTGCATCATCCACGCATAGCAAACGACATCCGGAAAACTAAAAATAATGTCACGAAAGCGAAAGGTGAGCTTACCTGATGGTTGAACAGAACATCAAACATTTTATGTGTCCCTCCGTAGATCAACGACTCGATCCAGATCAAGGTCAGATCTTCAGCTTCGCGCAGGTCAGGCGGCATTACCTAAAGACAATACTTGCGAAACTATATAAAAACAAACTTTGAGAAAATTGGCCGGCTCTCTTTCAAAGTTGAATGACCCGAAAGGCTTCATCGCATCCATCCAAATCTCCGAAAGTTGATCGGACGGGAAGGCCAGCAGCAACCTTCTCATTTGGCGGCCTGAAAATTACAGTATCATGAAGAAGTCGTAAATCAATTTTTTTGAAAAAACCCGAATAACACAAGAACGAGCGAAGTGGACAAATAATTCATAAATTCGAGCAATCATCGTTCGGATATTGGCAACGCCATTTTAATGAATTCGCACGTTTCCTGGGGCGCGCCGGCACCGGTAGAGTAAATCGTATCCTTATGATAATTGCTGGAATCAGTGACTGTGCTCAGAATGAAGCCAAAGCTGGTGCAGCGGAAATATTTCAAAATTAATCCTCAAATTTTTGAATCCGTGGCCTAAAATCCCGAGGCCTATAAGTTCCGGCACCCCGTCATTAGTAGCTTGTCGGGCTGGAGTTCTGGAGCTTTTTCTTCAAAACTTCTTGGCAAACCGAAAAAAAACATGATTACTCTAATTAATCTGTTCAGAAAAAAAATAAAATTTTGCGTAGAGCACGAAGAAACGACCAGGAGTCCCTTTTGGACACCTAATTTCTTGAGCCTCGCCTTGAAAAAGTACTAAAAAAAGCCTAGAAATTCTTTTTTTCGCAAAAATTTATCTATATTGCGCACTTTCTATCTAATTCCTATCGTTTCCATTCAGAATATCTGTCCTCCACGTTCAAATCCTATTTCAGGTTTTGGGGCGTCGAGTGCTACGAGTGCGGCGGCAGCGATTTGCTCGCCGACGTGAGAAAACGGCGCTAGATGGGACCAAATTCATGCACAAGAGAAGAAAGAGCAAGATAAGTTAAATTTTAAATTCATGCATATAATATTGTAGAGAAAACGATACCATTGCCGGGTCGGCGCTTCTTCGTCGCTCGCGAACGCGCCGAGCCGTCGCTGATCCGCGTCCTCTTCGCGTGGTCGGTGCCGCCGCCGCCGCCAGGCAACTGAAAAATCCGTCTTGCCACAGGTAAACAATAAGATGTGATTTGCTATCTTGTTGTCGAAATTTCATAACCTGGAAATGTCACGATTTCAAAATTTCATAATTTTAGATTGTCGAAATCTGTTGTATCAGATTTTGGGTTTCCGAAAAACTAGCTTAAGTCGACCTTCTGAATTTCGAAATTCTGAATTTCGGCTATCTGAATTTAGGCATTCAGAATTTAGACATCCTGAATTTAGACTTTACGACATTCAACATTATGAAATTTCGACATTCTGATATTTCGACACCCTAAATTCGACATTTTGCAAGGAACGCATAAGATTTAGATTTGCACAACAAGCTGCAAGCTTCTTTTCAAAGCCACCCCCCGCCATGAAAACCGAAATCTACACCCCAAACTCTCCCCGGGCAAGTACAAAGCGCAACCCGAACGGATTCCTCAATGGTCTATGCTAGCCTGCCACTACAGTAAGTGATCACTATCTAAAGAAGCGAATTCACCAATTCTCCCGGCTAGTATACCCGTTACAGGAACCGATCGCGAGGCAACTTGGTCGATTCCTCAATTGTTACTGCTAACCTACCGCCTTTATGAAGAATTGGAATCGATTCCTAAAGGATGACTGCCAGTATAAGCCAGACTGCTAGCCAAAGTAACTCGTCAGAAAGGATTCACCCGGATTCCGCAATTGTCACTGCTGGCTTACACCCCCATAGAAAAGGCCGTTATGAAGAAGTTGAAAATTGGAAAGCTAGAAACGAACCAAAAAGGAGATGCGACTCCATCGTCTCGCCATCCGATAGGCGTTCGAGATGGAGGCGAATCGCTGCCTCGGTGCGCCGTCGGCCTAAAAAAGTAAGCTGAAGCGTGAAATGACAATACCTCAGCCGGTGGCCGGAACGCTCGCGCCGCGTTTTGCTTCACCAAAGGATCCGTGCAGTCGCGGCGCTGTGGCTGGAACAGTTCATATAAGATAAGCTTTTCGCGGAATAATTTTTAAAGGGACTAGGAAGTGCCCGAATCTACCCCTTTATCAACTAGGCCTTGACAGCTACGCGACACTCTCAATTACGTACGCATTGTACTCTGGTAGGGTCACATATTATACTGCCACAAAATTCGATAGACTGTTGTCATTAGGAGTGTTGTATAGCTGTCAAGAGCTAGTCGGTAAGGGGGGTCGATTATGGCAGTTCCTGATAGCTTTCAGTTAGAGTTTCATAGGCTTTCTAGCTGCTACTACTAGTAGCTTTTTATTTACAGTAGCTCTTCAGCAGAAATTATATCGATTCCAAAATGGTCACTGCTAGCCTACGCCTTACAGTACGCCGTCACGAAGAAACGGAATCGATTCTGAAATGGCGACCGCTAGTTTGCCCCTACCGTGACCGGTAAGACAGAATTAGCACCTATTCCTCAATTTTTACTGCTAAGCTACCGGCTACCGTAAGTTCTCCCGAAATCGAGCTAATTCCTGAATGGTGACTGCTAGCCTGTCGCTACAGTAACAAATCCGTACTTGGAGCCATTTAACAAAAGATACCAACCGAAATGGCCGTCTTGGTGTGCCGGCCGACCGTCGTAGAGCAGGTCAAATCGAAGTCCCTTCTTCTCATGCCGCTTCCGTGACCGGAAATCTACAAAAAGAGGTTAGCTGAAGCTTAACATTAAAATACCTCTTCCGGTGGACGGTACGCTCGCGCCGCGTATTCCCATTTTGAGTCACCGGTGTGGTCGCGGCAACGTGCCTGGAACAGTTCATATAACATAAGCTTTTCACGGAATAATTTTTAAAGGACCTAGGAAGTGCCCGAATCCATCTCTTTTACACCAAGGTCTTGACAACTACGCGACACTCCCAACTACGTACGCAGTGTACTCTGGTAGGGCACATAATATACTGCCACAAAATCGGATAGACAGTTGTCATTTGGAGTGTTGCGTAGCTGTCAAGGCCTAGTCGATAACGGGGTCGATTATGGCACTTCCTGATAGCTTTCAGTTAGAGTCTCATAGGTTTTCTAGCTGATACTACTAGCAGCTTTCTATTTACAGTAGCTCTTCAGCAGAAATGAAATGGATTCCTTAGCTACCAGCTACAGTAATCCAAAGAAGAAAAATGAAATCGATTCCTAAAAGGCCTCCGCTGGCCTGCCACTTACATTAACCCCTTAAGAGAAATCAATCGATTCCCAAATGACCATCGCTAACCTACCCTCAACAGTATTCAAGTTAACACAACCAGAAATTTAACACAATAAACGGACCGTGTCGTCTGGCGACGCAGCTTCCGCTGGCCGGTGCTTGGGCTTCGCTTCCATCGTCTCGCTTCGCAGCCAGCCTAAACAAAGATAAACGGAAGCGTGAATTAGAATACCTCATCATGTGGCCGAGCGCCCGTGCCCGAACTCGCTGAAGTTGTCGGCCGCGCCTGGAACAGCTCATATAGAACGCGTTTTTCGGAACGAAAACTTTTCCTCACTTGTCACTGCTTTCCTACTGCCTACAGTAACACCCAAGACGGAATGAAATCGATTCCCAAATGGCCTCTGCTAGCCTGCCACCTACAGTAACCCTAAGAAATGAAATCGATTCCCAAATGGCCTCTGCTAGCCTGCCACCCACAGTAACCCTAAGAAGAAATGAAATCGAAACCACGAAACCACACGAAACCGTTTCCTCAATAGTTATTGCTAGCCTACCCCTATTGCATCCAAGTAATAACCAGAAATTGAAAAGAATAAACGGACCGTATCCGCTTGGTCCCCGTCTGCGTTTATCGAATTGGTGGTTCAGCTGTCGTCCCTTGGTCTCCCATTTGTCGTCACAGCTAAAAAAATCTATTAAAGCACATTTAGCGCGTAAATGCAATACTCCTCGCAGTAAGACATCGGGAACCGAGGAAATTGAAAGAAATTAACGAACCGAACTGCTTGAAGTCTGACGATCGTCTCGCCGACGTGCTAGCTTCAGCCGGTCGTTGCCGCCGAGCCGACCGTCGCGCGTCGAGCTGGTTGGCGCGTAGGCTCGCGTCCTGCAGCGTTCATGACGCCACATGGCGGTCACCTGCAAAAGGCCCTTTAATACAAACTTCCTTGGTTTCCAAAAGCATCTCTGCTGACTCAGATTCCCAAAGCAGCGCTGCTAGCTTACCCTTGCTCAAAAAAGCCCCAAGCGGGGCTGGACAATTGACCAATTCCAAAGGCACGTATGTGACCGATGTGGCAATTCCTCAATGACCACTGCTAGCCTACCACGTACAGTAATCCTGAGAAGAAATGAAATCGATCCCTAAAGGCCACTGTGAGCCTACCATCAACAGTATGCGTTATAACAAATTGACGCGATTCCATATTTTTGCTTGTTCACGCTTACGGTAAGAAACGGCAAAGAAAGCGTGCGAATTCCCAGATAGTGACTGCTAGCCTGCCCGAGCTTTCAAAAATTCGTAACCAGAGCGATTGAAAGAAATAAACGAACCAAACTGCTTGGCGTCGTCGATGTTTTCGCCGACACCCGCGGATTGTCAATCTTCAGACGCCTCAATGCTGTCGCTGCGCGTGACGTCCTCCTCGGCGATCGCCCTCGAGCCGTACGTAGCGACTTACAGTAAACCCTAAGGAGAAATGAAATCGATTCCCAGTAATCTTACCCTTTACTGAAACCGCCCGCAACTCGGGCACGTCACAGAAGTGTAGAAAGTGCTTGGTACTTTGTGCCGAACACGCCGAGGGCACTTCGAGCCGCTCCATCCTCGCCGATCCCTCCCGAGATGTTCGTCCGTCGTCGTGTCCTCCACGGACGCCGCGCCGACCCTCGCCGGCTGGGAATCTTCGGCCGTCGTCGCACACTGGTCGTTGAGCGGCCTCGTCTCTGCGAGTGCCGTCTACCTCATCGTGGCGACGCCGCCTGCAAAGAGACTTTTAACACACGCTTCCTCGTTTCAAAATTCATCTCTGGTAGCCAACGTTCCCAAATCATCCTTGCTAGCCTACCCCTTGCTCAAAAAAGCCCCAAGCGGAGCTCGCTAATTTCCGAATTCCTATTGCTCGTATGTCATTTCAATAAGAAACTATGAAATATCACGTCAATTCCTCAATGACCACTGCTAGCCTACCACTTACAGTACCGTTAAAAACATTTGACGCGCCAGATTTTTGCTTGTTTACGCATACGCATACGCCTACCACTACGCCTACGGTAGGAAACAACAAAAAATTATGCAGAATCTCAAATAGTCGTTAAGTATACAGTAATAAATCCGTAACCAGAGCGATCGAAAGAAAGAAAGAAACGAACCTAACTCATCGGCCGCCACGAACTGCTAGGTGACGCGCTCCGCCAGGTGGGACGGCGCTGAGAAGTTGTTGCACCGCGAGAAGTCGTCATCGCCTCTTACATGCGCTCCTGGCTGCCGCCTGCAAATAAAGTTTTAACAAACGTTTCCTCGGTTTTAAAATTCATGTCTATTGATCGACGATTCTCAAAGTGAGATTGCTAGCCTAAATCTTGCCCAAAAAAGCTACCCCGCCACTTACAGTAACCCCTAAGAAGAGACGAAATCGGTTCCTAAATGGCCGCTGCTAGCCTGCCCCTTGCTCAAAATAGCCCCAAGCGGAGTTAGCCAATTTCCGAATTCCAACTGCTCGTATATCATTTCGGTAAGAAACTGTGAAAAATTGCCTCAATTCCTAAATGACCACTGCTTGCCTACCACTTACAAAAAAATCCAAAGAAAGTCTAATCCCTAACTCGAGAAATCGAAAGAAAGCAACGTACCGTACTCTTCGTCATCTACACAACTTCAGCCTCGTCATCTCGCGTCGGCAGGAGATCCCTCAGATGGCGCCCGGAAGCCGATCCTCGCGCGTCCACCTTCGCCTCTACCGATAGAAAAAGATTAGCCGAAAAGTAAAAAAAACGTATCTTCTCCAGTTCGGCAGCTCCTGTCCTTAAACGGCTTGCAGTCGTCGCCCGGCTTCCGCCCCCGCTCCGCTCCTCTTCATGCCTCATCCCGGTAGCAACAGCCTGGAAAAGCCATTTAAAAAAACTCGAAAAAAAACAGAAAAATTCAATTTGAACCCGCCAAATTTTGGTTTTCCGTCGAAAAGACATATTAAATACATCACAAAAAAGCCCTTACCATCCTTATCGTCCATTTATCCACATTGATGTTGCCGTCGATGGTTGACAACGAATTCCAGCCGCCCACCGTCAGCAACTCGGCCGGACACCTCCGAAAATCCTGAAAAAATAAGTATTTTTCATGTAAAACAGCGGAATTACATCCGAAAAGAAAGAAACCGAGCGGAATTCACGTGGAGGAGCAATTGCAAACAAAATGGGACGTGAAGGCGAGAGATATTTGCCAAAATAAAGCTAAAAACACGAAAAACAACCTTTGAATTCCATGAAAAAAGCGACAAACCGAGTGGAATTCATGTCCGAAACAATTAGTAACAAAATGAGACGTGAGGACAAGAGCAATTCATAAAGATAAAGCTAAAAAAACGGCAAAAAAAATTATTTCCAAAATTTGAAAAAAAATTTTTGAAAATTGGGGGTGCGCGCCAAAAATCCGGGGTCAAATGGCAGTTCCGAACCATCTGGGTCAATAACGGGGGTCCCACGCGCCACCCATCTGGCCCACTGCGCCAGGGCAAGAGGTTGGCACCCAAGATGGGTGCCCACCGCCTGCCTGGCCTGTGGGCACTTAGAAAAACTTTGGAGGCAAATTCCATCGTTTTTCGACATTTTTGAGCTCAATGCTACTAAAAGCTGCTAAAAGAAATTCAGAGCCAAGATATCCGTGCCCTAAATTGTCGCTGCAAGCCGTTCCATACCCAAATCATCTCTGCTAGCCTGCTCCTTCCATTCCCAAATCATCTTTGCTAGCCTGCTTGGGTTAGGAAACAAGTCAAAGGGTCGTTGAAGTCCCCTGTCAGGACCGGATTACGGTATCTCAGCTGGCGCTTTTAAACTATTACCTTTTACCCTTTAACCGACCCTTTAAAAAGCCCTCGAAGCGGGAAAATTGACACGGTACACACACTACACGCCGCTACAAATGCCGTTTTTAAGGAGAGTAACGCCCTGGAGGGTCAGCGATTTAGCAAAAACCATATATGCATTTAACTACAGGGTGTCCCAATAAAAAAAACACCCCCCTCTAACTCGACGCAAATGTACCGGAGCGGAATGGTAGTTACGCCATTCGAAAGTCGAGTAATTTTGTGCTCACTCCCTTATCGCGGTAGTGTACGCTGAAGAAGCCGCCCGCGAAGGTAGATCCTAATATATATAAAAAAAAGTAGTGTCTGTGTGTCTGTCTGTGGACACTATGGATAAATGACTCGAAAAAACCGGGTTACCAAGATATCGGGACGGGGGAAGGGTTTTCGGGCCTGTCGAAAGGTATTTAGGGGTATTCAACTATGCCAGCACATAGGCGCAGCCCTCGTCCCCACATCGGAACAAGTTCCAAAAAGCTTGAGGTCCTCATGGAAGCCTCGTAATCTCTGCTCTGCATTGCCACACCTTCAATTAATCTCGATTCACACCTCCAAAAAAGTATCGATTCCATGAATAAATTGTTTCTCAATTCAGTTAACGTGCAGGGGTACTGGACTGTTAGCGGGGGGAGAGTGGATTTTTTGCGGAGCGGTGAGATTAGCGGAGTGCTACAAAGTCATACAAATATTCAGAAAAATGATGAAATCCGAAAATTTTGAGGTTTTTTGACGATGTTTCATACATTTACAACAAAAAAAAAGAAATTATCGCAACTTATTTCTATCAATAGTTTTCTAGATTTAAAAATTGCGTAAAAAGCTATAAAACCCATATAAGCTTCATGCAAAGGGCATACAGAACTATTGGGAAAAAATTTTCAAGATTTAACGAATTTAAAAAGTTAAAAACTAGAAGATTTAAGGTAACAAGCCCCCAACAGGCCAGACCGAAAAATTCGGTGGGGAACCATTGAATTTATACCTTCAGTTTCCCCAGCTTCCTAACGTTTGGGAACGTTTTTCCGTTGTTCTTCATCGTCACCTCGCCGATAAGGTCGGTTTTAACGGTCTTTTGGAACCAGGGCGCGATCCTTTTGGACAGAAACTGGAGGGCGCTGGTCCCAAAATGGGTCGGGGCGCTGGTCTAGCACTATAAAATCGATTTTTCGGCCTTCGGCGCCATTGCATCTTTTAAGAATCTACCGTTGACTATGTGATTTTTTGTAATTTACCTGTGTTGTAAATTTGTTTTTGCTTGTTGTAATAAATATTTGTAATAAATATTGCGTTACTTGTTACCAACCGTGAAGCAGTCATAGGCAACTGAAGAAAAAATGGCAACTGAAGCAGGGGAAGATGAAGAAATTTTCTAAATTTATTCCTACAAAGCTACCTAAACTACAGACTACATCTGCGTTATATTCTTATTCTGAAAAATCCTGATGAAACACGAACCGATGCGTTGATGTGGTCAGCGACGCGAGCCGTTTCCAGTACATTATCGTACGGAGCAGATGGAACATCGAAAAATCTGTTTTCTCAAAATTCCGAAAAATTCTCAACTCTCCTTAACCAAATTATTGAAAGCTCTCAGATCAGCTTACGGGTTAGCCGAATTATATACGCGCTGTGTCTACTACATACGCAAACTACAAAAATTTTCAAAGCCGTTTGCAGTATCGGCTCGTAGTTGCTGACCCTGAACCTAACGAAAATCCGTATAAAAATCATATTTCGGTGCTCCTTTGTCGAATCGCTTCGAAACTTCTTTGGTGAGTCGGATTGGGTACCGTCTGCATTGGGTAAAAATTTTAAATCGATCCGAGCCATTTAATATATAGCTTGGGACCAAACTTACCTTGGACATGACCCCTTTCCTCCCTTTAATATGGGCAAAACAGTCAAAAAATCATATCTCGGTGCTCCTTTGTCGAATCGCTTCGAAACTTCTTTGGTGAGTCGGATTAGGTACCGTCTGCATTGGGTAAAAATTTGAAATTGATCCGAGCCATTTAAGATATAGCTTGGGACCAGCGACTGCGAAACCAAATTTCTCATCGACTTTGGACATAAGGCCCTATTTTGGCCCTTTTGGTCCCCTTAACCTGGCCCGATCGCAATGAAACTTCGACGCAAGATAGCTCCAGGTATCTACTACCTGATGCAGAAATAAAATTGGAGAAAGCTTTTATTTCCAGGGAGCCTGGGACCGGGGAAAATCCAATAATTTGGACACAGAATCGAACCTTTTTCCGTTTTTTCCTCTTAACTCCGCAGCCATCCATTATTTTTTCTCGAGGCTTACGCGGGTGGTAGTCCTTTTCTTGGCGATCATTTTGATATATAAAACAAAAAAATTGGCCGGATCTCCGCGACGCCTGGGACCAAACTTACTTTGGACATGACCTCTTTCGCGATTTACTATGGGCAAAAACAGTAAAAAAATCAGTTCTTGGTGCTCCGTTGTCGAATTGCTTTGAAACTTCCTTGGTGAGTCGGACTATGTACGGTCTACATTGTATAAAAATTTCAAACTTATCCGAGCCATTTAAGGTATACTTTAGAACCAGCGACTGCCACGGTCCCTTCAATATCAACTTTGGTAACGCCCTGTCCAAAGTAAGTTTGGTCCCAGGCGTCGCGGAGCTCCGGCCAATTTTTTGTTTTATATATCAAAATGATCGCCAAGAAAAGGACTACCACCCGCGTAAGCCTCGAGAAAAAATAATGGATGGCTGCGGAGTTAAGAGGAAAAAAACGGAAAAAGGTTCGATTCTGTGTCCAAATTATTGATTTTCCCGGTCCCAGGCTCCTGGAAATAAAGCTTTCTCCAATTTTATTTCTGCATCAGGTAGTAGATACCTGGAGCTATCTTGTCAAGTTTCATTGCGATCGGGCCAGGTTAAAGGGGACCAAAGGCAAAATAGGGCCTTATGTCCAAAGTCGATGAAAATTTGCCGCAGTCGCTGGTCCCAACTATATCTTAAATGGCTCGGATCAATTTCAAATTTTTACCCAAGCAGGTGAGAACTCCGGTGTTATGCCATGCACTATTATCTATCTCTCTTTCTCTCTCCCTCTCTCTCTCTCTCTCTCTCTCGCTTTCAAGCTCATTCTCCCTTTCAGGGTCGAGTCGGCGGGCTAAGCGAGTTCCAGCTGAAATTCGGAAAGATGTCCGTCGAGAAGAAGCAGAAGGCCCACCAGGAGCGGATCTCGGCCGTCAAGCTGAACCACGACACAGTCGTCGCCAATGCCGCCAAGTACAGAAGCCCCGTAAACAGATGAAGGTATCGGCTTGATGGGAACTGGGGGTGATAATCCGGCCGGCGCAGTAGGAGTTGCCCGCCTGGCCCACTGTCCGGTGAGAGATCCCGTGCCTCAAGTGTGGGTTTGGACTAGATCCCACAAGTTTGAGGTTTGTATCAACCCGAGTTCCTCGAAGGAGCTCGTAAATTTTGGAAGGCAGCTCTTTCTGGGCTGCGCAACCAGACTTTTATTTTTTGGGTTGCTTTACGTCCCCATTTCAGCTGAAAAACACGGCGGCCGAGAAGGACCAGTACGAGTACGGGCCCGGGTCGATTGTTGACCAGCAGATGCGAGACTACGCATTCATCCAGGCACCACTCGACGAGAAGACGGCACTCGATCTGTGGAGGACCGTTTGGCAGGTATCGAACACATTTCGTGGTTGGCTTGGCTTCCCTGGCTTGGCTTGAGATTTGATCTGGCGCGTAGCGGTCGAGAGCCGGAGGGGTCCCTTTAAAAACCGCTTTTCCAGGACCAGACGCGTCTGGTGTGCTCGGTATTGCAGGATAAACTGATCGGCGAGGAGGCGTCGAGCAAATGCTGGCCATATTGGCCACGCGGCGAGGGCAAGATCATCTCCTATGATGTGGGTATTTAAATGCCTATAATACAAAAATTTCCCCCCGTTAGCAGTGCAGTACCTCGTTTTTTACAGAACGGTCGCTTCGTGGTGAAGTGCAAGAAGAAGGGGGGCGAGGGCAAGAAGGGGTTCACCATCTGCGAGTTGATCGTCGTTGGACCACCCGATGAGGACAAAGTATCGTCGCGTACTACTGGCTTTTAACTCGATTTTTCAGAAAGACGAAGAGAAGGGCGGTGGCGCCGACACGGAGGAGCGCCCGGTACGGGAATATTGCCCCAAAAATATGTTTCCTTCCAGGTGACGCTGCTCCACTTCGAGAAGTGGCCGCCGGAGAAGCGGATGGATGGGGATAACGTGTTCCATCTCGTCATCGAACTGCACAACCGCACCCAGCAGGTAAGAGAGATGGGGAGAGAGAGAGAGAGAGAGAGAGAGAGGAGAGAGGAGAGAGGGGGCGAGAGTGAGGGGGGGAGAGAGAGAGAGAGAGATGGGAGAGGGGGGGGGGAGAGAGAGAGAGAGAAAGGGGAGAAAGAGGAGAGAGAGAGAGAGAGAGAGAAAGAGAGAGACCGGGACAGAGACAGCTAGAGAATAAAAAATTTTTCCAGCCTTGTGATAAAGTCCGCTACTCCGCGCCCGTCCTCCTGCAGGACTACGAGTTGTGCTGGAGGTTCGGCTTTTAAAGTAGCAGAACAGGCACCCCTTACTTTTCCCATTATTTCTTTTATTTCCCAAAAACTAATAAAAACTATGAGCTACAGTGCTTTTGCATTATCGGGGGGGGACCGGGGCTTTGTTTCTGAGGATCGAGTTTTTAAATTATAGCGGAAGTGTTCCTAGGCTGTTTTCACTATTAATAAATATTTCATTAAATTTTTTGTATCCCAAAAATGACCGACTTTTCTGGGCTTTTTTTGAAAAATTCGGATCCCCTCACCCGAGATGTGAAAGAAACTGTATCCGATAAAACCGTTCTATTGACGTGTTAAAGGGATTCTTTTCCGCAGATTCACGAACGCCTCATCATCCGCTACTATCGGCATCGTCATCTTCCTCATGCTGTTCAACTTCTTCGAGTGGATCTTTGGCGATGCAGTTCAGCACAACGATCGACTCGGCGCTGGCGCCAACATAGCCACGACAAGGTGAAAATTAAAAAAAATAGGGCGTTTGCATTATCGGGGGGAACGAACTTTTTTTTGCAGAAACCTAGAAATGTTAGTAATTTTATAGGAAGTATTTTGACAAATATAACTTTGTTTCAACCAAAAAACCATCAAAAAACGTCAAAGTTTTCAAACAAATCGATATTTCGTCAAAAAGCGGCCTTTTTGCCTGAAAAATAATTTTTTTCTTTGTATCTGTTTGCAACAAAAAAAAATATTTTTTAATAAGAATTTATAGTTTAGGAATAGGAAAAAAACTGTGTTTAGAAATACTGCCGCCATTTCTAGTAAAAATAAACAGGCTCGTTAGAATAAAATTGCCCCCCCTCCCCCGATAATGCGACAGAACCGATAAAATAACATGACGGAACAGTGCTCAAAAATTTCGATTTTTGTTTTTGGATCTGAAAACCGTGTAAAACGTAAAAAAGCGTTAAGTTTTCGTTGTAGAGCCGCCAAATTGGGTCTCCAATAGAGTGTGTCGTTTGCAAATACAAATCCACTTTGAATAAATAAATCCAAATAACGGATATTCAAATAATCCAGAACCGTTATTTGAATAACCGTTCTCCCGGAGTGCCGATTCAAATATATTTGAACATGTTCAAATAAAGCCGAGCTTTGTCAAATCGCTCCCTTTTAGCAAAAATATCGACAACAAAAATGCCGACACAAAAATTTTCGATATAATGTTAGCATTGCATTTCGAAACAAAACCTCCCGTCGGCATTTTCGCGTTTCGGCATTTAGGACGTCGGCATTTTCAAGTCGGCATTCTGACAGTTGTTATATTGCGCTTGGCGAGCCGATAGGCACTTTGGTTGTCTGCCGCTGATTCCGATCACCGAAAACAGGAAACCCTAACAATCCCGAAATACCGAAAAATACCGTCATTTTTCACTATTCGGCATTATAGCATCTAGGAAATGGTCGGCGTTGCTATTCTAAGTTCAACAAAGGCCCTTCTTGAATCCATGGGTGCGATTTTTCAAATTTCGTTGAGCTTGTCCAGCTCGGCTTTATTTGAATATGTTCAAATATATTTGAATCGGAGCGGAGGTGGTTCCGTTATTTGACCGATTATTTGAATAATTTCCGGGATGCCTTCAAATAATTTATTTGAGCGGGCTCGAATATATTCAAATAATTATTCAAACACGACACACTCTAGTCTCCAACCCCCAACAACTCTACACCCCCCCCCCCGCTAACAGTTTCGTACACGCAATTTTTGCAGCGCGTCCTCGGCGAGTGAGCCACCAGATTCGCCACGCCCACCAGCATCTGCGAGGCTTTCAGAGCTGTCCGTCGAGGCGACGCAACCGTAGCCATGAGCCAGAAAAATATATGATTGTCATTATTTAGCACAAATTCACCAATCCGATTCACCGCCAGCGCAGCGGGAGTGCCAGACCAGCCAGCCGCCCAAGCCGAAGCGTCTCCACCACCACGACGACGTAGCCCGACGATTATCGGAGGACGCGTTAATCGACTGGATCGCGAGAGTCCGTAAGTCCATGATATCTCTCTCTCTCTCTCTCTCTCTCTCTCTCTCTCTCTCTCTCTCTCTTTGTCCCTCTCTTCCCCCTCGCTCTCTCCCGCTCTTGCTATTTCTATCTTCCTATCTCTCGCTGTCTCGCTCTCTCACGCTCTTTGTCTCTCTCTCTTTTCCCCCTTTCTCTCTCTCTCTCGCTCTTTCTCTCACGCACCTCTTTCCATCGTTATCGGATTTTATGTCAGCATTTCCAGACCAAACTCGCTCACCCGCACGGAGCGCAGTGCGTCGTCTTCTTCAAGCTCAGAAAAGTACAATCAGGAAAAATCTGCATGACGTGGCCTTTTTTCAGAGGGGCGCCACTCATCAACAAGGTCGACCAGCGGCCCTACTTTGAGGAGATGTGAGAGAGAGCCTTTTTCCCGGATTTGCGATCGTGCTTTCGAAAACTGATAATTTCGCAATACGCCATTTTAAATTTAGATTGATTTGTATCACTTTTACATACAAATTTACGAGTTGAAAATTACATTCAAATTTCAACAAATTACCTGTTGGCCCAGAAATGCCTAGTAACGTAATAGGAAGCTTTTCATAGTGTTTTTGATGAGATTTAGCGGGATTTCAAGGCAGAAAGACATTAAATAACTGGGGGGAAAAATGTCTCACCTAAAATGGATATTAAAAATCGGGATTTTTATATCCGTCCTCAAAAATGTGTAATTTTTTTTGTAAAGAATAGTAAAAAACGTGATTTTCGACATTTTATATGTTTTTGCAGGGAACTGCTACCGCAGCCTCCCCCGGGGCCGACGAGCCGTCCCGAGTTGCCGGCCATCCACCTGAAGACGTACACCGGCGCGACGCCGGCCTGGTACGTTGAGTGGTCCCGAACTTTTTCGTAGAGTTCTAGAAATATCGGGCAACCTAATAGCAGGTGTTTTAGCAGTTTTTAGCACAGAATAACTATGTTCCAGTTGGAATCACTGTTTAAATCTTTAAAAATTTCAAAAAAATCGAAATCTCGGTCGAAAAATAGATATTTTTCAAGAAAAATTTCTAACGTTTTACGTTTAAGAATTGTAAATAACAGCTTAGAAATATTTGTAAAACATTTTCTGTTTCTAGAATTAGTAAACAACCGGGAAATTCGGCATCATGAATTTCGACATTTTGTGCGCATTTTTTCCAGTGACGAGTTCTTCTCGCCACCGGCCCCCCGCATCGACGTCGACTTCAAGCCGTTCGTCACCGCCGACGCGCCGTCGCCCATGATGTACGTTGCGTGGTGACGGAAATTTCTTTGATAAGTCTAGAAATGTCTAGTAACTTAATAGAAGGTGTTTTATTAGTGTTTTTAGCACAGAATAACTATGTTTCAATTAGAAAAACTATCTAAAAACTTTAAAATATTCAACAAGTCCAAATCCTGGTCGAAAAATCGATTTTTTTTTGATATTTTTAAAAGAAATTTGCAAGTTTTCATTTTAGAAATTGTAAAATAACCTTTAAAAACGCTTATTCTCCAATTTCGAATTCCAAAATGAATTTTAAAAGGTTTTTTCATTTTGAGATTTTAATAGATAGAAAGAGAATTAAAATTAAAATTATTTAATTAACATTGAATTAAAAGTTTGGGAAACAATTTTTTTCACTTTAAATATGATTAAATTTGACCAAAAGCATTGTTAGAGTTGTGAGGTATTTTTGGAATTGAACAAAAAAAATTAGCCCCCCATTCTTGAGAAAGCGCCTCGAAATGATGATTTCTTTGCAGGGTGGCCCTGCCCTCCACCGACCCGTCGCCGCTGCCGGAGGATTTCGTTCCGGGACGCATCGCGGAAGTGCCAGGCCCCGCGGAGCTGTTCGAGCAGCAATGGCAACTTCGTCGAGCCATCGTTGAGCAAGTACGCTTTTGCACTTTTAAAGGTATTTCGGCATGAATCTGTCGGCCAAAATCGAGTTGGCCCGAATCCCGACAAGAAGAGCCCCGATGGGCCAAAATACCGACAGCCAATTTCCGTGCCAGAATCCCGATAAGCCAGAATCCAGATGGAAAAATGCCGACAGTAAAATTCCTGTCGTAAAAAATCGAGTTGGCCCACATCCCGACAAGAAAAACCCCGATGGCCCAAATTCCGACAGTCATAATACCGACAGCCAAAACGCCGACATCATTTCGACTTGACTGCTATGTGCCTTTTAACATTTTTTTTTTATTTTATGTTGCGTGTCGGCATTCTGGCTGTCGGGATTTTGACGTTTTCTCCAACTGAATAAGGGGTGAACGTTTCAAGGCAAAAGGCACGTGATTTGAGTTTTTTAGGCGTCGTCTTTTCCGCCCAAACTAACCTCGCCGCACAAATTGCAACCCGAATTATGTCCATGATTTCAGGGAGTGCGGTCCGGAAAGCAGCTCCAACTTCGTCCCAAACCTGCCGGCGTCGTCAAGGTCGGGTCTGACGATGTCTCTCTCTCTCTCTCCCTCTCTCACTCTCTTCGCTCTGTCTCTATATATCTTTCTCTCTATCTCTCTCTGTCTTTCTCTCTCACACGCTCTCTCTCGCTTTCGCTCTCCCTGTCTCTCTCACGCTCTCTCTCACGCTCTCTCGCTTTCTCTCCCCATCTCTCTCCCCTCTCTCCCCCTCTCACCCCTCTCCCTTCCCTCTCCCCTCCCCTTTTTTTTCTTTCTCCCTCTCCTCCTCTTTCCCTCCTTCTCTATGTCTCTCTCTCTCTCACTCGCTCACTCTCATTGATGTTGTAGAAAAACAAATACGTCCAAATGCAACTTATAGGCGGTCCACGCCGGTGCGGTACAACTCCACGGTGCTGTTGCTGCTCCTCCTTCAAAAGCTGCTGCACCCCATCCGAGTCGTGGCGGCCGCCCCACCATCTTTAACGATGTATTTCTTTTATGTTTCGTCTTTCCGGTTTCCTCTTATTCTTACACTTATTTTAGTACATTTTCCAAGGCTTATTTTGGCGGATTCCGGCATCGACATAATTAGCAAAAATGAAGGAGTCACTTTTTCTATCGGGTCACCTTTTTGATTTGTCAAAATTGATTTTAATTTCAGCCTACAATAATGTAAAATAAAAAAGTTATAGCCAAAACATTCCTGCTGGGGGAGTAAAGTAAAGTGTAGTCTTCTACCTTATCCATCCAGAACCAATCATTTTAGCTGGGAATCTGCAAAGAATGTGAGGAAGGCCCGCAGCCCGTTTCCAACCGCTACTCAGTGCCGGCTTGCACAAAATGCGACCACAAATTCAGGTTGGATATTGGATTGGCGAGCTTAAGGAAAGAAATTTTATCCCGTAAATCTATATCGCTAATTCTTAATTCTTAAATTCTGCAATAAACCATGTTTCGAGTCATCGGGGGCGCAGTCAACTTTATTTCTTAGATTAATTAAATAGCGGAAGTGTTTCTAAACTTTTTTTTACTATTCCTAAGCGAAAACTTGACGCATTTTGACCAAAAAATAAAAAATGTAGATTTTTCGGTTCTTCTGCATTATCGGGGGGGGTCGAGCTTTTTTGTATGCATTTAGGCATGCCTAGTAACTTAATAGGACCTGTTTTAATATATATATTTTTAAATATACCTTTACTTGAGCTAGAAAAACGATCAAAACGCTTTCAAAAAAGTCGACATTTTGGTCGAAAAATCTGTATTTTCAAATTTTCATATTTTTAATAAAGATTTACAAAGTAATGTGACTTTTATGAACAGGGAAAAACCGTGTAGAAGCATTTGCGCTGTTTATATTTGGAAAATAGATCCTAAAAAAAAGTTGGTCCCCCGATAATGCAAAAGAAAAAATTTTCAAACAAAATTTCAAAATTTGGCAATTTTTGGAAAATTTTTCCATGACTTTTTTCACTTTACGTGGCCGATCTGGTCAAAACAACTTAGCATTCATCAACAGCCTCCGGGGCAACAAAATTAGGTTTGATGAAATTAAATATCGATTCCCAGCCATTTCGCCATTCGCCTTTTACCGGAAAATTAAAAAATAAATTTCCGGTAAAAGGCGAAATAACTGAATCGTTCAGCGTTCAGAATGTGTTTTTCAGCGGTATGCTGCTGAAGGAATTCGATGGGTGCAAATGCCGTGGAGGCGTCCGTGGGCTCCAACCACACCAAGCGTATCTTGTTCCTTTTAGGCAAATGCGGATTTTGTGTGTTTCAATCTTGGTGCGAGAAAGGCTTCAGCCGCCCCGAGGCCACCCCCGAGTGAGCAGTAAACTATTGGTAGCTACAATTTTTTTGAAAACCCATTTTTCTTAGGGTTTAATTTTTCAATTATTATTTCTCTAAACTTTACAAATTCAGATAGTGGATGTGTTTCTAAACCTTTTTTATTATTCCTAAACGTGAAAACTTTACAAATTTTTATTTTAGAATATCGAAGCTGGCGATTTTTCGACCAAAAAGGCCGAGTTTTGAACAAAATTGCGATATTTTGAAAATTTTTCAAAATTCTATTGAGTTTTTAGATAAAATTGATTATATATTTGGGTGGTAAAACTATTAAAATTATTATTTATGAATATTCTGTCAATTAAAACATCAAAACAAAAAATAAGCTCATAAGTTAATAGGCGTTTCGATACAAAAAGTCCCCCCCCTAGTAATGCAAAAGTACCCACTTTCGAAATATTGATTTTCGAAATGATGATAGGTTTTTATAGGAAGCGCGAAGTCATGAAGTACCACCCTGAGATCTGATGTCGCTTTACGCTCCAAGCTCCGCTCCACTACTCGCCACGATACACCAGAAGCCGAACGCCCCCTCATCTCGCCCGGCCTCACCTACCAACTGTAATAATTGATCACATTCCCCTTTCCCCCCGTTTTGTTTTGCTACTTATGGGCTGTCGTCATCATCTTTATGTACTCACTCATCGCCTTTACCTTATATCTCGAAATTGTTCTATGACATCTTTGTATTGCGCAATCTTTGTATAATACTATTATTGGGAATGGATAATGCTGTTTTTCGGCTACAATAAATACGATACGATACTACGATACGATATCGATCCCGATATTGGCCAGAGAGAGAGAGAGAGACATCGAAGAGGGAGAGAGGACACCCGAGGGGAGAGAGAGACAGACGGGAGGGGAGAGAGCGATAAAGGAGCGATATAGAGAGAGAAAGAGAGAGAGAGAGAGAGAAAGAGCGAGAGAGAGAGAATGCGAGAGATATGTGCGGTGCGGACAACCTGTTGTAAATTGCAAAGAGGGTTCTTTAAACTTTCCCGTCGTAAACCCCCAGACTCGCGGAAAACCTCTAAAACTCGCAGAAAAAACCCTAAAACCCGCGGAAAAAACCCTAAAACGCGCAGAAAAAACCCTAAAACTCAAAAAACCCTAAAACTCGCGGAGCACCCCTCAAAACTCGCGGAGCACCCCAAAAGAAAAAACCCTAAAACCCGCGGAAAAAACCCTAAAACGCGCAGAAAAACCTAAAACAAAAAACCCTAAAACCCGCGGAAAAAACCCTAAAACCGCAGAAAAAACCCTAAAACACTCATAAAAAACCCTAAAACTCGCGGAACACCCCTCAAAACTCGCGGAAAAACCCTAAAACTCGCGGAAAAAACCCTAATACTCGCAGAAAAACCTAAAACTCGCGGAAAAAACCTAAAACTCGCAGAAAAACCCTTAAAACTCGCGGAAAAAAACCTAAAACTCGCGGAAAAAACCATAAAACTCGTAGACAAAAACCCAAAAACTCGCGGAAAAAACCCTAAAACACTCAAAAAAACCCTAAAACTCGCGGAAAAAACCCTAAAACTCGCAGGAAAAAACCCTAAAACTCGCGGAAAAAACCCTAAAACTCGCGGAAAAAACCCTAAAACTCGCGGAAAACCTAAATTAAAATGGCCAAAAATTTAGGCGAAATGGGTATTCGCCGAAACGGGATTTAGGCGAAATGGGTTTTAGGCGATATAGGTTTAAGCAAAACGGGTTTTAGGCGATATGGGTTTTAGGCGATATGGGTTTAGGCGAAACGGTTTAGGCGAAGTGGTTCTAGGCGAACCGGCCGTCACCCGTTAAAACTCGCGGAAACAAAACCAAAATCGCGGGTTTTGTTTATCTTCACCCGATCGTCTAGTCCAGTCGTCAACTTCTGGTCACTAGAAAATGGCATTTATGGGTAGGAGTATGATCGAATTTTCTGAATCCAATAACCTCTCCTCCTAAGACCCAAAATCGATTACATAAGTTGTCTAAATTACAGCCCGCATTTCCTCCTGGCCACTCACTCCACCACCCCTTTCCAACCCTCTCTCACTCTTTCTCTCTCGCTCTCTTTCTCGCTCTCTCTTTCTCGCTCTGTCGCTCTCACACTCTCACTCTCTCACTCTCTCTCTCTCACTCTCTCGCTCTCTCGCTCTCACGCTCTCACTCTCACTCTCTCTCTCGCTCACACTCTCTCTCACTCTTGCTCTGGCGCCCTCCCTCTCTCTCTATCTCTCTCTCTCGTTTCTCTCTCTTTCTCGTTTCTCTCTCTTTCTCGTTTCTGTCTCCAACCTAGTCAAAAAAGATAGTTATAAAATATTTATCGACGCGGCAAATAGGAGTCAGTATCAAATGCAGGCCGGTATACAAGCAATAAAGATAGAATAAGAAAAAGTCAGCTCATATCACATCGAAACAGAGGGTAAGAGGGCAAGCAGGGATCATTAATATTAATGAAGGAAAGTAGTCCCAAGTCGAGGTTTAGAGAAGTCATGCAGCGTAAAAGAGGGGCGTGGCCGAGCCGTTCGGATCGCTGGGTAGAAGGTAGGTACGGTAGATGACGATGTGGTAGCGACGGAAGTGGATGGACTGGAAACAGGTTGTTTTTGGTGTTATTAAAAGCAAAACGGAAGCGTCTTTAAACCTGTTTTGATTTTTAATATCCAAAACGGAAAAATGGCATTAAAAATACGAAAAATGTCTCTGAAAATTTCGGTACAGGGCTAACCTCAGACCCAATTTTTTAATTTTAAAAGGTTTTTGTATAGTTTTTCACTTGCAACATAGTTAAATTTTGCTAAAAACCCTACTGGAATACGCACGATTAAATGAGTATCCATCTTGAACAAAAATGAAAAATTTCTGTCCCCGCGATAATGCGAAAGCACCGTTTCAAGAATTTTCGCCCGGGTTTTATCTACTTTACGTAAAAAGATGCCAAAATGCCGAAAACGAAAATCCCGACAGCCATAATACCGACAGCCAGAATCGCGACAGCCAGGATTACGAAATGCTTTTTTGCCCCATAAATGGCTTTACCAGGTGGGGTTTCTGGCTGTCGAGAATTTAGCTGTCAGGATTTTGGCTGTCGGGATTATGGCCGTCGGGATTATGGCTGGAATTCATTTTACATACAATCAGTGGTGTGTAGTTGTCGTCTAGTGTTGTCCTGCCGCATTCACTCGTCCTCCTCGCTCGGCTCGGGACGCCGAAATCCCTTGGCGACATAGTCCTCGGCGACGATGCATGCGGCACATCGCCTTTTGCCCTTGCAAGAGCAGGCAGTGTCCAGTCGAGGGAGCAGACACCTGAAAATCAGATATTTTCTTTTGCAACGAATGACTCTCAAAAGTTGTGTTAGTTTTTATCATTTATATTTTTTATATGGTTTATTTTAATTTTGTCCAAATATCATTTTATGGAAATTTCTTTTTGTCGAAAGTCCGATGCCTTTTTCGCGTCGATTATTCATCTCAAAATTTCGCAACTTGCCATTTCTAAACAAATTTTATTACTAATTAAAAACGTCGAAAAGTCTGAATTTTGAATTCTGTGAATTCGGAGGTTAGCATGGACAGCCTAGTTTTTATATGTTTCGTATCTGATACCTAACAAAGCTATAAAAAGTTTTTAACCATTCAACAAAACAGCTATCTTGACCGAAAACTGGGTACGTTTCGGTCATTTTTCAAACATAAAATATCAAAAATTCAAAACGTGAAATCAAAACTTTCCAAAATTCGCTGAAATTTTTCACTTTAAAGCGCACGTTCAGGGAGGGGCCGTGTACTCGTCCCAACGTGTACACCCTATGGACGTAGGGACCGCGCGCACAGTCTGCCCGTGCTGTGACAGGCCATTCCCCTTCTTTGCGGCGTGGGGCGCCCCTCGCCCCCTCGCCAGGTTGTAGCTGTGGCTGACTGGTATCCATCCGCGCCTCCCGAACGGGGGACCCGGGTTCGACCCCCGGCCGCGGCAAAAACCTTTGCTTTTTTCCAAAAAAACGTCCCTGAACGTGCCCTTTAAAGCTTTTAAAAATAGCTTTTTTATCTAAAAACTTTGCTAGTGCTATGAAAATGGTTTATATTTCGGGCGTAGGGATTAATGGGAAAAACTTAGTTCCCCTTGCTAACTTTTCAGCCTTCCTCCCCCCGTTAACAGTCCAGTACCGACAAAGCAGATGACACCCACCAAAATCGATGGTCGCAGCGGCGACACGCCGGAACACTGAAACGTAACGACACCGGCACCAGTTCTTCTAAGCATTTGGCGCACGTACCGATCTGAAACAAAAACTTTCTGGGTTCTGCATTCTTTTCGCATTTCGCATTTTTATTAGGAAACAAATTTGCTAAATATAGATAGCGGAAGTGTTTCTTAATTGGTTTTCCTAACCCTAAATGTCAACGTTACAGAATTTTAGTACAAGATACAGAAAATAGATTTTTCGACAAAGGAAGGGACGTTTTTTGAGCAAGACTTTTTGAAAAAAATTTCGAAATTTTTTGCATAGTCCTGCTAGTTAGGATATAACTTTACTTTTCTAAAAACGTGATGAAATGTTTCCTATTTCTAAGTTAATAAAAAAATTGCGGGAGCAAAAAAGAGCAAAGGGCAAAAAGGGCACGCATGTTAATCGTGTTTTTACCAAATTTAATTATATTTCAAGTGGAAAACTATCCAAAACCTTTTAAAATTAGAAATTTGGTTTTATTTTGCGGAGATTTTTAGTGGTCTTTGATGCTAAAAGGTTATAAAAAATTGAAATGGAACATTTTTGGAAATGAATTGGGATCAAAAACAACCTTAAAACAATTTTAATCCGATTTTTTGGTGGACAATTCCATATTTTTTTTGTATCTTTCAGTCCGCTCATATTAAGCTTTTATCCTTTTGTTTTGTATGTTTAAGTATTTTATTATTAGTTTTTCCGTTTAGACAAGTAGAAAAATATCTTAGGGAAATATTTATATTACTAAAATAACATACGGCCACGAAAATGCTTGGACGTCCACCGACGTTGGGTGCTGGCGGCTGAACGGGCTGGGCGGCGAGTGGAACGGCTTGATGTGCAGGTTGAGCATCAGCTCGATGGTCGCGCGGTGCATCCACTTGCCGAACTTGTTCATCCACACCTTCACGAGCATCTCTGGCAGGCGGATCGGCATCTTCGCCACGATCGTCAGCCACTTCTCCGGCTGGTAGTAGTTGTAGTAGTAATAGGAGCTGAGCAGCGAGTACTGGATCGGCGCCGTGACGAGGGTCGGGGACGGCTAATTGCAGTTGCTGCGGATGAACAACTCCGCGGCCTGGCGGAACGGCGCGTCCTTGAGCGGCTTCGTGGGCAGGTTGTCCGGCTTGACCTCGAGCGACTCCGGCCCGTTCGTCTTCATCTCCTTCAGGATGCTGGTCATCAGCTTCTCGGGCCGGTACGCCGTCACCGTCTCGAGGAAGGGTGGGTGCAGCGTCGCCTGCCTAGAAAAATGTATTTTTCCAAGTTTTCTATGCTAGGAGGGAGCGAGCGAGAGAGAGGGGAGAGAGAGCCATAGGGCGAGAGAGAGAGAGAAGAGAGAGAGAAAGAGAGTCAGAGAGAGCAAGAGATAGGAAGAGAGAAATAGCAAGAGCGGGGGAGAGCGAGAGAGAGAGAGAGAGAGAGAGAGAGACAGAGGCAGACAAATAGTGCAAGAGAAATCTGCGGTGCGGACAACGTGTGCATATTTTTGTAAAATATTTATTCGAAGTACGGTAGAAAAAAAATCAGTGAGGAGTCAGTATGGGGAATTGGGGTAATCTGGTCGGGTCAGTACTCTGCTAAATATGCTAATTTCCGGGCCCTAATCGGGCAATGGGTTTTAATTCTAAATCAACGACACATGCTTTCGTTACATCTAAAACTAACTATAAACTAATTCTAAATCGAAGGCTTAAAAATTCTATAAAAATTGCACGGGGGATGGGTTGGCTTAAGGCCTGACCGGCGGGTCGGGCGGGGCGGCAGCTTCGGGAGCATCGGCTGGAGCTGCAGCTGGAGCCGGAGCAGCAGCTGGAGCTGGAGCCGGACCGACGGTCTCTTCGTACCCGTCAAGATCGTCGTCGTACTGTAAATTCAAGCTCAACGAAATTTCCCAACAAAAATTTGTTTAAGTCTATGAATGCCTAGAAACTTAATAGGAATTATCTTAAGAATGTTCTTAGTAAATTAAAACTATGTTTCAAGTATAAAAACTATCACAAAATAATCTCAAAATTTTTTTAAGTTATTTTTTTATTAATTACCAGGGTTGAAAAGCCGCTTCGCGACTTTTCAACCCCGGCCCTACTGAACCCTTGATGTACCTAGTTTGCATCATTCTTCCGAGTTCCGATGACAAAAAAAAATGAAATCGCCCCCCTGCCCCTTTATATAGACTGTCGCCACTTCCGGTGCATGCTAATTTTTCCCTAACAAAGAGGGTTCTCGATTTTTCAACAAAAAACTTAATTTTAACATCGAAAACACCGAATTTTTGAAAATTTTATGAGCGTGCGGTCATCCCACGGCCATTACGCACCTAATGAGGTATAAAACATACCTCTAACTGCCCCCCTTATTGAGATACTACTGGAACACGCTGACGGAAGTTGCATGCAAAGTGGCACGGACACACACACACACAGACACTATTTTTTTATATATAGTAGGATTAATTATTTATTAATTAGCTAAATTTTAATTTCTTTAAATAGCGATATTTTAGATGCTTTAATAAAAATTTGTAAAGTCCTTACGCTTATGAATATTAAAAACAGCCGAGAAACTCTTCTGCTATTTGTAGTTAAAATCTGGTTCCTAAGAAAATGAGTTCCCCCGATAATGCGTAAGAACCGAACTTATGACTGACCCTTTCGATCACAGGAGTTGTCCCGGCGCTGGGCGGGTCCGTGACGACGGCGGCTTGGTGGAGGCGCAGCACTTCCTCGTCCCGCCAGCCCGAAAAAGCCGGGGCCTTCTAAAAGAAACATTAAACTGTAAGCTTTTATGAAAAAGCAAAAAGTCTTGGCACGGCCGGGGGTCGAACCCTGACCCTGTGCGCGTCAAGCGAGCACAAAAAAGGCGCCAACAGGTCGAGGGGATCGGGAAAAGACAGGCCCTCTTCCTCCAGGCTTAGCTTAGGCTTAGCTTAGGCTTAGCTTAGGCTTAGCTTAGGCTTAGCTTAGGCTTAGCTTAGGCTTAGCTTAGGCTTAGCTTATACATAGCCTTGCCTGCTTTCGCCGTAGTCTTGCCTCCCCCCTCCCCCACCGCTAGCAGTCCAGTACCGAAAGAGCACCCACGTTTGGGAGCGGCAGGATATCCTCCTCCACTGGCTGCCCAAACTTCTTGCCGAACTCGCGGCGACGCGACGCCGTCTGGCCCTCGTTCCGCTCGACGGTCAGCCGCAATTCCATGGCCTAAATAGCAAATTAGAAGTTTTATTATGTTTATTAGTAATCATTTTAAAGAGAACATTTCCTAAGAGACTATTTTACAATATAAATAGCGGCAGTGTTTCTAAGGCTTTTTTGCTATGCCTAAGCTTCAAAACTTGAAAAAATGTATTGAAAAATACAAAAAATATAGACTTTTTTGAACCAAAATCGCCGTTTTTTGAGCAAAATTTGGATTTTTGGAAATTTCCCATTTTGAAAAAGTTTTCTAGTCAAAATATAGTTCTATATTAATAAAAAGATTATGATTTCTATGAAGTTGCCAGAGATACAATTTAGTAAAAAAATTTCTCCCCGATAATGCGAAAGAACCGAAAAATCAATTTTTTTATGTATTTCTAATAAAAATTTGTAAACTTTTTGCGTTTAGGATAAAGAGTAGAAAACCGTTTAGAAACACTTGCCATATTTATATTTGAAAAGTGAAATTAGAAATTAATTTTTGGGGCCCGTCCCACCTTGCGCATGTATCTGCGTCGTGCGCGTAGGTATTCCGTTTCCTTGGCCTCGGCGGTGACCTTCAGCGCAGGGAGTGTCGTCACATCCATCTCGTTCAGCTTCTGAAAAACGATAGTTGTTATAAAAATATCGGCCAGCTGACAAAAATATAAAAAATTTTTATTTTTTGAAGTTAAATTTATATCTAAAATTTTGGTTCCAAAAATCGATATTTTTTTGTCTGTTTTCTTCAAAAATTTTGTAAAGCAAAAGTAAAAAAACAACAAAATAGTTTTTACATACAAAATAGTAAAGTAATAGTAATACAAAATAGTCAAAAAGAGCTCAGAAACACTCCTGTATTAATATTTGAAAAATTGAAATTTTAAAAAATAAAATAAAATTACATCGGTCAGTTCCTTGTATGAAAGAGCCGCGTACTCTCGCTCGATGCGATTATTCGCACGAGTGAATCGCTGCACCATCCTCCTCCCAAAATCGCCTTCCTGCAGTTGACGTTCTTGAGGAAGCGGCTGAAAAAAGAAACCATAATATCATCATATACACAGCCGCCGGTCCTTTCGCATTAATGGGTGCCGGCTAAGCCTAAGCCCGAAGCTAAGCCCGAAGCTAAGCCCGAAGCTGAAGCTAAGCCCGAAGCTGAAGCTAAGCCCGAAGCTAAGCCTAAGCCTAAGCCTAAGCGTGAAGCTAAGCGTGAAGCTAAGCCTAAGCAAATACAAAATTTGGTACTGGACTGCTAGCGGGGGGACTAATTTTTTGCAGTAATCCTGTATGCCTGTAATTTGTTTCGAAATTTCTGAAGTTTGCAATGTAACAGAAAATGGTAAAAATAGAGCTAAATTTTCGAATTTTGAAAAATATCAAAAATATTTTTCTAGGTCAAATTATCAAAAATTTACATTATCAAAAATTGAGTTTCCCCTGCTAGAATCCCCCCCCCCCGCTAACAGTCAAGTACCCAAAAGTGAAGCTCGCAAAGCGGTGCCCACCTTCGATATTGGGTTGGGCGCCGACAGGGTGTAGCCTGGTGCAGCGCGCTCCATGTCCTCCGCCTTCCACGCAGTCACCAGTCGGGCTTCTTGTTCGGTGTTGAACCGGTCGATCGTCCTTCGAATGCTCCTCGCGACGTAGATCTGAAATGGATATGACGGTGGTAAGGTATTTAATTGGGTTCTGAACTGTTAGCGGGGGGGTGGCAAGATTCCCGGGGGAACTATTTTTCCAGGCGATCCCGGTTGGCCTGGTAAGCAAATATCAAGTGTTTCCACATTATTTTTAGTACGTTTTAACTCGAGTTAAAGTAAAAAGTCTTTCAAAAAAACCGCGAAAAGCGTTTGAAAAAGTCGAAACTTTGGTCATTTTAGGCCGTGAAAACAATGTTTCGGCCAAAAACTACCTTTTTAATTATCAGCTTACTTACGAAATTTGGCACCAAAATCATCATTTGTACTTTTTTTTGGTTTTTTCATACATTTTTGCCCAGCAAGTCGAGAATTTTCGAAAATTTTTCCTATTTTCTATATTTTTATAGCTGAAATAAAAACTATGTAAGCTGCCATTAAATGGTTTAAAAGGCCGTCCGCGAGCCACCCGAACAGACCCTAATATGGCTTGGCACAGTTTTTTTCGACTCTGTTTTTTTGACGGCATCGGAAAGAGCACAGCTGAATTAGTAGAGCTGCATAGTTTTGAAAGTTTAAAAAGTTAATTTTTAGGGTTTAAATTCCAGTCAAAGTTGCCGACCCTCAAATATTATCTCGAAAGTTACTGAACCAAATTGGTCGAAAATTTGTCACAATACCTAAATTGGGATGCTGATCATTTCTCTAATACATCGAAAAGCACGAAAATGAGCGGAACATGGTTAAATCGCGTACCCAAAACAGTTTTTCAGGGTTTGTATTTACGGGTTCTTGGCGGTCCGTTGTAAATAACCTTAAAAGATGCGCAAAAAAATTCTACATCGAATGAGATATTTTATACCGGGCCGACAGAAACCCTACTCTTGCTATAAAGCATTTACTGCGCGCAAAACAGCCCCAAAAATGGGTCAAAAACCTCAAAAATGACAAATTTGGAAATCGAATATATCAAACCATATCTAGAGAACGAGCTGAATCCATTGCAAAAAAGAGCAAAAAGAAATATTGCTTTTGAAGGGGGGCTGAGATCCGGGGAGGAATCGAACTCGGACCCTTCGCCTGGAAGCCCTCCCTGGGGCCGTGGTGGATTGCATGAGTGCTCGCCTACCAATCCAAGGGCCGGCCAGTTCGATCCCAGCCCCCTTCAAAAGCAATATTTCTTTTGTTCTTTTTGCAATGGATTCAGCCTCGTTCTCTAGATATGGTTTGATATATCCGATTTCCAAATTTGTCATTTTGAGGTTTTTGACCCATTTTGGGGCTGTTTTGCGCACAGTAAATGCTTTATAGCAAGAGTAGGGTTTCTGTCGGCCCGGTATAAAATATCTCATTCGATGTAGAATTTTTTGCGCATCTTTTAAGGTTATTTACAACGGACCGCCAAGAACCCGTAAAATACAAAACCCTGAAAAACTGTTTTGGGTACGCGATTTAACCATGTTCCGCTCATTTTCGTGCTTTTCGATGTATTAGAGAAATGATCAGCATCCCAAATTAGGTATTGTGACAAATTTTCGACCAATTTGGTTCAGTAACTTTTGAGATAATTTTTGAGGGACGGTAACTTTGACTCGAATTTAAACCCTAAAAATTAACTTTTTAAACTGTCAAAACTATGCAGCTCTACTAATTTGACTATGCTCTTTCCGATGCCGTCAAAAAACAGAGTCGAAAAAAACTGTGCCAAGCATTGTTCGGTCCTCTCGCAAACGGCCTTTTAAACTTGGCTAGAGGGTGAAGCCGGTGAAGCCATTATTACAAAGTTAATTTACAAAACTATACTAGCCAGTTGGAAAGCCGGTTCGCTTTGCATGATGCGCTGAAAGTTTCTTTGCTACCGGGGGGCGGGGGTACTGTCATTGGGGCGCGCCATAGGAATCCCGGAGTTCGCGCGTTGTGCCCGGGGGCTCCCGTGTCCTACGGGACGAACCGGACCCGGTTAGGCTGCATTTACCCCGCCACCCACCTACCGTATCTCGGCCCCTGTTCATCTACAGGTGTGTAAAGTATACCAAAATACTCGCAAGAGCAAGACGAGCATGTTTGTATACTTTACACATCTGTAGATGAACCGGGAGCCGAGATACGGTAGGTGGGGGTCGGTTGGGGTAAACTACACAGCACACCGCACTCCAACCCTCAAAAGATTAAGAACCTCATGTTGCAGAGCTGCTTGTGACGTCCGCATTGCCGTCTCCGCTCGCTCCATCGCAATCAAGCACATCTCCTCTTCTTGGTGTAGCGTGGAGTTGTTTTTCTGCAAAAATGATTCTTTAAGATTCGCGGGGGAACCAAATTTTTTTTCGGCTCAATTTGGATAAATGTTTTGTGAATAGCGGCTGCGCTTCTAAATTGTTTCTAGCTATTCCTAAGCATAAAAACTATGCAACTTTTGGTAAGAGGCTGGTTTACCCCCAGCCGCAACTTTTCAGCCATACCTCCTATTAAAGACTCTTGAAGAACTAGAACTCTTGAACGCACACTGTCACCCCGAGGGTGCGCTCCCCAAGAACGCGCAGAGAGAGGCGTCATTAGTGGCGCACCGTAGTGGGGGCAAAAGCCCTCTGGGGTTTGGGGCGCCTCTGACTCCCTTCTTCACTCGGCCCTGTGGTATAGTGGCTAACGCGTCGGACTGTGGAGCGAACCATCGCGGGTTCGACCCCCGCCGGGTGCACAATTTCTTGCATTTAACGAAATTTTGATCGTTCTGACGGTCTTTAATGCGCCGAATATCTCAAAATGTTTGCTGTGGTCGAATTACGATAGCCAAGTTGTTTTCTTGCGTCAAAAATTGCTAGAAAAATTTCTACACGATTTGAAAGTTGAAAAGATTAAGCCGCTACGCTTCGAAGGCCTAAAACAAGCCTAAAACTCAAATATTTTTATTTTTCGCTATTTATTTTCACTCAAATGCACTGTAGGCTGATTTTCCAAAGCAGGAACTACATTTTGATACCATTGACAGCTCTGTAGGACTAAAAATAGTCGAGACACGAAAACTCTCTTTGGACCAGGAAAATTAATTAAAGAAAATCCAGATCAGTAATTGTTATGAAAAGATTTATAGTGAGTTTTGAGGTAAGGAAACAACGTTTTTATAGTAATTCGACCAAGGAGAACATTTTAAGATGCACCACGTATTAAAGACTACCAGAACGATGGAACGCGCACTGTCACCCCGAGGGTACGCTCCCCAAGAACGCGCCGAGAGAGGCGCGTCATTAGTGGTGCCCCGTATTGGCCAAAGACCCTCTGGGGTTTGAGGCGCCTCTGACTCCCTTCCCCACTTGCCCCTGTGGTAT
Source organism: Mesorhabditis sp. LJ9110 (assembly GCA_038088335.1). Lineage (NCBI taxonomy): Eukaryota > Metazoa > Nematoda > Chromadorea > Rhabditida > Rhabditidae > Mesorhabditis > Mesorhabditis sp. LJ9110. The sequence goes on along the minus strand of JBBGBA010000125.1, from coordinate 190,340 downwards.
AGTGGCTAGCGCGTCGGACTGTGGAGCGAACCATCGCGGGTTCGACCCCCGCCCGGTGCGCAACTTTCTTGCTCTAAACGATATTTCATCGTTCTGACGGTCTTTAAGAGAAATTTTACACTTTATACGGTTAGAGTAGTTTACCCCCCCCCCCGCCGACCCCCCACCTACCGTATCTCGGCTCCCTGTTCATCTACAGGTGTGTAAAGTATACCAAAATACTCGCCAGAGCAACGCAAGCATTTTCATATAATTGTCACACCTGTAGCTGAACAGGGAGCCGAGATACAAAAGTTGGGTGCCGGCGGGGGGGTAAACTGAAACTTAAGCCCTTTACACTAATGACACTCTAATCCTACCGTATTTTATTTGGGACACGCAATAAGCAAAACAGCATGAAGAAGAAAACAAGGGAAAAAGACATAAAAAAGCGGAAACTGACCGGCTCCTCATCGTTTTCGGCGGCCATCGTCGTAGTCAGGTCGACGGAAGTGAAGAAAATCTGGGAGAGCGTGCCGTACGGCGGATTTTTTGTGTGAATGACGCCAACAGGAATTTTTTTTGTTTCGGAAAATTTTATGCTAATACTGCCTATATCCGGTACTACGGTATTTTATGCAAATTGCAGATGCAAATTTTTGACATCTTGACTGGTTCTTTTGGCTGCGGCTCGCCGGCCAGTGGCGTAGTTTATGATTTACCGGCGTAATGCCAAATTTTCATAACACCGAATTTTTTCAGGGCGCCGAATTTGGCAAGACTGAGGACTTTGGTAAGACCCGTGCCCGATCACTCTAAATGGGCGCCGTGAACAAAAATGGGGAAGCGATTATTTTGGTTTGTAAAAATTCATAGCAAATTCATAGTTTTTTGTTAACTTTCATGAATTTTTGCTGTGATTGATGTCGTTCTTAAAATTTTTTTGTTAATGGTACCCCAGCATTACGACTTTTGGTGGAACACCAACATTTTACTTCGTAGTCCGTGGTCGAACGTGCTCAAATCAAGGCATGAGCCCGAGGTCCTGATCCTTCCTGGCTCCCCATCGCTCGCTCTCCCCTCTCTCGCTCTCACTCCCTTTCTTGCTCTCTCTCTCTCTCGCTCTCACTCCCTCGTTTCCCAGCCCCTTTAAGGAGCAGATTTCCGCTCGCCTGGCCGCGTCGAGAGATTTTTTGCGGGCGCGGTGATGAAGCGGGTTGGGGCGAGAGATTCCCGAGGGAATGGAGTGACAGAGAGACAGAAGAGAGAGAGAGAGAGAGAGAGAGAGCGAGAGAGAAAGGGCCCGCCAGGGGCCATCGATCCGGGCCCTAGGTCCACCCGGAGAAGGCCATCCCCCCGTGGTGGCCCCTTCTCTGCCCGAGTGCGAGGGCCCTCGACGAGGGGGCCCCCCTCTAAGCAACCGGTGGGCCCCAACCAGGGCCACACCACGGCCCCTCGTCGGGCCCTTCCCCCCAAAAAGGGCCCCCGACCCCTTTAATCACCCAGATTTATGGGCCCTCGTATTAAGCGGCGCGTGCTTGTTGACTTTGCGAATGTGTTTTTGCCTTTTGCGGTTCTTTGGAGCCACTTTCACTGGTTCCTCTTCACTTTTTTAATATATAGATGTTTATGGGTATCCTTAATGCGTGAAACACCGTTTCCTCCATTTTTAGCTAAAAAATCCCATGAAACTCGAACATACTCGCCTGAAAATTGGCGTACAGTCAGAGACGACGAGGCTAATCATCATGATTGTTTGGAATTCCATTTAATTTTTTTTTGCTTTAAAACCGCTGGGATTTTGTCATTAATCTTTTTTTAAAGGGAAATTGTTGCAGAGGAAAATAATGGGACTTTTGATGAGTTATGGGCACAGGAAGGGCACCAAAATGAAGCTCTCTGGGTGGGCTATCCAGCTAGTGGTCAGGATTTTTGATTGGTTTCACTATCCGTCAATATGAGTGTTCGGAAGATCTTTGAATTTTGAATTTTGATTTTTGAAGGAATAATTCTAGAAAAAATGTCTTACCATCCGATGTTACTGATATTTTTCATTTAGCAATAACTAGTTATGTGCTAACTTTTCTCATAGAAAACAGAAAGATCTCATTCCAAAAAAAATTTGGCCGGTTGCAAACCTGTCGTGATCGAAGATTTACCAGGAAGGGGCATGTTTTATTCGATATAAGTGCTTGCTAAACTTGATTCTTAATAAAAAATAATTGAAACTCGGCCACCCGTCCAGATTTCATGGACGATTTCAAAATCGGATCTGGCGGAAAACGTAGATTTCCCCAATGCTCCTATTGACGCCTAGTTAGACCTAACGATTAAATTTAATTAGTTTAATAAATTAATCGATTATCGATTTGAAAATGTCTAAAAATTCTTAACGAGTAGGCGGTCGTGAAAAATCATAAAAAGTAACTTATGTAGATTCTTCATGGTCGTCCGATTCGTTTGCGTTCGTGAGATATTTTAATGCAAACTAGGGAATTTCTTTCTGGCCCACCCTGTAAAACATTCTTTCGCGTTATCGGAGGGGGAAGAAAAAATTTTTCCTTAGGCACCGATTTTTCAAATGTAAGTAACGGAAGTGTTTCTAAACCGTATTTTGCTATTTTTAAACATAGCAACTTTCCAAATGTTTATTAAAAATGCAAAAAAAATATAGATTTTTGGAACAAAATTTCCGGCTTTTCCTTATCGTTTTTTATAGTTTTCCTAGTTCAATATCGTTTTCTTTATTAAAAAGATTATGAAAATACCGCCTATTAAGTTACTCGGCTTTTCTAGATTAATCCAAAAACGTCTGTAAAACCAAGGCTTTAGCAGAACTGACCGGAATTCGGTCCGAATTAGGGAATTTTGAGTGCACCCTGTCGATCCAGCCAAATCCGATGGAGTCCAGCGGGTCTGCGGGTGATGTCTTTTCGATGTTTTTGCAGAGGTCCCGGTTCCGCCCGCGAATTCGTCCCCCATTTGATCGGACGGGCCAAATGACCAGCTGTTCGCACTTCAGCCCGCAACCCACACCACAGGCTTCACCCCCCATCCCGCACACAATCTCTCTGCAAACAAAATACCCGCACATTGGGCCCTATTTTTGGGACCCTACGTCCCGAAATCTGGCCCTAGCATTAAAGCGTTTCTGCCAGCTTGCCCTTTTTCGATTTGCATCAATAACGCCAAATTTTTGCATGAAAGCGAACTTTAAAATTTAAATAAATTCATATAAATTAAAATTTCCGAAGAACCATTTTAAAAGATTTATAAAGTGTTTCTAAACTGTTTTTACTCGAAAACCTAACACCTCACATTTTTATGATTTATTTTTATTAAAAAATAGAAAACTATCGATTTTTCGACTAAAGACGCACGACGTAAAAAATTTTCAAAATTTTTACTTTTCCTAGTTAAAATAGGGTTTTATTTTGTTAAAAACACATTGAAAATCCTTCCTAAGAAATTGCTGGGCATTTCTAGCCTATTAAAAAATTTTTATCTTTTAGAAGTTAGAAGGATTTTTAGAGGTAACGCTTTTATCTACTGAGAAGGTCCGCCAATTCCAGTCGCTTCCCGAATTTCCAAAACCAAAGTTTGTGAAACATTTGAAATATAATTTTTCTACATCAAAGAATTTTCGAGCTGAAGAAGAGTGATCTCCCCATTTTTGCTGCGCAAGTCGAGGTCGAAATCCGCCAAAATCCCAGTGAAATCGGCAAAACAAGCCTAGATTTAGCTATAACTTTCTTGTTTTACCTTATTTTGTTTAGAAAATCGGACTCCGTAAAGTTTTTGTGGGTCCCGATCGCGGGTAAAAATTTGAATCCTATCGGATGGAAGACAGCGAAATGCCGAGGGGGCTGGTTTGGGACACCCGGAATAGTGGCAATTGATTCATTCGCTCAAAATTGACGCGTATCCCTAAAAAATGAAACATTTGTTTTGGACGTATGGAGCTGGACCCGGGGCGGCTCGATTTCCCAAATGGTCCCTGCTAGCATGCCATGATATCATGTCCTCTGTCCTTTAACATTAACGCATCTGCTTGAGCTCAATTTTGCAACCAGAATTTCATCTCTCTTCCTCTCTATCGCTCTGATCCTGTCGCTCTCTCTATATATCTCCCGCTCTCTCTCTCTCGCACTTTGTCCTTGGTTTTGCCCTGAGGGCAATTAGGAAAAGTAGGATGGATGGCTTTTCTAGCGATTCCGAATGGGGGGAGGGTCTCCTTCTTTGGGTGGCTGAGGCCTCGCCACGAATTGTTTATTGGAGGCGAGAGAGAGAGAAAGAGAGAGAGAGAGAGAGAGACAGAGAAAGAGAGAGAGTGAGCGAGAATCGAAACCTCCGACCCAAGCCTCGAGTTTGAGCACGACCCATCCGAACGGAAATTCAAATGTTCCACCACATCCTCTTGCCTGAAACTGTTTCTCGGCAATATTAGGCTCGCCTGTCCTGTTCTTGTTCCCGTTTTTACCTAGCGTAATCGGATCGTCATTTCCAAAATTAATTTCTTAAAATTTCTCCTTGGAAGACCCTCTATGGCATAGACCTTGTCGATGCCTTTAAAAAATCGTGCTTCAGGGTACAATCCCATCTCGGTCGGCTTGAATCCATTAATAGATCTTCCAGGTCAACAGGGTTTTCTCGCATTATCGGGGGGTTTCACAGCGGAATTTCTGATTTTTCAAGCATTTCTATTAAAAACCATTCTTCCCCCGATAATGCAAAAGCACCAGACCGCCAATTGCAGATTTGCTACCATAAAACCGAAATTTCAATCTGTCGAAATATTCCGACATCCTGAAATGTCGGAATTATAAATTTCGGCATTCTGTAATTCCGACATTCTCGGGATATTTCGCCCAAAAAAACAATCCTCGGAATGCCTTCTGAATATCGACAGTCTCGTTTTTTGATATGAGAATTTCGACATTTGAAGTTTCGGCATTATATATTTCGGCATTTTCAAAGTAAGCCGAAGCCCCCCCCCCGCTAATGCAAAAGCACCGGGGACCCCCAATTCCATGATAAGTATTTTCTGGGTGGGTATTTCGGGGAGGGTAGATGGGTTTGGTGGGTGCATCGTCGGGAATGGAATGGAATGGATGGGTGGCCAGGAGGAGGAGCAGGAGGAAGAGAAGAAAAAAAAGCATGAGAAAGAGAAGAGAAGGAGAGACAGACAGAGAGAGAGAGAGAGAGAGAGAGAGAGAGAGAGAGAGAGAGTCGGAGAAGTAGAAGGAGGATGAGGAGGAAATAGCTTGTGCTGATACTTCTCCGCCTCTATTCTGCTCCCCCCTCACTTCCGTCTGGCCCCTCTCACTTCTGAGTACTCTCTCGCGGGGGCTTCCCGTCCATCCATCCCTCCCGCATACACCACACATACATTCACATACAGAGCCAGAGAGAGAACGAGAGAGAGAGAGAGAGAGAGAGAGAGAGAGAGAGAAGACATACTTCCACACCCCTTCTCTCCACCCATCACCCCCCAAAACATCAATCCGAAACCAGTAGTCTGCGGTGCACGGTTTTTGCAACAGTGTTTTTTTTTTTGTTTTAAAGTGCGATTAAAGGTTATATATTGAATTTAGCTGATATTTTTACATATAGATAGATGTTTACTTTAATTATTGTCTATTAAGAATTTGCAATTTTTACATTTGTAAAGTTTTTTCAGCCGTGTTATTTTTCGCTTTAAAGGGCGATTAAAGTTACTACTGCTTTACTACTACTACTTTTACGACCATTTTTAATTATATATAACCTCTAGTTTTATGTATTAAGTGCGAATCCATCGCTATGCGTATTAAACGCGAATTTTTACCCCATAAACCCGCCCTTTTTCAATTTCTAAAGATTTTTCAGCCATTTTGTTTGGTTTTAAAGGGCGCTTAAAGGTAATTTAGCTTATTTAACTGGCATTTTTGCTCTATATCCATGTCTCTGGGCAACCCAGCTCATGAGAAAATCCGAATTTTGGAAAATAGTGTTTCGTGGTTTCTCAGGGGTGCGGCTTACCCATTTCGGGTAATTCGTGCGTAGCAGGTCTGCCATTTTTCTCCTCGCTAACCTTTGAATTCATCCGTTAAGATTCTTATTCATTGTTTTTTCTCCTATTAGTGCATCAAAAGCTAATCCGCAAATTTCAGGAACCTCGAGACGGGTGAAGCTGTTTATGTGTCATGGCAGATTCTTTTTTTGTTTGAAAGAAGATGAACCGGATCGACCTTAACCTGGATTGGAAACACACATTTTTTAGTAATCTTCGGTATTTTTTACTCACCTCGAAATTTTGCGGAAATCTAGACTAGTCGGAGTGGTCGAATTTGGCGTGTCCCTTTAGAAAGATGAAGGCGAGGACAGCTGACCTCCAGTCTTTTGTTAGCAATAAAACAACTGAATGCTCTAAATTACTATCGAACTTACTGGTGCCATCTAAGATTTGTTTGAAACACAAATTTTTTTTACTAAAACCTAGCCTCTTCGATTTTTTATTTTAATTCGAGGTTTGGGCGACTTTTTCAAGGCTATTTTATAATTTTATATTTAATTTTTTGAAGCCACGGGAGAGATCATAATTACCTCAACTATTTTCACAGTTTACTGTGCCTTTTTGGAAACATATTGATTACCAATCTTTACTTGAGGTTTTCATTATTTTTCGAATGACGTTTGTTAAGTAAGCAAAGGATTTGCACTGCGCATTATCAATCAAGTTGCGAGCCCCAATCCTGTTTTTTTTTTGAAACTTACAAATTCCCAGGGAAATCGGGCAATTTTTTACCAAAATCAGTTTTTGAGTGGTACTAGAATTTTTTTGGTTCACGAAGTGAATCAATGAGCTCTTCGTTTTTTAAGGTCAACTGTTCTTTTTCGGAAACATATTATTTACCAATTTTCACCCGACGTTTCTTTTATTCGAATGACGCTTGTTAGTAACCAAAGGCTCGAAAAACCGCGAATTGTCAACCAGCTTGCCAGCGGCATGTCTGTTTTTTTCCGAAACTTGCAAATTGCCAGGTAATCGCGTCTTTGTAACGATAACTCAATGGGTCTCATTTTTTGTATATTGGGTTTCGACGTTTGGGCGTTTTTAAACGTGTATTTTTGTATTTGGTATTTAAATTTTCTGAGGTTTGGCAACAACAATAAACACCAACGATTTTTACGTTGAACTGTGCTTTTTTGGAAACGTATGATGACCAATTTTTACTTGAGGTCTGGTCAATCTCCGAAGGTAATTACCGTGAATCCGGGTACCGCAACGTATCATTTTTTCGAAACATCTTATTTTTAATGATGTGTTTGTCAAGACATTTTATTTCCAATTTTTGAAGGGAGAGTCGTTTTTGATGGGATTTTAAGGTCAACGCATGCCCTCAAATTATTTAGGAACGAGCCATATCCAAACCCTAGATTTGTTAAACATACAATTTTTACGTCATTTTTTCGGATTGTTCTTGCTTTTTCAAGAAATTTGCGGTAAATCCTCGTTCGAAAAGTCGTACATCCCTTTCCCCTTTTCGCTCCATCTGTTTTGCATCAAGGTCACCCGGGACGGCGGGAGGTGTCCCGAGGAGATTGATCGTTTTTGCCCTTGCTCGATCTCATGCTCGTGCTCCCCGGATTTGATAGCGTAATTTATTCAAATATTTCTTTTCTTCTTCATCCTTGGTTCCTTAAAACTACCATTTTTAATCATCCCAGAAGAAACATTACTAATTCATACCTTCATCGTCTTTTATTTGTTTGAGCACGAGCTTTTGCTCAATTTTAGGGTGGGGGCTTTTCCCCATCCGCCTTCCCGCAGTCGTCGTCTTGGCCGTCGATTTTCTGCCCAAATGGACACGTCATTAGCCTGTGTGTGTCGGGTGCAGAGAGAGAGAGAGAGAGAGAGAGAGAGAGAGAGAGAGAGCGAGGGAGAGGCCATGGGACCTTTTTGCAACCGGCGGTGTGTCCATCGGACCATGGTAGGGTTGGGGGCCAAGAATGCCCTCGTAGGCTCCGAATATACCTAAAAATAGGGGTACGATCATTACTTCTAAAATCATTACTTCTAAAGTCATTACTTCTAAAGTCATTATTAAAATCATTACTTCTAAAACGTTACTTCTAAAATTTGGTATGCCGGATTACCAGTTTTTCGGCATATTTATGCCCAAAAATAGGCTTAGAATTTTAGAAGTAACGACTTTTAGAAGTAATGATTTTAGAAGTAATGACTTTTAGAAGTAATGATTTTAGAAGTAATGATTTTAGAAGTAATGATGGGTAGCCCTAAAAATATGCACTACGAAAAGCCATCCAGAGGGTCATCTTCGGTCTGCCATTAATCCCCATTTTCATTTTTTACTGTTGTAAATTACCGAAACATTTGAATGGGATTTGGATTTTTTTTATTCAATACGCGTTGCGGCCGCACTTTACTTTACCCCCCCCCCCCACCCCACCAGCCCGAGGTTTTTGGCTATAAATTTTTATTTTACATTATTGTAGGCTCAAATTAAAACTATTAGTATATTTTTCGACGCTCTATCGAATGGCGTTGCAAAAATCCCGGCAAAATAAGCGAAAATACCGAAAACCCCTTCGGCTGTGGGGGGGTGAACTACAAACTTACCCGCGTTGCGTATCATCGCAAATCGCATCGCAAAAAAAATTATATGCCGATCTAGAAACTGCAAGAAGGGCACTTTCATTTTGATTTCACCAGCGCAATGTCTTGCTCAATATTCAATAGGCGGTTTCCTTTTTTGACCAGGCAATATTCGTCTTGTTTAAAGCATTGTAGGTTGGATTACTACCGTCAGAACCGTCGACGCATTGAAGAAAATCAAAACATTGTTTTCTAAAATAGATCACCACCTTCTATTGGGGATTTCGCTGTTTTAAAAAAGCTATGTCACTCAACCGATTTTTCATTGTGTAATCAATCAAGACCGCCAGACGGTTAACGTTCCATTTTTTGTCGGATTTCGAAATTCTTAGCATACATTGACGTATCGGGGGAAAACTTTTTTTAGAAATTAACTTGAAACCTAATGTTTGAAAAATTCTTCCAGCTGCTTCGATACATACATTCTGCAATTGTTGGCGTGGTCATAAAGAAACCAACATCAGGTTTTTAACAGTAATCTTCAAACATAAATTTTAGTCCGAAGAATTTTAAACCGAGTGTTTCAAAACATTAGTTTGACCCGGTCTCCACTCGAGCCGTTAATCACCATTTTTGCTGCTCATCTCAAAAATTGTTTTAATTTTTGAAATTTAATACTTTAAAAAAAATAAACCTGTTCCAACCCTTCATTGGCGAGGCTGTATGTCTGCTAATAAAGAAGCCCACATCTAATTTTTCCAAAAATAATTTCAAAACAATGTTCCAAAAAACTCAAATTACCGAATGTTGTCTAGGCGTATTTCGTAGGCTGTTTCTGATTTCACCACCGCAGCGTCGTAATGATTCAATCGGCGGTTCCTTTTTAAATGGCAGTTTTTTTCTCCATTGAAGTTTCGGGGAGAGGCTCATTCTTATTCTCGGTTCATTACCATCGCCCGGACCTTTTTAGTGTTTTACAAGATCAAAACATTATTTTTCTGAAAACTCCTCCAATCCGCCTTCGTCATAAATCTGACGATGTTATCACCAGGAAATCAAGCTTCATTTGTTTCTAAAAGTTATTTCGAAGAAATGTTTCAAAAAAATAATTTCCCCCGATCGTCGCATTAATCGTAATTTTCCCCTGCCGTTCGAATATTGCGTCTTTCTGGGTCTCGAACTTGCGGCTGTTGCTCAAGCTCGAAGTACTAAATAGATACGGCACCGCGTTTTTTAAAATAATTTTAAACATACTATTGTTAAAAAATGCGATCATCGTCTCGGAGTATCTCGTAGGCGTTGCTTCTGATTTCACCACCACAACTCATGAACAATATTCAATTGGTGCTCCTTTTCGGATTCCGCAGTATGTATGCCTATTAAACTGTCGATTCTCTCTCTCTCTCTCTCTCTCTCTCTCTCTCTCTCTCTCTCTCTCTCTCTCTCTCTCTCTCTTCTCTCTCTCTCCCAGTGTTTTCAAAAATTAAAAAAATTATTTTTCTAGAAACTCCCCCAATCCGCCTTCGTCATAAATCTGACGATGTTTCACCAGGAGCTCAAGCTTATATTTTTTGTACAAGTGATTTCGAAGAAATGTTTCAAAAAAATCAAATTTTCCCCGATCGCGATTGTGGCGTTAATCATAATTTTTCCACTCCGGCTCTAATTTGGTCTTTCTAGGTCTCGGATTTCTAGCTGTTGTGAATCGCATGAAAGCACTAAATGGAAGCGGCATCGCACCTTTTTTTAAAATCACTTGAAACAGCAAGTTTAAAAAAAGTTATCGTCTGAGAGCTTTACGAGTAGGCTTTGTTTCTGATTTCACCACCAATGCCAACGTCATCAACAATATTCAATTGGAGCTCGTTTTTGGATCCCGCAATATTTAACCCGATTCAGCTCTCGAATGTCGCACCCGATTACTATCGCCGGGATCTTTTTAGTGTTTTAAGAGATCAAAACATTGTTTTTCTAATTGCTCCAATCCGAATTCATGATTAGGCTGACGATGTTATAGACAGGAACTCAAGCTGCTATTTTTTGTACATTTAATTTAATGAGAGTTATTGCTTTCGAAGAAATGTTTCAAAAAAATTAATTTTCCCCGATCGCGATCGTGGCGTTAAGGATAATTTTTTCCACACCGGCTCTAATTTGGTCTTTCTAGGCCTCGAATTTATAGAGACTTCTTGACCATGTTAATCAGCTCAGGCCGCACCGCGTCTTTTTAAAATTCCCTGAAACATCATATTTCAAAAATGATGTGAAGATCGTCTGAGAGCTTTGCGAGTAGGCGTTGTTTCTGATTTCACCACCGCAACGTCGTGATCAATATTCAATTGGCGGTTCCTTTTTTGGGGGTGGTTTGAGAGGACATTGAGAGGGGATGGTGTATGCATGGATCGCCACATGCGACATTCGATTATCGGAAAGCGCCCACACGGAACACGCCTTTCCCGGGGACCCGCGAATTTTTTTTCCTCGGCCTCCGGTTTCTCCAGAATCGGTTTATAGTTTTTAGAGTCGAAAACAGCTATGTTTTGATCTGAATTATCTAGCTTGCTTTTAACCCTACCCTCATCGCTAATTTTGAGAGTAAGTAAAATCGTGCTTCCAGCCCTTCTCCTCTTTTTAATCCGTCATGGATTGGCACAAGGATAATAATTTTTTGATTTTTTTAACAACATCTCGGTAAATTTTGAATCCGGATGTGAATGGCTTATAAGCCATTTTCCGCAAATTATTTCTGCTGGGTAGCCCGTAACCTTGGTTTCAATTTGAAAATTTGAAATATGTGTTGCACTAAATTCCGGTAAATCGTGAAACATGTTTTGAATAATGAACATGGCACAATTCTGGCATTTAAAAGATTTTAATTGCATACAAAGGGCTTAAAAATTTATGTTTCAGAAAATTAAGCCATGCCAATCTCTCTCAATCACTTAATGCGCCATACAGATGTTAAAGTTGCTCCCTTGATAACATAGCAATCAATAGGCTATGTCAATCTGCCCATTTGCTTTTTTTTAGGGCTCTTGTGCCGCATAGAGGAAACAATTTTTTAATCTTTTTTGCTTCCTAATTTCGGTTGTAGTGCCACAATTCAATTTTAATTTCATTTTTTTCAGAGTACGCCCGGGCAAGCCGACGCAAACGTCAAATTATACGTCTGCATGGTGGAATTCTCTCGCTCGCTCTCTCTCCTCTCTCTCTCTCAATCTCGCGCTCTCTCTCTATCTCGCGCGCTCTCTCTCCTGCTCTCTCTATCTTGCTCTCTCTCGCTCTCTCGCTCTCTCTCTCTCTCTCTCTCTCTCTCTCACTTTCTCTCTCGCTCTCTAGCCCCTAACAAGATCAAAAGATCAAAAATAGAATTCCAATGTCGATTGGTAATTACTTCAGAATTAATTCTTTCGAAATCCAGAAATTTTGTATTCAACACCACATATGTTTCCGTTAATTTTCGGAAAAGAAGAACGTTGATCTGAATTGGGTTTGAAACTTATAATTTATGCCGCAGTTCGATCCTGGCTTAATTTTTTTAATACGATGACTGACTCCTATGCTGCGCAGAATTGTCGATCTCTCCTCTCTCTCTCTCTCTCTCTCTCTCTCTCTCTCTCTCTCTCCCTCTCTCTTCTGCCTATGTGTGTATATGGGGGGGCTGGTTGCCAGGAATTGAGCATCGGAAAATCGATGGTCGACATTCTCGACTCCCCCTCCGGTCCCAATATTTGGGGAGCAAGGCGACGAAATGCACCTTCAAACATTTCATGAAAACGTCAGCCGGCGCTGTCCGCTCAAACTGACCAAATTTTTACACTTTAATCCGCCTCCCAGAACCCTTCGCTTTTTTACAACTTTCGAATAAAGTGTTGCATTTTAATTGTTTAAGGGTTTTTATGCAACATTTTAATTCACAACAAAAATGGCCCTCAAAATCTTTTAAAGTCTTACACCTCTATGATTAATCTCGCATCGCTATCAACACTTTTTTTAACACTTTAATCGAACGTCCAGAACTCCTCAAAAAGCTGTGACTACTAAAGCTGTATATTTCTAGTTGATCAGGGGTTTTATATGGAGCTTTTTTAATTCAGATTAAAAATAGTCTGCCCTCTTTAGTATTGATTTAGCTGTATTTAATCGAACTTTTCTAGCGACCTTGTGTTAAACTTTAGTCCAACTCCCAGAACTCGTGAAGATTTCGAAGTCCGATTAACGCTTCAATTTTTTGTTTTTGAGGGTTTTTAGATGAAACATTTCAATTCATGCGGAACGATAACCCATGTCTTTTATAATGTTTTATATCTAAAATTAATATATCCTTTTAAACTTTAATCCACCATCCTGAACCCAGCAAATTTTCCAAAGATTACTAAACCTTTATTTCTTATTTTTATCTTTATTTTTTAGAGTTTTACGTGCAACATTTTAATTTCAACCAAAAATCCAGAGCCTTTTTAATATTTTTATACGTGCGATCTATTTTTTAATAATTTTCGAATTTTAAATGTTTTTGTTTGAAACATTTTAATTGGGACGAAAAAACATCCATAACTTTTATACGCGTTTTATATTTTAAGTTCCCGATCCTTTCCATTGATCCCTTATACACTTTCATCCACCTTCCAGAATTCGCCGAATTGTCAAAGCCCGATTAACCCCTAAATTTTAACTGTGGCAAGGTTTATATTTGCAACATTTGAATTCGGGCGAATAGCGCATCGAAAGCATTTATATGCCCTTTATATTTGAGATTAATCGTTTCTTTCTACCATTTCTGCACTATAATCCGATGGGAGTTCCAACAGAAAATTTGGTGTGAAAATATGTTTTATCATCTATATTTACTCGCAAAATTTGCGGACCTATTACTGGGCCCAGTTTCGGTTGTACACTCTACGGTTAAGCCTATCTTCTCAACATATGGCTTTCATCAATTACCTACCAGAAATTTTCATAGTTTTTTAGCTAAAAACCGATATAGCAATTTTACTGGTAAAATTAAAAAATCTTGCCAATGAAAAAGTGTGTTTTATGAAGTTGTATGTACTATTATCATCGCAATTCTGTCAGTTTATTCGTAGAATTTATTCATGGTGGAAAATAGGTGTTTAGTTACGACTTTCCGTTAACCCGTAAGCTCGGATACTTTTATAATCCCAATTTGTTTACTAGCTCATCGGTCTAATAAAAAAGCGCGTTAATGACCCACCCTCCCCCCCCCCCATAATTTTGTTAAGCCGCTTAAACGGGACGCCCCGTTTGCATTGCTTTATCGTTCTATCTCGCTCTCTCTCTCTCTCTCTCTCTCTCTCACCTTCTCTCTCTCCTCTCTTTCTCTCTCACACACACACTCTCCCGCTCTCTCTCACACTCTCTCGCTCTATCTCTTCCCTCTCTTCTCTCTCTCTCTCTTGCCCTCTAACAAGATCAAATAAGGCCAAAAAGCGGACCGACAAGGCCAAAAAGGGGCAGCAAAAATGGCGGGCAACCAGCAGTCTCCCCCCTGTTATCAGTGTGGTATGATACGAGGGCGGTGATATTGATCGCGTCATCGGATCAGCCGGCGCAATCTTTTTAAGGCATTATAATTTTGGTTTCACGTTAATTTACAGCAATTTAACCAATTTAATTCTACTGTAAAACCTGGGAATGTTGGGTGGTAGCCTTTAGACCCGGAAAACCAATCGAAATCCATAGCTATTTTTTTAAAGCCACAAAAAATTAAGTGTTTCGCGATACGAAAAAGTGCAACAATTTTTCGAACGTTTAGTGTAGGGCACATATGTTGCATGACCGGGACTTTGGCATTACCAAGGGGATCCTTTTTTGGGTTCAATACCATTTTATGAAACATTTAATTTCTACCGCCCAGCATCCGCAGTTGCAAAACCTTATCTCGTTTTAATTATCCTACACTTTTCATATTTCTTTATTTTTATTATTACTTAACAATTATTCCTGCCAATTATCACGGTATTGCAGCCTACACACCCACTCTGAGCAGCATTTTCGCCGAAACATACGAAAAATTGTAAAACGAAGCGCTGTATCAGCTTTATCGAAAACAAAACAATGTTTTGCAATCCAAGGATTCCAGCTTTTTGTGGAACTTCAATTTCTAGATGCAAAATTCTAGTTTCTTGTTCGATGCGGAGAGCTACGGTGCCCCATTTTAATGGCGTTTCTGCTTGCATATACGGCTAGCAATTTTTTTTTGTTTTAAAATTGTGCCTCAAATGAAATGATATGAACCGTTCACTTTTTAAATTTAAAATTCGACTAACATTGTGCTTCGCCCGGGCCAAAAAAAGGGTATTGGGGCTTACTCGTTCACGAGCTCCCTTTAATTCAACAAAACATCGGAAAGTTCACCTTATTTCATCATCATCATCATCTCATCGACTCACTTATTTGATTTTTATTCTCATTATCCCTCGTCGAGTTTCGATCTGAATGGCCCTGAAATGTTCTCCCTCCCTTTAAAGAAATCTCGAAGAACAAATGTTTCGAAAATCTATGCGTTGCGTAGATTTCCGGAACAAGTAATATCAATAGCTATCTCAATAGCTTGTGTAAAACTTTAGCTTGCGGCGAAACGCTACCGTATTCAGCTTCTAACAATAAGCGATTTTTTTCTGTTTTTATATGCCGAACATCTGAAAAGATTGTTGGCTCGGTAATTTCTGCCTCCAATCTTCTTGACAAAACATTCAATTTCAATCGGTTAATTTGAGCCAACGCTATCCAAAAGTATCTTGGCCTTCTGCCAGGCCATTTCCCGGAAATGGCAAGCGTGTTCGTAAAACGCTGAGTCAACGCTTTTGGGCCATTCAGTGAGGGGTACAACAGTTTTCTGGAAAAGTCCCGGTTTTGATGTGAAAACGTGTTGCAGCTAATGACAAGCTCACGATCTGGGGAGTAGGCATAATTTAGTTGTCGATGTTATTGAACGACTATTAAACCTAACTATTCAGGTTTTCTCTCTATCTTTCGCTCTCTCTCTATCTTTCGCTCTCTCTCTCCTCTCTCTCTCTCTCTCTCTCTCTCTCTCTCTCTCTCTCTCTTTCTCTTTCTCTCTCTCTCTCTCTTTTTCCTTTTTCACACAGGCTCGCTCACTCTTTCTCTCACCCCTCTGTCTCTCCCTCTCTTTCACGCCCTCACTCTCGCTCAGCTTTGAAATCTAAACTTCAATTTTGAAAACAATATGTCGAGCAAATCGCGATTTTCTGCTTTCTATTCACCACGAGCCAGATTTAATATCAGGCTGGAAACATTAAACTTACCATTAGGCGTAAACATTCGTATCACTATAGGATTTTGACGAAACATATAGGTGTGCATTTTCTAATTTCTCAATTCGTCACTTTAAGCTCCAGAAAATGTGAAAACGAAAAAAACACAATTGTCTGCTTTCTACTTCTACGCGTCAAAGTCAGAAAATTTATCAGAGCCACGGAAAAACGTGGGATTCCCAGTTACGCCGCCTTTACCACGGATATCTAATCAGCTTCCCTTTTTTGAGACTAGCCGTCTACCAGAAACACCTCAACGTGTCAGCCTTTTGGTGTTCTTTCAAAGCATTTCTTGTTGATCAATATATCCCGTTATTGTGTTGCTTCTCCCCATCAAAAATTTTATGAATTAACTTATGAATCTGAATGGCCCTGAAATGTTCTCCATCCCATTAAAGAAAATTGGAAGAGCAAATGTTTCGAAAATCTATGCGTTGCGTAGATTTCCGGAACAATTAATATCCATAGCTATCTCAATAGCTTGTGTAAAACTTTAGCTTGCGGCGAAACGCTACCGTATTCAGCTTCTAACAATAAGCGATTTTTCTGTTTTTATATGCCGAACATCTGAAAAGATTGTTGGCTCGGTAATTTCTGCCTCCAATCTTCTTGACAAAACATTCAATTTCAATTGGTTAATTTGAGCCAACGCTTTTTTATTCTAAGCCCTATTTCGAAATTTACCCTATTTTCTATCCAAAAACCATCTTGGCCCCCTGCCAGGCCATTTCCCGGAAATGGCAAGCGTGCTCGTAAAAAGATGAGTCAAGGCTTTTGGGCCATTCAGTGAGGGGTACAACAGTTTTCTGGAAAAGTCCCGGTTTTGATGTGAAAACGTGTTGCAGCTAATGACAAGTTTAGGATCCGGGGCTAAGGCATAATTCAGTTGTCGATGTTATTGAACGACTATTCAACCTAGCTATTCAGGTTTTCTCTCTATCTTTCGCTCTCTCTCACTCTCTCTCTCTCTCTCTCTCTCTCTCTCTCTCTCTCTCTCTCTCCTTTTTCACACAAGCTCGCTCACTCTTTCTCTCACCCCTCTGTCTCTCCCTCTCTTTCACGCCCTTACTCTCGCTCAGTTTTGAAATCTAAACTTCAATTTTGAAAACAATATGTCGAGAAAATCGCGATTTTTTGCTTTCTATTCACCAGGAGCCAAATTTAATATCAGGCTCGAAACCATTAAACTTACCATTAGGCGTAAACATTCGTATCATTATAGGATTTTGACGAAACATATGTTTGCATTTTCGAATTTCTCCATTCGTCACTTAAGCTTCAGAAAAATGTGAAAAACGAAAAATCACAATTGTCTGCTTTCTACTTCTGCGCTTCAAAGTCAGAAAATTTATCAGAGCCACGGAAAAACGTGGGATTCCCAGTTACGCCGCCTTTACCACGGATATCTAATCAGCTTCCCGTTTTTAGACTAGCCGTCTACCAGAAACACCTCAACGTGTCAGCGTTTTGGTGATCTTTCAAAAAATTTCTTGTTGATCAATATCTCCCGTTATTGTGTTGCTTCTCCCCATACAAATTATATGAATTAACTTATATTTTTCGTGACGCCAATTTTACAAAAAAAGTGTTGCGTCCTATGAGAAGGTTTAAAAACGCTGGAATTACGGTATTGCATGCAATTCTTCTACTTTCTGTTTCTAGCTGCGCAACGCATGTCCGGACTATAACGCTTGAAACTATAAAACTTAACATTAGGTCATGAAACATTCTTTTTACTTTTAATTCGACGATATAAGCTTGTATTTTGAAGGCATTTCAATTTTCAGTAAAAATATCTTGACAAATTCCCGATCTTCTGCCTTCTATTGTTAGCGTCTCAAAGTCAGAAAATTTATCAGAGCTAAGGAAAAAACGTGGGATTCCCAATTTCCCCACCTCCACGGATATCTAATCAGCTTGCCGTTTTTTTCGCGAGTGGTCGTCTACCCGAAACACTTCGATTTGTCAGCGTTTTAGTGTTCTTTCACACACATTTTGTGGTTTTGTTTATACCTTTTTTTCATTAATTGATTAATTTTCCTCCTATCCATATTGAGAAAGAATTTCCGAAAAAATGTTTCGAACTTATTGAACCTTCAAATATTGTACGCCGTTTTTAATGCATACAAAACTTTTTCCACAAATCTCTCAAATAATTTTTAATTTTATCCTATTCTAATTTTATTTTTGGCTTTTCAGGGTGAAGCTCCTTCCCCGTCAACTTGCTGCTCTCAAGTCCAGATGCCCGGCCCGGCCCTGAGCCGAAAAACGACAAATTTAAGGCGCACTAAAGTAGCGGTCGAATGGGCCACATAACAGGGCCCAGTGTCCAATTTCCATGCCCAGGGGCCTAGGGCCCGAACTTTCAACCCACCACCAAATTCTTGGGATTCCACGCCCGAAAGGCCCACAGTAAAATGCCGACAAGGGAATTTTTCTTGGAATTTTTTACGAAATTCCCATTCTCGACAGCTAAAATGCCGACAAGTCGATTTTAATCAGCATCGATTTTTGAATTTCGAGATTAGGGATAGTTTTTTGGGAATTTTCGACTGCAATTAATAGTTTTTTATAAGAACTGCTCCCATTAATAAAAAAAGCGGTAAATAGGAACAAATTCCCAGATTTCCATTTTTAAAATGCCGGCAACGGAATATTCCGCGGCTCTACGGCAATTAAAATTTCACACTTATTTCACATGGTATCGTGTTTTCCGCAATCTACACCACTTTTGCCACAATTTTTTAAAGCAAATTGGTGATAAAGCAGGGCTTAATGGTAGGCAGTTGAGAATCGCTTGGTCGGTTACGGCCAAAATACAAAAAAGTGTTGCATGTATGCAGATCCAAGGCGGTGTTTTGCTGTTTTTAATTGGGCGGCTTCTTGGTTTCGACAGTTTCTTTAGTAACATTTAACTAAATTTCCAGTGGAAAACTGCAAAGATTTAGAAAACCGGCTTTATTGGGTTCGAAAAATGATCTTTTTCGTATTTTAATAAAAAAGGGCAAGGTTTCTAAAAGCCCGTGTTGCAACGCTTGTCTTAAAGTAGGAAAATTTAGGAGGGTAAATGACCCCTACACCACCCGCCCGATCATGCAAAATCAGCCTGGTTTCGGTTTAATTTTATGAATTTCTCGGCTCAGTTTTTGCAAGGATTTTTAATTCGGAACGCATTGGTTATCTCAATCTTCGCAAGCTCGACCCGAAAACCATAATTATTTTTTCGTGCCGCCATTTATACTTTGACCTATTTTTAGCCGATGCTTTATACAAATCTATTAATCTCTTTCATTGCTCCCGAATAGCTGCGGTAATTTGGAATTTTTTTTATTACTGGATCCATTCCGATATTTTTCGAAACCGTTTTCGCGTTGCGATTATGTGAACCATGCAAACATAATCTTCAGAGTTTTCTTGAAACAAATCTTTTTCTAACTTATTTTATTTCTTTAAGATTTCCATGTTTCATGAGTTTGTAATTTGTAAAAATCAAGGAAAGAGTAAGTTCCTGATGTGCCTGTTGTTGCTGTCTGTTCTAGATTGACTTGAAGTTTCGAATTTATTTTTAATTTATTTCCAATTAACATTATTCATACCATATCATCTTTGTTTATTACTTCAGATTTATATTGACCTTTGGAGGCGCTATATGATTTTTAATTCTATTCTGCTAATTTTTAAATTAATTCTAACAATGTCGAAGCATTAATTTTACTTTTATTCTATCAGTATCTGACCTGTTTTGCAATATAAAATGTAATATCATGGGTATTTTTAACCAATTTATAGACGTTATTGGAAATTAATTCCACGCTACGCCTCAGCCCCCAAAAAATCAATTTCGAAGCGCTGAACCATGGGGTCCATGTCTGGCGTCTTCGCCGGCGGCTCAAAATGGGGCTCCTTATTTTCGTCGCGCCAAGGGGGGTCGTTTTTTGATTTCTCGGGCCCCCGGCGAGGTGGAGGGAGAGGGCCCTTCCCTGGGCCTTAATTGGGGCCCATCCGCTCTCTCTCACTCTCTCTCTCTTTCGCCTGAAAATAGGCCCTACATTTTTGGGTCCATCCACGTTTCACTGATCATCTTTGTAGATATTTTAGGACCCGGATTTCACACTTGTAGGGGTTATGGATTTTGTTAATTTCCTTTTCTATTTCGTGTCGATTGCGCTTAGGTTCGGGAGATTGAGCGATAAGGACGCTGGCTGGCGGGAATTTTTTAGGAAACATATTTTCCTTATGGTGGAGCACTCGATTTTTTAGAGCTTTTACAGAGATAACTAGCCTCGACAAATTGGTCAGCTGGCAAACACTGTTTTGGAAAGTATTTTACGGCTTTTGCTGGATTTTCTAATTACGTTTAATCAGGGCAAGCTAGCAGAGATCATTTTTGAGATACAGACAAGCCGACCTTCCATGCTCCCGAGCAAAAAAAATCGGGTTTCATGATAACTGAAAGTAAAAGTGTCTTCGCACTTATTAATTTGCATACGAGACATCGGCACTTTATTCTTTGGACCCGGAAACGGAGAAAATTTTTAATTTTTTAATTGTTAAGGGGCTAGCAAGGCATGCTATGGACTTACTTGCAGCGTATTTCCGTTTTTCGTCGATTTCTTGGTTGCTATCCGAATTAAAAGCAAGGACAGGTAGGCTAACAGATCCATTTCAGAAACATTTTTTTCTGAAAATGAAAAGGAAACACATGCATTCGCAGGCAAGCCGAAAGAATTAGGCAACACGAACGCGCTAAAGCACGGGTCTTTAGGAAACATCTTTCTTTAAGGTGAGTAGGGTTATTTTTCTAGCTTACAGCAATCACTATCCTTGATAAACTGGCAAGCCAGCAGACACTGTTTGGAAAGTCTTTTAATTTTTTTTCGTTGGGTGTTCTAACGACAGTTAATAAGGAAGGGCAGCCCGCTAAGCTTTTAACGACGTAGGCCGAATTTGCGAGGCTGAATTCTTCTGGAATCAAAATCGAGTTTCAGGAAAATTCAAAGCGGAAAGGTGTCAGCCGTTATTAATCGGCACATCTTGCGCATGCCATTTATTCTTTCGACGCGGACCAAATATTTTAGAGGGCCGGACAAGACATGACCAAGATTTTGCTTTTAGCCTATTTCCAATTCTCGTCGATCTCTCCATTCTTTATTTTTGCACAGTCTTTAATCCTTTTGCACGATTTTGTAGTGTAAGCTAGCAGAGAGTGATCTAGGAACCTCCGCAAGGCTGGTAACGTAGGTAGGATACGGCGTAAATGAAGAGTCAAACAAAGGCAGCGCGAACTGGGCTGGCAGATATTATTTAGGAAACACATGTTTTTGGAGGATCGATGAGATGTTAGACCGGACCTTCGCGAGTTTCCAAGCTAAAAAACAAGTTTCAGAAAAATTTAAGGCCAAGATTTTTTTTGGGTCAATTTAATACCCTTCTGCCAAGGCTTCTATTATTCGTTGTTTAGTTGTAAATTAATTGATTAGAACATTGCAATAATTTATCCAAAATTACTCAAGAAATCCAATAATAAAAATGTAATAACTCATGGAGGGTTGCAAAATGTAGGTTTCTAAGCAGTTTCTAAGAAACTATGCAAAAGGCAGGCTAGCAGAGACCACTAAAAAAATCTTAATTTTTTTGGCAATATTCCATGAGGCTTTTTATCGCATCGGCTACTTGCCGATCCCACGCTCGTCCGACTTTTGATGTCCCGACACATTTAAATTTGTATTTCCATGCCAATTTGGGCCCGATGCGTCGAGGGCCAGCTAGCTGAGATCGTTTTGGACTCGGCCCGATTTCGCAATTTTCAAGGGAAAAACTTGGTTTCAAAAAAATCCCGAGCAAAAATGTTTCGGGTCCGTTTAATTTCTTGAGTTTACGACTAAAAAAACTATTTTTTTTTTAGCAATATTCTAAGAGTTATTTTTGTCGCATCGGCTACCTGGCCGATCCCACGCTCGCCCCAACTTTTCGACGTGACCCCACGCATTTTTGGGGGCCCCGGATCAGATTTCCGGTTGTTGCTCCCCGCTCCTCGGGCTCATTTTTACTCCTGCGACTTAATTTCCCACCCTCGAATTTTTTTGGTAGGCTTCTCGACGCCTACGCAAAAGTAGATGTGAATTTTATTTTTTAGGTTAAAATTAAAATTATTTAACTTCAAAAAATTTATATTTTCAGACCGCGCGACTAAGTACATCATTATCTAAATAATTTTTTAATGTGGTTTTTCAGGGCCTGTATTGAATTGTTAGAAACATAGCAATCTTCTAGAAAGAAGCTCTTTGCACCGGAATATGTTCATTATTTAAGCAAGATCACTGAAGAGATTATCATTTATTGAAACGCTGTTCTGCAAAAAGGCAAAATCCGGCTAGTTACCATGACCAAAACGCATCAAAAACTATTTTTGTTACGTGATACCTACAATTTTTAATTTCGTTTAAAGTATATTTTATTGTGAAATTAAGGTTATTAAATTTGCCCCGCCTCGTAACTTTATGAACAGGCGAGAACCGAAAAAACATCATGATTATTGAAGCCAGGTCCATATCAAGAATCTATGGTGCCGAAACCTTGTTTTTGCAAACCAGCAACACGATAAATATGGCTAATTACCATGACCCAAAGCCACTTTAAACCGTATGCTTTTCGGCCAATACTACTTTTTTAAGGCTTTGCTTACATATTTTAATTAAGATTAAAGTTTCAATTGCGAAATTAAACATATTAACTGGTACCTCCTCCTAACCTTGCTATATCATTTACTTACAGTTTTAAGTAAGTGTAAAGTTATTTTGCTGTGCAATTAAACCTTTTTTACTGACATGGCTTCTTAAATTACTATAAGTTCTAAGTGCTATCTACACATTATTTAAACAAGGTCCGTGGAAAAATTTTTTTTTTAAATTTCGTAACTACCATAGCCAAAACTTACCATAAAAGCGTACTATAACCGGCTGATACTATTTTTATGTGGTAGCTACAGTTTTTATGTTGGTTTAAAGTATATTTTATTCTGGAATTAAGGGTATTAGAATTGCCCGGCCTCTCAACTTTCTGGGAATGCGAGAAGCCAAAAGAGCGCATTGGCATTATTTACATAAGGTTCTTGACAAGAATGTAATGTAGTGAAACCTTTTTTTTTGCAAATAATCATGCGCCCATCGCCCATTATTCTGTTTTGCAAAAAAAAATCAATTCTCAGCATAGTATATACGAAAATACAATTTGTCAACGATGCATTGATGTTTTTAATTCGTTTTAGGGTGTATTTATTGCGTAACCAGATGCTAGAAAATATAACGTGCTGTGTGTTTGGTCCAAACCCCAAGTACAGATTAGCTTGCCTTAGAATTCAGCTCAACCGTGTTTTTTTCGAAACATAGTTTTGAAAAATTCTGTAGTCTTCTGTAATGCTTTTGCTCAGTTAACTAAGAATTCATTTCTTTTTTTCTAAGCATTTTCCCCCAATAAAATTCTCCAAATAGCAATCCGGAAGCTCGAAAACTCCCCAAAAATCCGTTCCCTTTTTCCACCCCGAAAATGCCACTGGTAATTAAGCGGAAAGCCAGCGGCTAATTTTCGCCAAATTGGCGGGCTTACGTCCCGAGTGGCCAAAAGCCCGGCTGGCCACCACTTATGCCGATTGCACCCCGCAACCGAATTCAGGCTTTTCCTGAAAAATAGAGAATTCCGAGCTTGAGCACCGAATTGAGCAAAACGCAACAAAAACTGACGTTTCAAAAAGTTTCAGTAAGCGTCAATTTTTGCTCTTCTCATTGAGGCTAGCTGACACTTTTGTAATTTTTTAATGTTAGTGAATTTAAGTTTATAAATTTTGAAAATTTCTATTGCATGTATTCAAAAGGTCCGAAAACCTCAACACCATCTGGATTCAAACTTTACCTGAATAACGTAAAATTTTGGTCTCTAACAAAAATTCCGAAAAAAGTTTTGAAAGATTTCAGCGACCCTTTAATTTACGATCGTTGCTATTATGACATTTCCGAAGATTCTCTGTCAAAACCGATTATTTTAGAATCTAAGACCGTTTCTCCCTTGTAAATTTTCAAAATTTTGGTTGGATCTTTAGGAAAAATTAAAATTTTGATAAACAGTCGAGTTCAAGAATTCCGGAAAAACAAAGAGTTCGGTCCTTTAAAAAATAGAAAATTTAGGTTTCAAAAACTTTCAGTAGGCGTTAATTGTGACTCTTGCTATTATGATCATGCCGGGATCTTCTCTCTTACCAGGTTAATTTATAATTTTCGACCTTTTAGGTCATAAGTTTCAAAATTTTATTTGATTGCTTTCAAAATTCAATGGTAAAATTAAAATTAGGTCAAGCTTTGCGAATGAACTGAGTTGCATCATCAAAAGCAAATTTTGTAAAAATGATGTTTCATGGAGTGGGTAATTATCCAAATTTTATTTTGCATTGAAGGTCTTTTTCGATGTCGTTCAAAATTTTGACCGGGCCTCCCAGGTTAGAGTTTATTTAATTATTTATTTATTGCCGTCTATTATTATTATTACCATATACTAATCATATATTTTTATTTTGTTTATCATGTGCTGTTTCCTGATTTTCTATGTTTTTGGTATTAAAAAAAATGTGTTTTAGACCTGGGCAAAAAAAACTGCCGCTTATTTTTCTCTTAATGTTAGGTAGGGACTTAAACGGATTTTTCATCTTTAGTTTAAAATCTGGCGATTATAATTTTCCGTTTGTTAATGGCCTTTTTGGTCAAAAGCACCCACTTCCGCAACCCTTTAAAAAGCGGAAAAATAGAGTCAAGACAGTGACGCCCCGCTAATCCGGTGGGGAAAAGCTGATTGTCCCCCCCCTCCCCCCCCCTGGGCAAATATGTAGTCGCCAAATTCCTGGCCACTCGCTGTGGGCCAGCCATTTTTACGGGTTTTGTTTTAGTACATTAAATGTTGCGACATTAGATAAGGAATTCGGGATCTTCCATTTGCAATTTAGCGCATACTCCTCATCTAGTCGATGATATGTTTCATGGCTCCGCAACACACATTTTTTTCTTCTTCTTGATTACTATTCTTGAATTTATATACCACGAATTTACATACGTGAATAAGGGCGCGGGAAC
Source organism: Mesorhabditis sp. LJ9110 (assembly GCA_038088335.1). Classification (NCBI taxonomy): domain Eukaryota; kingdom Metazoa; phylum Nematoda; class Chromadorea; order Rhabditida; family Rhabditidae; genus Mesorhabditis; species Mesorhabditis sp. LJ9110. The sequence continues at coordinate 165,348 of JBBGBA010000125.1, read as the reverse complement.
ACTAATATTTCCGAATTTTTGCGATATTGAAATTTTTATGAAAATCATATCTTCAGATTTCCTTGGATTTTTTAGGCATACGGTTGTATCTTTTGAATCCCTCCTGTCCTCAAAAACTTTGTGGAAAAATCCAAAAACATCGATTGCTCGAAATCTAGCTAGATTTTACTAAAAAAACTATTAAAATAATGGCTATAAAATCATTAAGTATTGCTGTGCTCAATTCTCGGAAAAAATTCGGTCCCCTCCCGATAATCCAAACCATGCTTATTCTGTTCGCGCCAAGAGCTACTACTAATGGAAATTTTTCATAATACTGAAATTGTCATAAAACTAATTTTTTAATTTTTAAATTTGCTTTTTTTGTATCCCACGATTACCAATGTCTTCAGCGTGAATTTATTTGTTAATGCGCCTTATTATCTCAATTTAATCCTAGAATAGCTTAAACAATCCTTGCAGAAATTCCGGAAACGTACGGCTTTGACGATCCGTCAGTGATTTAGTGAAATACACGCCATTGATAGGAAACCGTCAATGTCGATTGTTTAATTTTGCCAGTAAAGAAGTTTTTTGAAACTCATTTTTACCGACTATGAATTTTTTAGGTTTTGTGTGCTCAAATTACGCCTGTGCTTTCTTCCGTATTTCATAGCGAATTAATGTACGTTTTCCTGGAATGTTACGGAATATTTGTAAAATGTCGCTCCTCCAAGTCCGCGGATGACTACTTCATTACCATTTCCTCCTCGTTATTTGCACTTGAAAACCGCTCCAATTTTCCTCCTTGCTTTTTTGCAGTTTATCACCATCTGCAATTCCGTATTTTACGACTCGTACGGGGGCTTATCAAGCCCCGGGGGACACTGATTTCAGGGGGCCACCCCGCCATTCCGGGCAGCCCCCAACAACGCTCCCACCTCTCAAAAATGCTTCCGTTTTGGTGAAACACGAATTTAACACTCTAAAAACCTTGAAAACTAAAACTAATAACTAAAACATCCTAAATTAAAAACTTTAAACTCTCTACTCGACACTTTAGTCGGTTAGGAAATTCGTGAGTGTCAATAATTATTACGTTCAGAATTTCTCAATTAGCTCACAGATGAAACACATTATTCCTAAGCTATTTCTATTGCTATTTTTTTGCCTCCCTTGATATGAAGGAATGATATACCTATATTAGTGGGTTATTTTCGAGTATTGTTTACCTATGCATTTTGGGGCGGCCGCGACACGTTACACGCTCGCCTTTGCCTCGGATGTAAAGCCGTAGTCGATTACGCAATTGGAAAAAGGAGACCCGCGTTGCTTTCGCGTTAAATCTATAGAAATCGATATCCAAACCTAGGTCAGTGCCTTAATCCCGATTCCCGTTGACATCTTCATCCGGCTCATTATCGTTTGAAGAACTCGCCCTCCTGGAATTGCACTGAACTCGCCGTTCTGTCCCTTGAATTTAGACGAAACATTTTTTTACTTGTAGTTCCGGGTGTGTTGATTTGGATACGAGTTTTTACGAATTTTTAATTCACAGCAAAACAACATGTTTCAACAAAGATGATTGTCTATATCGAAATTGGTTTGCGGAATTCCAACCCTTATTCGGTTTTTATTTTTTTAACCTTCAGCTGCTTATAAAAATCAAATTTTTTCGAAGGATTCTTCGAAGTCCCACCATTTTTTTTGCAAATCCGGTCTTCTGGTCGGTTCTAGTAAATTCTCGTTCCCCCAACACTCCGAACCTTCCATTCTATTGCATAAAAATGAATATCCGCTTACGGCTTAGAATTTTCAAATCCCTGTTGTGCATAAAAAATGGTATTCACTCAATCCTCGAATTTCCTAGTTCGCACAAAACACATGCTTCGAAAAAATGCGTGTACTGCGAAACATCGTTTAAGAATTATGTCATGCTTTATTTTGCAGCCTTTCTTGTATTCTCTTCTATATATAAAATTTGTTTTATTATGTTTTATCTTCGTATAAACTCAGTCAAGCGTCCAGTTTGCATTTATCTGCTTCGGATAAAATCTATATTTCGACAACCGTATTTTTCTTGTCATCCAAAAATGTGTTTCGAAAAAATGATGGGCATTGTGAAAATTTTTTTCAGGAATTCCTTGAAACCAATCCTTCACTTTTAACGTCTTTTTTATTTATTTTAATTCATGCGTGCTATGCTATACGACGTTCGTTTAAACTCGTTTTAATTCGATGCTTTGTATTTGAAAAAATCCATCAAAATCGGCATTTTTCAGCGACAAGCCCGCTCGAAATCAGCGTGGCGTCGGCGGGGCGTCTACAGTGTGTACGTGTCGCTAGGCCACGTGCGTAGTCGCCGATTTCTTACGCTTCAGGACGTGATTCTGTACGCATACGCGCACAGTACTGTCCAGAGTCGCGGCGCGTCGTGGATGCGATTTGGGGGGCCGTGGAAGCCCCCACCTCCCCGTTGGGAGACTACGCTACCGTACGCTACCGTACGCTACACTACGCCACGATACTGAGCCACAGTTATGGCAAAGGAGTATCAATTCCACCGGAGACCGCCGATACCCCATACGTTGACGCAGGGCACCCTTTTCGACAAGTATGAAGATGTGGGTTTTTTGTTTTTATTATTATTTTGAATGTAGGTTTTATGTCATTTTTAACGATTAGAAGACTTAAACTTGCCCTCTTTGCATCAATATCGCCGAAAATGTTGGCAAGTTTTGTGGATATCAATGAACTCGAATTGCTATATTAGCCATTAATTAGACTAGCCAGACAACTGGATGAATCATACTATTTTTAGCGGGTCAGAGGAAGCTGATGGTCTGGTACCCTGTCTCGCGTAAGCTACTTAGAAATGAAAGAACTCTAATAAGAGACATTTGTTATTGTTCAGATTTCAAATTTCATCATCTTAATGACACATCCAAGTCTTCGCTTGCCAATTTTTGCTTTTGGAAATAGAGGGTTTCAAAAAATCTTGGAAAAACCGTTGGACCGAATTGAATAATCCACGGCTCTTCATTTACCTAAAAAATTTTTTGGAATGTTTGCATAGAAAGCGGGTAATAAAAAAAAATAAAACAGATTAGAAAAAACGGGTTTCAAAAAATTGTGCCCACCCGCAAAACTGGTACTGCGTAATTCGATTTATGTACTCCGCGTGAGCCGAGGTATAATAATTTTCCGAACTAATCTTGTTAAATATTCATGAAAATAAATATGCTAAACGTCACACAAATTCTAAAATTCTTTTTTGCAGGACAGCACATGCCTGGAGCTGAACGCGCTGGTGCGGGTGGACGAGTATGGGTTCTACCTGCACTGGATGATCGATGGCCGCGACGCGTTTGTTCTTGATTTGGCGCAGGTGTGCAAAAATTAAAAGAACTAAAAAAATATATTAAACAAATTGAGAAGTTAATATTTAAAATCAAAAATAATTCAAAACATTAAATCTACAAGACATAAACTAAACCTAAAAAAACATGCGTTTTGAAAAATGTATGTTTTATCGTTTGTCAATTGCTCAGAAAGTTTCCGGCAGGCACTTTTTTAATGCCTTAGGGTGTTCTAATTATTTTGCGTTAATAGTTACTTCCTGGCTCAAAAAAATAAAATAAAAACGGAGATCCGGCTAACTCCAAAAAATTTTAGTTTATTACATTGGGTGTGCAGACTCGCGAACCTCATAACGTCAAAAAAATGTGTTTTGCTGTATAGTAACATGGTGCGTAAAGTCGATGCACTAATAAGTGCCGGTTTTTCAAATAGCCCAAAAGATTTTTTGAAGGGAATAAAAGTGAAATTTTGCATGTAAAACGGTCATATTATAAACGAATCCAGACAAATAACCAACGTTAAACATGTTTCAATTTTTGGAAAGTCTGTTCCGGAAATGTGTTTATGAATCCGCCATCCGCAATCGCCATTTATGAATCGAGATCCGCCCATGACTTTTCAAAGATTTTTAATTTCAAATCTTTTTAATTCGGTGAAAAAGGTAAAGGTAAAAGACCTTTAAAGGTAAAACAAAAGGAAAAGGCGAGAAAATAGTTTTATATGCAATTCGAGGCGTTCAAAAAAAATGTGTTCTAATGTTTGGCAAAGGTGCGTTAAAAATTTGTTACGGTGATTAGAGCAGTCATTCAGTGCCGTTCATTTAATTTCCACTTTTAAATATTTTAATTCACGTTTGCTGCGCTACGATTTTAGCCAAACCCGAAAAGAAAAGGATCCTGAAAAAAATTCCAGTCGCAAAAACATGTGTTTTATTTTGGCAAAGGTATTAGTATTAGAAAAGCAATAAAATGCTTGAGGAACGATCGAATTTTCCCGTTGAAGCCTTGAAAATCCGCTAAAAGTCGTATATGCAATTTTTAAAGGTATGGGAAGCCCGCCCGGCCGGCCAGCCGAAAGACGGTCGCGTCGCGTTCGAGCTGGACCAAAGGGGGCCACCGAGGGAGACACTTGAGGAACGGACTGTCTGGATCACTTTTGGGCAGGTAAGGAATCAAACGAAAAGTGTTATTGAGGACCAATAATCTTACGGAAAGTAGAAGTGAAATTAAAACCCAATTTTTCAAAAAGTTGTTTTGCGTATTTTGCCCTCGAGTAGGCGGAATCCTTTTAATAGTGTTTTGCTTGGTAGAAATACGGGCCATTTCTCAATTGGGCTAATCTAAAATTACACTGCATTTGTTTATTTAAAACAAAAGATACCAAAACAGGTATAGGCATTAAGGACCCATGCGCCTACGGAAAGTATCGGTTAATTGAAACACAATCTTTAAAAGGATTGATTTGCGCCTTTTTTATCTCGATTAGGCGGAACCCTATTTTTGATCGATCTTGGTTGGAACTGGAGTCTTTCACACTTGGAACAATCTTACAATATTCAGCGCATTTTTAAAAAGTAATGCAAGTGTCGTTTTGTAATGTGTTCTTTGAGACCAGCGGACAGTGAAATTTAGCTGAAACACCCGGTTTTATATAAGGGGCCTCGTTATTTCCATAACATTTTATATTTTTAATGACGGTTTAACGGAAACGAAAACACAGAAGCAATGAAGATTTATCTGTTTTACCAGCCAGCACGAGTTATGAACTAAAAATAAATTAATAAACCATGATCTCTCATATCGCTGAAACAAGTTTTTAAAATTGTTCATCGCATTTTTTCATGGAATTTTACTTCATAGAACGGATAGGAAACAATTTATGGATATTGATGATGAATAAAACAAATTTGATACTGAATACTTTGTAATTTAATATTTCGTTTTTAATGTTCAATTAATATAATTTATGAAAAATGACATATTTATAACAAATAGTATCTAATTTTCTCTTAGGACCTCGTCAACGTGCAGTCCATCTATTTGGTGGCCCAGGATGTGGAAACAGCAAAGGTAAGCCCGTGAAAGAGTCAGTTTTATTGCAGAGGAATTTTCAAATCTCGAATCTGTAGGAAATGAAACAGCTTTTTCGCGGCAAATTTTTTAATTATTTTGTTGCGTTTTTAATGCAAACATTTGTTATAGATTTACCAAAATTAAATTGGCATTGAAATAATGTCTAACTATCATTTTGAACCGAATTTTATTTAGATCTGGCGCTCCGGCCTGAACGACATCCTGGCCCGTCTCAAAATCAAGCACGTCTGCCCGACGACGAGCCTCATGAAATAGTGAGTTTTTGAGAAACAGATATATTTATCTTCAATATTTAACCACTTAACCTTACAAAATATCAAAAAAAGTCGACACTAAACTATATGCCATCAAATTAATAATGCCTAAATCAAGCATGATATTTTAAAATTCAGTGTTTCAATAACGCTCCTTGTTTCAAAAACTAACCCTAGAATTAGTTTGACTTCAGCGCGTTGCCTAAAAGCAATTCGTTAAAAGCTCAAAAAGCTTCGTGAATCCGTGGGGCTTTCAGATCACGATAAAAAGATAATTTTTAAACCAGTTAAATAAAAACAAGTCAAAAATTTCATGTTTCGCGTTTAGAACGATAAGCGATTATGGTAGCATGAATAATGGATTGTAGGATTCATGGTAAAAATCAGAAATCCAATAAAAAGCCGTTGAAAAGTATATTGTAAAAATCAGGCAAGCTAATCAGCGCATAGCGATTTAGAAATGTCATGTTTCGGCTCAAACGTGATAAACAATTATCGAGGCCTAAATAATATGAATTTATCCGAAAGTCAGATTTCCGAGATGAAACTGAATGTTTCAGTACAATTAACAATTTGTATGATTTTTTGGTTATTAATGATCTACAAACTGCTCTCTAAAAACGCTCGTCATCTAATCTTTCATGGCCACCTTATGTTTCATAGCCACACACAGATTTTTTTACTTTGTAATTAAATTGATGCGTAGACGAAAAATTTGTTGACCAGCGTGCAAATATAAAAATTCGATTAAAACGCCCTAGAAATCGAATTGATTCCCTGTCACGATTTCGAAAATCACCATTTCGAAAATCACCAAAACACCATTTCGAAACACCATTTCGAAAAGACACCATTTCGAAAACACCATTTCGAAAATCACACCCTTCGAAAACCCGGTCTTCAAACAGGCATAGAAATTGCAGTGTCGAAAAACCACGGTTTTTCTCGGATATGACTAGTGATGTCATAGAAAGTGCTTTAGTGGTGTCTATAATGAAATTAATCATATCTCCAGTGGAAAAATAGACCCCCGAACCTCAAACCAGCCAACGAAAATCATTTTTTTCTGCGGCTGGGAAATGGGCTATTGCTAAATCCTGTGTTTCCCAAATGGTGATTTTTCGAAATGGTGATTTTCGAAATGGTGATTTTCGAAATCGTGACTTTTCGAAATGGTGATTTTCGAAATGGTGTCTTTTCGAAATGGTGACTTTCGAAATGGTGTTTTTCGAAATGGTGATTTTCGAAATGGTGATTTTCGAAATCGTGACCGCCAACCAATATAATTATTTCCAAAACTCCCATTTTCAGCTGGCGTTTCCTGTGCCTGTCGCTGAACGACCGGAGGAAGATCCCGATCAAGAACATCATCCGGTTGTTCGCTTCCGGAAAACCGGAAAAGATGGTCCACAAGTGTTTGTGTGATCTCGGGCTGGGCGGCGATAAGGTATTTTCAATCTTAACATCGGTAAAAACTAATTTTTCGATACAAAAATATCCAATACGCACGTTGTAATATTGTCGGGAAATTCTGCAACATTATTTTTTAAAATAATTAGATAATAAAAATATTTCAAATCATAGGATTATTCCGAAATTTTTGTGGGGACTAATAAAACGTCGTTAAGCGTCCCAATATTCAGAAATTTGCATGTACATTGGCTGTCGTGGTGAACGGTAGTGGCCAAATTACGGCATTTTTCCATTGATTACTGTGTTTTTAAAAGCTATATATTTTTCTGCTGCATTCTTACTTTTTTATCTTAAAAATCTATATCAATTAAATTAAATTAGTATTTTTAGCCCGTAATTTGGCCACTGTTTAATCGAGGTGTCTGCTGCGGCTTCCCCAAAAAATTAAGCGAACACAGCGGACCTCCAAGGTTTAATTGGAATATTGCGATTTACTAAGCCTAAAACATCATATTGTTTGAAACGGTTTGCAACGATCCATTAAAGTGGTGATAACGATGATTTAAAATTAACAAAATTCGAAACATACGTTTCATGCTTTCACTGAGACTGACTTGATTGGCGGTAGTATGAGAAGGGTTTTATAGAGAATAATTTGGCTGAGTGGCTGTTAAAATAAGTCCAATAGGAAAAATTCCTGTGGTTTGCTTAGTGATCCTTGTTATTCCTTACAAAGTTAATATTAGTGCAAGAAAACGGCCACAGTTTTTATTCTTGGAGCGACATTTTTCAGAGTTTATTAATGTCACCAAAAAGCCTTGTAATAAGCGAAAATGCTGAAGCAACAATTTCTAAGAAATTCCTGAACCTTCTTTTTGCTTGCAATTTATTTTGTATTTTATTGAGACCGTCATCTCATTCTATAGCTAGCGAATCCATATAGTCGTGCCTTCCACCGTCCTTTAAAATATCGTACAATCCCGTTAAACAGCAGGTATGCGTTAAAGTATCACACTTTACGTACGGTAGTATTCAAGTTTTGAGGGATTTTAAAATCGTAATTTCGGCGCAATAGCAACTTTAAAAATCTCGCATAACCGAAAAAAGTTGCAGCATTTTTTTAATGATTTCTGGCAGATTTTGGGAAGAGCAGACACCTCGATTCCGTTCGCATCCACGTCCGTCATTAGCATCGTAAAGTACCGTAATGCTGTTGTGGTGTGAATACCTATTATTTCTATTTATTTGTTGTAACGTAGTCGTGGTCGTTCCATTCAGTACATCATCCCCCGTGCACTCAAGAAGGGCCTCGGCAGCAAGGTACGCGGCTTCTACAAGTGCAGCAAGGGCGCCAGGAAGCGCAAGGTTTAAATTTTTAAATTATTTAATAGCGCTTATCGATTTTTCTACAAACAATGGATTATTATTAGAAAGAAAGGATTTGTTAGGCACTTAAAGGCATCAAACATCGATTTTCAAAAAAAACCCGCGAGTTACAAAAACCCTATTACAAATCGTCAGTTCGTGCTAAGGATTGGTCGCAAGCCATGTTTCTTTTTGTAAAATTGATTTTAACCAAGTTATATTAAATCAATTACATACGAATAATAAGCATACAAGCTAAACTTTAGCTGAACGAAACTTGACCAGCCTTCAACACGATTAAAATAAATGTTTCAAAAAAGTGAAGAAAGTGGTGACAGATTTTCGCCCAATTTCGCGAAGAAAAGCTTCACGTATAAAAAATCGCCTTGACGAATAATTCCCAAAAACAAGTTTACGATTTTCGAAGGGTTAATGATGGGAATCAGCATGTTACAAACTTTATTACGCGAATGTTAGATACGGCAATAATAAGATTTCATGAAGGTTTTGAAATTGTGTTTTCTCTGGTAAAATCTTAGGTTTCAAACATTTTTGACTTGTTGGCTCGTCGCAAAGCACAATGACGGGAACTTAGGAAACTCATTTTTTCTCTATCGGGCCTTTCCGCCTTTTCTAAACGTACCTTATCACATTTCAGAATAAAAAACGAAAAGCTTTGCCTTATCGGAAGTAGGAGGCTTGAATTTTAGCAAATAAAATTAAAAACGCTAACAACAAAAAAAACGTTTGCGCCCGCTATTTAAATTGTATGTTTACGAAACGTAAAGTTAAATAAACGTTTAAAAAAGTACAGTAGGAAGCCCAAAAAAATAAAAAAAACCATTACAATAGCAAGGTCTAAAAAATAAATGAAAACTACTATAGCGAGAAAATTAAGCTCAAAAGATTGCAAACGACAATTACCGTAACAAAAACAAAAAATGAAAAATACTGGAGCTAGAGAATCAAGTGAAAAAATTGAAAATGACAATTACAGCAGCTAGCCATCTTAGGTATTTTATTAAATACCAATACAATTGTCATACATCCAAAAAATTTAGAAATCGCGAGCGGTTGGTTGTTGTACTGTAACGGTGTCGTGACGTATTTTTTGCATCAGCATCATTATCATCATTTTTCTATTTTTGCATCATTCGCATGTGGACATTGCCAAAATTATATTTTTTGCTTTTCTATAATTTGTATAAAATCGGGTAAAACGCGTAGGCGTGGGGATCACTAAACCGGGATTATAATTTGGCCATTAATGCGGTAGAGATAAGGATGTTTTTAGGAGCGAGAGGAGCTAGATGTCGACTTATTTACGTTCGAGAAATTCTTGCGGTTATACCACAAGATTTGCCCGAGAACCGACGTGCAGGAGCTGTTCGTCAAACTGTGAGTTTTTCAGAAAAATTTAAGTTTGGATTATTTTTCGCTTGATTATTCACTGAAGTGCAAATACATTTGACTATCAGCGTGTAAACACTGCGTTTTTAAGAACCTTTAAAAAAATTAAAATTCTCAACGTTATCCTTAAAAATGATATTTCAAAATGTTACCGTTGTCAGAAAAAAGTAAGTTACAAAAAAATGTCATGTTCGATATTTCTTGGTTTCGGCATTAGTCGTCGAACAAAGGATAGATGTCGAAGGAAAAAAGTGCAAATTTTCCGCTATTAAAAAAATTAAAAAGCATCTGAAAACAAACTAAGAATCTTAGAAAACTAAAACTCCTCAAAAAATAATGTTTCAAAAATTTTCAGAGAAAGCTTTGAGTAAAAAACTTCAATCCCACTCATTCGCCGACGCATCCCAAAATTAAGCTTTTCCTAACTTTCAAATGTAAAGCGTTTTCTAATGTTTCAGTGAAAACACAGAGCTTTCAAGAGCCTTTAAAAAACTAAAACCCATCAGCGTTACCCCTAAAAATGATATTTCGAAAAGTTTACGTCGTCAGAAAATGTGTGTTTCATAGAAAAATAATGGTAGATGTTTTTTTCTTTTCGGAATGCGCGTAGCGTGATGCACCAGCGATTATAACTTTAAAAACTTTCCTCTGTTAAAAAACTAAAAAAAAACCATAAAGCTAAGAAATCTCAAAACTTCCAGCAGTAATCCAAAAATAATGTTTCGAAAATTTACAGAGAACGCTTTGAGCGAAAAACTTCAATCCCACTCAAACGCCAACACATTCCAAAATGAAGCTTTTGCTCACTTTCGAAGACTAATTCAACTAATTCAAAGAGGCTCTATCCAATGCCGGCGAAATACATAAATTTTTGCAGTCCAATAAAACATAAAAATAAACTTTAGAACCTTTTTGCAATAATTAAGAAACGTAAATTAAAGTCCGTACCCCCAACTTTTTCTAGCAATTTCCTGTGGAAACTAAAAAATCGCTGCTAGGCCTTATACAAATTCTTTGATTCATAATCAACATTAGAAAAATGCGGCATAAAATTAGATTCGATTAACTTACTGCACAAGTAGCAGCAAAAATAAACTAGCAAAAACAAGATGTTTCACAAAGTTTTCTAGCTGCACCGGAATTATAGAATTTTAATCCTGCGCAGCAAGGGTGTAACCAAATAAAAACTTCTTTACCCGGTCCTTTTTTAAAACTAAAAAGCCCCTAGCCTACTAGAGTAGATTTCATTTAATCCCGCCTATTTGCATCTCGCCTACTGCTATTTCGCCTTCTCTTATGCCGCCTATCTTATTTTATGCCTCCAGTATATGGTATTTTCATGCACATAACAATATAGTTTGGCCTGCTTTATACCGAGGTATCTGTCGTACCCTAACATGGATAGTTTAATCCTTTTGAGCAAAAGCAAACTGGATTTTTGGAAATGTCAGGGGAAAAGACAAACACTAATCGTTTCAGGGCAGTGTTGATTTAAAAAGCCAATCCAGCTTTTTTATCATGGAAGAAGCCATATACCGAAGCTCCACTAAAGCTTTATGAGCAAAACAGGCAATATGCCACCTAGGCGAAATGAAAGGTAGGAAAAGATGAGGCGAAATAAGAGGTAGGCGGAATGGAAATAAGAGGAGGCGAAATAGCGTAGCGAGATGCAAATAGGCGAAATCAAGTTTTCCCCTGTAGTATAGTGCAAGGCTATTAATTTTGTAGGTTCTCGTTTGCCTATGGATTTGGCCGCGGCCGCGACACGTGGCTTTTCTAAAGCGTAATTGATTACCACCTATTTAAAGTGTCGAATCGGGGTGATCGTTGCGAATAGCGTTACGGAAAATTCAGTAGATATCCATGGGAAAAAATTCAAAGTAAGCGATATCCCGAAGCCTAGTCGAGAATAATATGTTTCAAAATGTTGCCTAGCTTGTCTCGAATTCACAAGTTTAATTATCGATGTTGCTTCGTCGTAATCTTCTTGATGAAATAAGAAAGCAAAACTAATACCGTATTCACGATCATTAACTCGCAATTCAGATTTAGAAGTTTTGGACGTAAACCAAAAAAATAATTAGGCTTTAGCATATCCGATCTGACAACCGTAGTTTTGAAACCTTTAGTTTTCATATCCAAAACGCTCATTAGAATTGAGTTTTAATAAATAAAAACTGTTAGGAATTTCACTGTATTTAAAAGTTAAGCTTCTTTTTATTAAAACAAAATTAAATTGAAACGCCCCATTGCAGCTCTGGGCAAAAGGAGTACCTGACGAAGGAGCGGCTGATCCACTTTCTCAACGAGGAGCAGCGCGATCCTCGGCTGAATGAGATCCTGTTCCCCTTCTTCGACAACGACCGCATCCACACACTAATAGCCAAGTACGAGACCGATGACAACTACGTTGCCAATGGTGGGTGGAATTTGGATTTGGGAATAACACGAAATTTTCAAAAAATGTTTCGGCAATGATTAGCTTGAAGAGATCGGGTTTCAAGTTAATGCTCTGCTCGCTGCACAGTAAATGAGCCTACAGTATCAAGAATTATTTCAACCAAAAATCAACACAGTAGCTGCAACGCATGTCAAAATGATAGGGCCATACGACTCGGAATTTGCAAAAAAAATGTTTCGTCAAAAGTTAGCCTTTAGAAGTTCGGGTATATAGATAATCCGCTTCCTTGTCGCCTTAGATTCAATTCAGCTACAGTATCGGGTATTATTCCAAAGAAAAATGGCAATTTCAGTAGCTACAGTGCACGCCAAAAAGATAGGGCTGTATCAAATCTCGTTCTAGCAATTTTCCCAAAAAAATGTTGCTGAAAGGATTAGTGTAGAAGAGAATCGGGCTTCAAGATACTCCACCGTACTTTTCGTTGTAAAGTTAAAAAATGTTTCGGGAGTCTCAACCATGAAAATGACAGCTTTCTAGATAATAGCTTTTTTCCCGCGTCAAAAATCCAGCTACTGTATTGCGCATTCAGTTTCGAACGATTTGAGACTTCGACGGCCAAGCCGCCAGCTAAAAGGTTAAAAAGTTGCCCTGCCATTCGAAAAAATATGTTGCGGGGATGAAGCACATCAAAATCGCAAATTTTTGCGCATTCCATCGCTCCTCGTTGAGACATAAAAAGTACAGTAACGTGAGCCGTTGAAATAATATAATAAATTTGGCCGAATTTTGAAATTGCCGTTTCGTAAAATTTTCAAGTTTGAAAAATGTTTCAAAAAATTTATTGGAAAGATGATGGAAGCTGGTATCAATGTATTGAAATTTATAATAACGATAAAACCACGAAACACCAAGAAAAACACGGAAGTTTCAGGCAAAATGTCCGGGGACGCGTTCCTGCGGTTTCTGCTGTCCGATGAGAATGCGCCGGTATTCCTGGATCGGATAGAATTGCATCAGGATATGGATCAACCACTATGCCACTACTTGATTAATAGGTAACACATTTTTTGGCGTTATATTCATAATTTATTAAAAATCAAACTAAAATAAAAAGAATATTTATTTGTTAAGACGTTTTGTTAAGCGGTATTTTTTTCATTTTTCGAATGTTTCGCTTATTCTTTACCCTAAAACAGGGCAAAACACCTAATTTCCATTTTTCGAGCCCATGTAAATGCTTTTACAATCACACTAAATAATTAGGAATATTAATTAATTGCTATGAAATATCAAAATTTATAGAAATTGAAAAACTAAGAAATATGAATTTTAATTGAGGAAACCCTGAAAAATTAATGTTTTATTGAAACTATCATATAAACACAAAAATTGTAGCATAATCCGTGGATTTGATTACTCCTGATGATCTTTCTGATAATTTTTTAGAGGCCCTAAAATATAAAGGTTTTATGAAAATTACCGAAGAGCGTTAAATTTTTTAATTAATTGAATGGTGAGAAAAGTGTTGATGAAACGTAAGATGTGTTTTCCCGTGCGGGCCGGTTAGTGAGGGCAAGCTAATTTGTTCCTTTAATATCTATTTTTTTTAAGTTTTATTTTCATAGGAGTTACAAAACAAAAATATTTTAAAAATTGGCGTAATTGGTATTAACAACACAGTACCTGTCATGCGTTGATTTATTAAATCTTCAAAATCCAGCTGTTTAAAATAATTTTGAAATTTTTAATTTTGAAATATTAGGATGATTTCAAAATTTCCTTTCCCTACTACCGGTTTTGCTTTTTGGAAGAATGCTCTGCTGAAAACGATGTTTTAAGTAATTAGTAGCTTTAGTCGTTTTGGCCGGGTATCCAATGCCTTGTGATAATGTCGCGGATCAATAACCTAAACTGTAACATGCTTTTTTCCAGTTCTCACAACACTTACTTGACGGGTCGACAATACGGTGGCAAATCTTCTGCAGAGATTTATAGACAGGTAAGCCAATTGATTTTGTGGTTCTTTTGCGTTATCAGGGGGGGAGGATAAAAATTGAAAAGTTACATCATAAAAAAATTGCCCCGCCCACGATAATGGAAAAGAACCTATTTTTGGCTGGACACCTCAAAAAAAAATGATTTTTGAGGTAAGCATTGCAGGGCAAAACTGAATTAAAATAAAAAGATTTAAAAGCAAACTAATTTATGATTTGGACCACTCCACCTACTACTCTGATTTTCCTGACGTCGTTAACAATTTTCCCAAAAACATACGTTTTGAAAAATTATTGCAAATAAAAAAACCAAAATGTTTTAGAATATCTTTGAAATTCCTCTGTTATTTTTATTTAATTAATGTAGATAATTTTCTTTGAAAATCACGACTCTAGGTACTCCTCTCGGGTTGCCGGTGCATCGAACTGGACTGCTGGGACGGCACTGGCGAAAATAAAGTGGGTTTTTGGCTTTTGCCATTAAATTCTACATGTATTATAATTAAAATACGTGTCGAAAGATACTGTAGAATTGATACATTTTAATTTATTATTCTGGTATAATTTAACTCATTTTTTTGCAGGGCGAACCGATCATCACCCACGGCAAAGCCATGTGTACAGACGTGTTTTTTAAGGTTTGTTGCTAACCGACAACGGAACATTAGTACTATGGAAAGGCAATCATAGTTATTATTTTATGAAACATTCAGCAAACACAGGAAAAAGCAGCTAGATTTCGACAAAATTTCAAAAAATTGTATTTTGGCAAAATGAGCTTTCGTCAACATTAACCATATGCAAATGCTTCGATGAAAAATAAACTACACACATTCAAAAATGAAAGTTTTTTTGTAAAATTAAATGTTTCGGCTCATTTTAACGTTTTGTCAGATAAGTCGCAACCAATCACGCAGTACCAGCTCATGGCGCATCCTAAAATCTAATGAAACACGTTTTTTTTGCAGGACGTACTGTACCAAATCCGCGACACGGCGTTCATGAGGTCGGAATTCCCGGTGATTCTCTCCTTTGAGAACCACTGCTCCAAGAGCAACCAACTCAAAATGGCCAAATATTGCTGCGACATTTTTGGCGATATGCTGCTGTCGAAACCGCTCGACGAATCGGCGGTGGGTTAAAGTCATAAATGTAATTGTTGGGGGTTTTTTTATCGGGGGAGTCTGATAGTTTTTTTTTAATATTCCTTAACGTCAAAAAGTTACAAATTTGGAATAGGAAAAAACAAAAATATTGATTTTCCGACCAAAAACGCCATTTTCGACGAAAGTTTAAATTTTTTAAGAATTCTAAAATGGTTTTTCCATTTTAAATATACAAAAAATTTTACTAAGAAACTATTATAACGTTATATTATGACTTTATTAAGCATTTCTGGACGTAAACTAAAAATACAAACCATACTTCACGAAAACTGCTTGCCTTTTAGTTGGACCCCGGCGTCCCGTTGCCCTCGCCGAACCGGTTGAAGCGCAAGATTTTGATCAAGAACAAACGGCTGAAACCGGAGATCGAGAAGCATCAACTCGAGCAGTTTTTGAGGTAACTAATTGATATTGATCGACGAAACTCTATTAAGTGTTTCAATAACTTTCCACCTAAAGCTTTTCCCGTAACATATATTATTCAAAGGGGGCCCTGGGAATATTGTGAGTTTCTTCGTTTGATCTTATTTCGAGTTTACATGCGTTTTTTCAAGTAGCCATATTCGGACGATGATTTCAAAAGAAAAATTGGATTGGGCAAGCCTAGATGAAACATATCTTTTCAAACTGAGCGGCCGGTTTCTTTCATGCTATTTTTACTGAGGTGCTACTGTATTATCGGGGGATTTTATCCTTAAGGTTTTATTTTATAGCATAAATAGAGGTAGTGTTTCAAACCGTTTTTACGATTTCTAAACGTAAAAATTTACAAAATTTAATTCCCAATACGGGAATATCGATTTTTCGAGATTTTTTTCTCATCGGTTGAGTAGCTATCTAACTGTAAAGTGTTTAAAGTGTAAAGTGTAGTAAGCCAAGCGTATAGTAGAAAGTTTGATTTAAAGCTCTCGGCCCATTGTAGAAAGCATGAATGCGTACGGTTTTTTGATAAATGAAACATTTTTCTAAATTTTCGATTTTGTAAACAAAAACTTGCAAAATCATATGTCAAATTAAATAATTCGATTAGTATCTTAAATTCTTTTATAATTAACTTAATTAACTTTTATAATTAACGTTTATAAATATTACCGTAAGCATCACTATCCATCATTTCTAGAGAGGGCAAGCTCGACGAGGACGAGGAGCTGAACGAGACGCCGGACGTCGTCGGCGAGGATGCCGTATCTCCTCGTAAGTTGAATTAAGCTTATTTAGAAATACTTAGTATTAATATTCAATGTTTTCTAGTTAGTAAATACCAAATTAGCCCTAAATCCATTTTACAAAATTTTTAAATATTTATTTTTTTTGCTAGTAGCTTGGCGCTTTTTATTTTTTTTTAATTGGGCCCGCCCTTGGCAGTTGCGTTTAAATTTTTTGCATAGTGCATTTTTATATACTTTTTAATTTTGCAACGTTATGACCGGGAAGGTGCTTTTGCATGCGGTATCTCTTAAATAATTATTTTTTTAATTAAGTCAAGGTTTTAAAAAAATGTATCATACTTTTTCTAGCTTCAAAAATTCACATTAGAAAACTGTGCACACCGTAATCCTTCCAAAAACTTTCAAAAAAGCTTTCCCACTTCACAACCCTCTCTGACCCTTTACAATCCACACAACCCGCTGTTTTTTATCGAATATACATGGCTATGTATATTAATTAATAATATATATTTCCTGTTCTTCATCGTTTGAGGACAATTTAAAGGGATTGTGAAGTCAAAAAGCTATCGAAAATGCTATAACATAATTAGTTGAAGATTTACATTTCAAATTGTTTTCAGCTAAAAAAAAAAAAAAAAATTAAAAAAATTATATAAAAAAATAATTTTTAAATAATCGTTTTTTCGCTTCTCAATCCCTTTAAACTCGCCGGGAAATCCGTGTTTCAAAATGAATTGTTGCCCGGTAAATATGTTTTGGCTCAATATCACGTATTTTGCTTCATCCAACCAATTTTGATATTTCGAAGTCTATGAATTTCATATAACTAACACATAAAAATTTTAGAAGCCGTTTCCTTATTATTTATATGAAAGGGAAATGATTCACTCATATATAAATTACAAAATTACAAAAAACACGGATTTCCAACTCGGAACCCCAGTTAACAACCCCTCTCTTACTGTCTAGCCGTCACCTTAAATACACTTCTAGAAAATTACAAAGTAATATAGAGACCAAATGCTTCAAAATTTAATAAAATACTAGAACTAAAATCGTAATTAAAAGGAAATGCCTATTTAAATCGCCAAAAATGCTTCAACCATGTCCCTGGTCTCTAGCTTGTTCTCCCAATGTCGCTTTAACGAAAAATGTATAGCTTTCATTAAAATTCTTAAATTAAGGAACCTATATAAACAAAAATTCAAAACTAAAAATAAAAGAAACCAAATTCTAGTTTAGGGAGGAAAAGTCGCGATCCAGCAATTAAGGAGCAAATTATCACCATTTCCTGTCAGATTTTGCGAAACATTTTTCATTCATATTTTAATTTTGTTAAGTCAATTTTTGCAGTTAGGGCTAAATTTATAAGTTCTTGCAATCAGTATAGGCGGTAAATCACAGCAAGTATAATTTAAGCGGTAAATCACAGTCGCATTTCTTAAAAAGCAAATTTTTCTGCTCGCGGCTGCGTGAGGGATTAAGTGTCTTACAGTGTAATGGCTTCTCGGAAAACATATATTTTTTTGGGACGCGGTTGCGTTTGGCCACCTTTTCGTTCAATCATTTTTTTTTTAACCGCGTTAGACAATGACCACCAAGTAGTGAAAAAATATTAGCTGGACCCAGTGTTGAAGTTAATGCTTTTTCATTGGCAGTAGTTATTAAAACATTTCTTCGAATATATACCGAAATTTTTACATTTGATTTGATGACAGCCGGGAAGAGTTCTCGATTAAATTTGGGGAATTAGAAAATAGCTTGATTTACTTCTCGGCTTGAGCGGGAAAGGGTTTTCAACAAAATTTCCGAAAGTAGAAATTAAATTCCGGAGACTACGGGACTCCTACAAAAAACTATACTTTCAAAGCCCATGTGGATAAATTGTTTCCGCCAAAAAATTTTTGTTTTTGACAGATCTCGGAACATTTTTTCGTAACCAAGTAGGAAACTTCTTCTGAAAGAGGAGCCAAAGGGGAGCGAGAGCGAGTGAGAGAGAGAGCGAGAGAGAGCGCGAGAGAGGGGAGAGAGAGCGATAGTGAGGGAGAGAGTGAGATACAGATAATCAGGAAGAACTAGATAACTAAAATAGCTATCCATCTACATAAAAATTAAATAGTATTAATAATAATAATAAAACTAAATAAAACCATATAAACGGGTTGGGCGCGTAGATGTGGGCGTGGCCGAGGCGGGCGAGACGTCCGACGAGGAGGAGCCGTCCTCCTCGGTGTCGTCGGCCCGTCACTCGGGTGCATCTGGCACTCCGATGGGGCGTCTCCAGAAGGAAGGGACGACGAAGAGTCCGCGGTTCTCCCTGCGCAACGCGTCCTCGTCATCCGCGTCGCCGCGCACCCTGCCGCCGCATTGCCTAGGTTGGTATGGGGTGCAGTTCTGTTATTTCGTTTTTGAGTTAAAAATCTAGGTATAAGAAAATATGCATAAAAATAGGTATTTAAGTTAATATTTATTTATTTATACGTGTGCCTTTGTGCCGTGTCGGTCCTGTCATTAATGTGGCTGCGTCCGGTTTGCTGTGTCGCGTGGTTTTGGTTTCGAAATTGCATAATTTCGAAAAGCGTAATGTCGACATTTCATAATGCCGAAATTGATAATACCTAATTTCATGATGTCGCTATTTCTTAATGCCGAATTATCACAATGTCGTAATTTCAAAATGCCGAAATTTACATAAACAAATTTTCCCGAAAACCCAAAATCATAGGCGAAAAATTGCGACATATTCGACATTCGACGGTGAGAAATTTCGACATCATGATTTGCAGATTAAAATAGCCAATCGTGGCTTTTTTAACCAACTTTTCTTACCAATTTAAATTGCATAATGAGCCTATATAATTAGGCCGATTTAGATGTTCTACACTTAATTTTGACGACATTATCGGAAAACCACTAAAACCGACAAAATAAACTGCGGAGGGCATTTCCAAGAAACATTTATTTGATCAGATTTTTTCTCGAAAGTTTAATTAAAGTTTCCCATTAGCTAACTTAGGTTGATTAAAAGCGATTTTTAGATCGTATAACCTCTAATTAACTGCCTTACCCTAACCAAAAGTTACAACGAGTTCCTCTAGAAAAATATGTTACATTTTTACAGGTAGTTCCTAATTTTTGTGGCGTAATATTGCTGCGACGTGATCCATATTCTTGAGCTGTTTATAAGAAATTAACATCGACGATCTAGCTAAAAATCAAACCAAAAACAAAGCTAATTTGCAATCTAAAAACTAAAAGAAAATCCAGCTCAAAATTTCGAAAAAGTACGAATACGAAAAAAACAAATGTGATGAAACGGTAGCATCGTCAATTTTATATCCTTTCTCATTAATTTGGTGATAGAGTAAATTGAGTAATAAGAAGTAAAATTAACTGTAGATATCAAAGTGATGGTAAACATGAAATAATTAACGGATTAAAATTAAGCCGAAACCAAGCTTGTCAAAACATTCATTTTCTGCTGTAGCCATTGCATGCAGCATGCCCTCCACCCTGTCCCCCTTGGCTGCTGCCCGTCTTTTCGGCATGCTCCCTTGCACAAAGTATTTTTAGGGATTTTAACTATAATTAAAAAAGCTAAAAATAGGTTAAATTTTTGGGAAAAGTATCTGCTACGTTTGGGTCAGGTCGGTGGAGCTTGGATTCGAGGACATCAGCGTCTTCATATTATATTTGCTAACAATTTTAGGAGTTTGTAGAGAACTGAAACACGCATTTTTTGACAAACATCAGTTAGAACGCACTTTCTATGCAATATAAAAACGGTTGCGATAATATTCAAGCTTATTTTCTTTAAATTCAGATAGAATTAAAATACCAGATTAAGTCAACCAGGGGCAAAGATTATTAAGTGCCTCCTGTCTCGTCGTATCAGCGCTTGCAAAGATATTTCGAACTAACATCTTGATTGGAACATCATCTTACTGTAAAGTGTTTTTACTCAAGTTGGAGTTTCGATTCGGGACTAAGTGCATCTTGTGCAGAATTTTTCGCTGATTCCGAATCCGCTTTCCAAATTTGCTGCGGACTTTTGTTTTGAAAGTTATACAGCAAATTATGATAGTGTTTTGCACCAAACTCAAGGAACCGTTATCGTTTTCGATTTTCCTGGTCAATTTCAACTTCGAAATTGGCTAGAGATTGGCTGGACACGCATCTTAAAAGTCAAAACAAGCTTTTTCATAAAAAATTATATTTTTTTATGCAAAAAGCAAAAGAAAGATGCAGGGCGGGGATCCGAACCGCCGCCCTGCGCCTGGCAAGCGAGTACTTTGCCAATGCACCATGGTGCCAACTGGGAAGGGAGCTGTGAGAGCATACTTCAGGGCCCCTGGGCAAGATGGAACCAAGGAGTGAATAGTGGGCCAGAATCCGAATTTTTGGCATTTTCAAGCCTAATTTGCACCAAAAATGACTTTTTAAATTAAAGTCCGCAGCAAATTTGGAAAACGGATTCGAAATCAGCAAAAAATTCTGCACATGATGCACTTGGTCCCGAAGCTAAACTCCAACTTGAGTAAAAACACTTTACAGTTAATAGCAAAAATCAATCTGCCAATTATCGATATTGCTCGGCTAGAAAATGAATAGATTTTTGTACCAGATCGGTCAAAAACGCTGTCTGAAAAAACCATTTTAAAACCGTTAACGGTTCAAACAGCGTCATTTGATATAAAAAAAGTTGTTTCCCAACTATTTGTGCATCGAGGTTCGACCGTTTGGATAATTCGTGGTGGCCTGAACACTCCTATAAATATTACAGCATATCCAGAGAAATTTTTCAAAAAGGTTACATTTTCCTAGCTCCACCGACTCGATTTCAAAAATTGGCAGCTGCCTGCCGACTGTGTACGCGTTAAATGTCGCCCGACGGGTACCGTACCCCCGGGCTGTGCTGTACGAAAAATTACTCCTTCGACGTTTGGCCGCCTTACATCAAATCGCTCCAAAAATGGACTAGGGGTGTATCCGGCCCTAAATAACGTCAATCCTAGCCTGCTGACGAATCGATACCGTAGTTTTAAGACATGACAAAAAATACGTTTTTTTTGCTAACATAGCCGATATACGCGCTAGAAATTTTGGCAAAACAATGTTTTGACTTAACTCAAAACAAACCGCAGGTACGTGGCTATAATCGTGGAAAGATGCTCAAATTTCAATGTAAAACTATTTTGGGTTCTTTGGGGGCAATTTCGCGAAAAATAGGGGTTATTTTCATAATGCCGAATTTTCATTAGGCCCAAGGCTTATAAATCGGATTTTTCCGAATTTTTAAAACGCCGAATTTTCATAACGCCGAATTCTGTTTCTGGATGCTAATGTGCAAGTCTTCAACACGAAAATTGTGGTTTTGGCAATCAAAGGCATACAAAATAAGATTAAACGATTCTAGACATTCGGCGATATCAAAAGTCCGCTTTAGAAAACCGCAGAGTCAGTATTTATTTTTGAATAAAAATTCTAAGTTTTTACATTTGGAAATAGTAAAAAAATAGTTTAGAATCGTCCTCTATTTACACAAGATCAATTAGGGCCTAAAGAAATGCAAAAGACGTTTTTTTGGAGCGATTGGATGTAAGGCTGCCAAATGCCGAGGGAGTGGTTTTTTGGGACACCTCGTGAAATACGTGTATGTCCGGCTGCTAGCCCTTGTGTTCTCTCTCTCCGTTTGCCGTTGTTCAGCATCCGACCAGCGTGCCCATCCCGAGCGTGAGTCTACCCTGGTGGCCGCTTCATTGTCTGCCTCGGCTTCTGTGGCATCGTGTCTCTCACCGCCTGTCCCATCGATACATACCTCTGGTGGAGGAGGTGGACAAGGTACTACATGGTCAAAAATCGGAATTGGGATGTAAAAAAAGAATGTATTGTCTTAATTCCTAGTATGACCCACAAATTATTACGTAATGGGCCAGAGGCGGATCTGGGTAGTGAAACCGCATTAGGTCTAGGTGCTTTTATAGTAAGTTTTGTTTCTTATAGCAAATTCCTATGGGCTGTCGAATGTAAAAACCTACTAGACAAAGGCATGATGTGAAAAAGAATGTCCCGTGCAATAGAACAGCCGCTTCGTGGTGAGAATTACAAGGTTAATTCAAGGCTACAGAAGCCGGCGACAAAAGATGACGTAGTGCAACAGGTTTAACACCCTAAAACGTCGTGTATAGTTCCGGTACTCTTTGGCTACGTACCAATACAAATGACACCAAATAATGTGCGTAGGGGACAACTTGACGCAAAAGTTGTGTAAGCACGGCATTCCATTCTTTAATCAAAAGGCACGGATAGGAACGTAGCACGAGACGCGCCTATGTACGCTCAACTGTCCACGGACGGTGTAATTTGTACTCTTTAAGCGGAAACCCCCCCCCCCGCCGATTTGCTACAAATCACAATTTACCTTGAAAGTTTCATAGCAAAATCGAAAACCAAATAGTTTATAATGTTCTACGGACGATTGCGCACCTTTTGAGACCCCGATATCGAAAACCTATTCGGACGTATTTTGGCAATAACGGTCTGAAGTTTTGGTTCTAAATATTTGGCCTATTTATAAATTCTGAAAACCGGTATTTTTGCAACGCCATTCGATAGAGCATCGAAAAATATCCCAAGTGTTTTAATTTGAGCCTACAATAATGTAAAATAAAAAAGTTATGGCCAAAAACTTCCGGCTGGGCGGGAAGTAATGTGCATCCGGAAAAGGAGCTACATTGCAGACATGAGATCACTTCATAGCTATGGAAATACATGAAACACAAAAATGACATAACTACGTACATAAACGCAACGTCAGCGACCGAAGAAGAGAGAACATCCCCTTTTCTGTAAATACAGAAAAGCAAAAATAAGCGTATGCGTTGTCTGGGGGTGTCAGATGCATAGATAAAGCTAAGGGCCGCTCCCCACAGGCATAAAAACCATGAAACCCAAAAACTCACCCAGTCAGAAATACAAACACACAGAGAGCGGCAGAAAAACAGGGAAGAGAAGCGGAGAAACAATTCCTTGCTTAGAGAGCGATACATAAAAGCACGACTACGGTGCGCGGTCAGGGGTGGAATGCATCGTTTTAGAGAAACAGAAGCCATATTGAACACATGCTGATACCCCCGTAACTTTGGAAATATATGAAACAAAAAAATCACGCAACCAGGTCTACAAACACAGCGAGAATTTTTGTAGTAAAACGCGATACCATAAAGCACGAATACGGTAAGCTGTCAGGGCTGTTAGATGCATATTTACGGCGGAAAAAAATGCAAATTCAAGCGCTGCGGTTATCTCGTAATTCAGAAATATGTGAAACACAAAATTATGAAACAACACATACAGAGCGGCAGAGACAATTTTTTGTGCGAATACAGAAAACCAAAGAACAATAAATACAATAATGAACAATAAATACAACAAAAAATAAATAACAATAAATACAGCAAAGCAAAAAATCATGGGATGCGTTGTCTCGGGGACGGTTAGATGTATAGGCGAAGGTAAACGCAGCGGCAGATTGAAGACATGCTAAACCCCGGCTGGCATAAAAACCATGAAACACAACATTTAATCAACGAAACACGAACGTCTAGAAGAGCCAGCAGGACAGGAAAGAGAAGGGAAACATAATTTTGATTGAGCGCATACAGAAAACGCCGAAATATTGTTCTTTCGACAAAACCCCAGTCATAATGAACACATGATACCCCAAAATTTGGAAATCAATGAAACACAAAAATTTTTCAACCACACACAAACACGCGGAAGAGGAGAAGAAAGAACATCCGTTTTTGAATAAATCAACGCAAAAATACTCAGCTGCGTTGTCAGCGTGGATTTGCGTCTGAAATGTGGCTGTATTGAAACATGATGTTACCATATAGCTACCGAAATATAAGAAACACAAAAATTACCCAGCCACATAAAACACAGAGAGAGCGGCAGAAAAACAGGGAAGAGATGTTGAGACAGAATGCTGTCTTAAAACACACACAATAAAATAAACACATCACTAGAAGAAGAAACAAATTCTTTTCACAAAGCGAAAACACGCCCGTAAAATAAGGTAAGTTCCATGGAAAAACGATACGTTCCTAGGTGGCGACACAGTAATTGGATAAATGAATCTTGCAATAATTTTGAAAACGGATGAAACACACTTTGTTTCAAAAATGCTTGCTTGCCGTATCTGGCCCGGCTTCTCCGGGCCTACAATCCTTTAGCTTCTCCCCGCGTGGCTTTCCGTTTGGGTATGCGGTGTACGCGTGCGTGTGCGTATATATCTATATATTTATTCTGGCTGCAAGGGTGCATTTGCGTTGATTTTGTGCGTGTGCGAGAATGGCTGAAAATGGAGTAGACGTACCGCTATTAAGATTGGCATCGAAAAGGCACATTAAATGTTTCAAAGAAATTGATGGTGGATGGTAAATTGCCAGAAACAATCGGCAATTTAAATCCTTTATTTACGCTCGATCTGCCATTCACTAACTAAAAAAAATACATGATAAGTAAGCTTTAATGCGCCTTTTCCGTGCCAATAGAAAAAAAAGAATTGGCTTTAGAAAAGCATGTTTCGGAATGTTAGCAGAACCAAAATTTTTTAAACGAAATAATATATGCTACTGGTCGTCAAGCTGCAAATTTTTTTCTACTTTTAACCAAAAATAAAACCTAACCTAGTAAGGAATAGATAGTCGCAGAGATAAGACAGCGGGAAAGTTCAGCGAATTTTGAGGTAGTTATACCATTAAAAGCCATGTGTTATATTGCTAGATGCCTAAGCTATACAAAATAGGTTTTTAGTATAGTTTGGATAACGATAAGGCCATGAAAAAGAAAATAAAACCTTCATCACTTTCCTACTGAAGCTTTCGAAAACCAAAAAAATGGTTTCATAAAAATACCACTTTCGCCCATTTTTTTTCCAGAATTAATATACTGCTGTGCTTCCTTTTTAACTTGATGTAGCAAATAAAGTATTAAGAAGCAGCAAACATTTTATCAGAAAGCCAAAAGTGGCAAAAACATGTTTTTAGAAGAAGCAAAAAACCGCAGAAATTTTTTTTTTCATGTGTCTCAAGACCAGAACAGTTTCACTTTTCGTGGCCTTTCCCACTAGCAAATAATGGGGCAACAAATCAGATATTTTCGTTCAGGTTTTGGTTTTTAGTGCGTATTGATTCGAGCTAAACCGATAAATTTCGAAAAGCGCTTAATTCAAATTTATTGAATTTTTAGCGTTGTTATGAAAACACCAAAAAATGTGTTTCTCGACATTGTGTGGAAAAATTTATTATGGGGAAATTTAATGAGTTCTACTCCTTTTTTTTTGAAACTTGCAAAATTGCTGATTTAGCAGAATCCGGCAGCAAGGACGCCGACGAGGCGCACCCCGAGCTGAAGCAGAACACCAATTTTATGGCCAAGCTGAAGCCGTTCACCAAGAAACAGGTCAGAGGATTTATGGAAATTAATTAAGTACTTGGAATTAAAGCTATAAATATTAAACCGAATTTCAGGGCATTGTCGTAGTTCTTAAATCTATAAGTCTTTCTAGTTCTCTCTCTCTCTCCCTCTCTCCCTCGCTCTCTCTCTCTCTCTCCCTCTCTCTCTCCCTCTCTCTGACTACTCGTTGAAATTTGCAAATCATTGTTTCAACTCGCGGCAAATACCCTTGGCTTATCGCTTCCCCTAACCACCGCATCACACCCTTTCCAGAAAAAAATACATTTCAGATTTTTCTTATTACATGTCCATTCACCACTCATTTTTTGTAGTTTTTATCGCGGCGTCTCCCGCCCACCATTTTTTGCTTATCAGTTTTTTGGATTTTGATATTGTAACTTTATTTTTATATTATTATCATTATTACTATTATCATTATTAATATGATGTATTCGGAAAACTTGAAGGGTACCGCGGAATTGGTCGATCACCATATTATTACCAAGAAAATATTTCCGAATGTAAAGATTTTTCGAAACATTTTCTAAAAATTTAAATTAACATTTGCTTTTTCCTCGAAATGCTTTAAAGCTCCGGTAATAATACCCATTTTTATTCATTTTTTATGTTTTTGAATATGAATTTCGTTACTCAATTGTTAGGTGAAATTCTACTAACCAAAAAAACCATTAAACGAAAAAATGTTGAGCTTGCCCAAGCTATTTTTGACACACATTGCTGCAAAAATTCAAGGGGAATCACGTGAAAAAATTATTTGTTACTGTTATTTAATAATTAATTACATGATGAAGGTTCATCACAAGTTTAGCTACGATCTGACTTTGCCGGAGCTTTAAAACAACAAATTTAAAAAAATTGGAATGACTGGTAAATCGATAATGCAGAAAATTTGTGACCTTGTCCAATTCCGCGGGTCCGGTTGGGTGTGTGCGGCGGCTCGGCAAAAATATGTGAATCCGGAGGGTGGTAGCAGAATTATTTTTAACGGACCTTAAAGCGATTGGACTCATTGGCCGGTGGCCGGTTAATATTTTGGTCAAAACATACTTTTTGAACGAATCGCTATCAATACGAGTTTCAATACAATCGAATCTGTATTTGGAAAAATATGTCGACTTGCGAGTTATTTACAGGAACGCGTTAAACATTGATTTTCACGATTTTGTCGTTGCCACAAATTAAAAACTAAATGCAAAATGCAAATGCTTTTGCCTCAGCTGATTCTCTCCCATTAAAAGTCTCTGGGCCACCTAGCTTGTTTTGTTAGATGAAACGCCGGTCTGTAACTGTCACATTGTTTGAGAATGAAAAAATTAAAATTGATTCCATTTGCTGGAGCCTTGAAACATCGATTTTATAAACGGAAATAATGTGATTGGTCTGGACCGATAGTTCTTTAAAAATTAAAGTTAGTCACTTTTAAGCGCATCTGAAGGCGGTTTTGGAAATGGAAACTCGAGAGTCAATACTGGTGCTTTACTTTTGCAAAATTTTGCGGAGACCTGAAACATGTTAACTTTTTTATTTTTTTAGGTTCTTTGCAGAGGTTTTGATGAACGGGAAGCGTTCTATTGGGTGAAGAAAGAGGTTTTCGATCTTGACAATGTCCCTGAAAGACAATTTTTTCATTTTTGGAGCTAGAGACAACCACGGAAATTGAGCTGCGTTAATTTAGATACACCAAAGTTTTTATTTCGTTGATAATTGGAAAGCTTATTCGCGAGGTTTAACGATAGAATGCAGTTATAACGGCAAGAATGGTGATTTTATGTTTCCTAGATTTTGCTAGAAAGTTAAACATGTAATTTTTTGAATTTGTGTGTTTGTTTCGAACCAAGCTACTGCCGATTAGCTGAAGCCAATTTTTTTGGTGATTGCTTATCCCCGAAACACATTTTTTTGCCAAGCCGCCGCTTCAAACCACCCCTAAAAATCGGGTCTCAAAACCCATACCGTAATCCCCCGTTCGATTGTTGCCACCGTAGGAATTGGACGTCGGGTACGCATGGGACCGGGGTCCCGCCGAGAAGAGGAGCTTCCGACTGCCCATCGAGAAACGGTCGTTCCGGCTGAGTTTTCGGCCCGGAAACCGGAACACGGCGGCTGTGGAGGATAATGGAGCCTCGTCCGGATCTTCCATGATGTTGACGACAAATTCTGCCCACGATGACCTCTTCACAAGATCCGCTTCCGCCCGAAATCATCCACGCAACAAGAAGGCGCGTTTCGGGCCTGAACACCCTGAAATTGTTTTTTTTTGGCATTCGCATCCCTGGTGCCAGATGCAATGTGTGAGGCCGTTACCCTGCCCTGCACAATATCGTAGGCTCCCCCGGAATTCGGAAAATACGGAAAACGCTGTTTTTGTGAGCCATTAACATTTATTGGTTTTTGACGGGTTTTATGTAGTAGAAAACAAATTTATTCAAAAACTATAAAAAGACATTTGATAAAAATAGAATGACATTTATATCGGCCTACAATCATTTTCCAAAGATGTTTTTTACACTTGCGATATATACTAGTAATTTCAAACATTAGACTTGGGGGTGAAATACCTAGTCATTTTTGTCTAAGCCTTAAAAAATGTCAATGTTTCAAAAAATTGAAATAAAAATTGTTTTTTATAGGAAGGTAATGTTAGGAAGGAAGGTATCATAATAGGTTCAATTTGTCGGAGGTTCGCATGGTTTTCAATGTTTATAAGCAAAATTAAAGTGTATTTGATTTTTTGATAGGTTTGCTGCCAATCAAACTCATATATTAGGTGCAAAAATGGGAATTTTAGAAAAAAAAACACATTTTTAATTTTCAAATAAAAGTACGTTGATTCTATGATTCACACTTAATTCTATTTGATTTTACTTGCTCACAAAACGGCGTTTTTCCTGTGTTTTCCAGCTATCGTACTCCGAATGGCGTTGCTAATGGTATATTGGGCATCCAGTTCAAAGCACAGCAAAAAATTGGCTTGAAGAATCATGTTTCATATTTTTATTGATTTCGCCCTTCTTGGAATCAGGTAATTCCAGCATACGTTTACCTCGCAAGAATTCAAGGTTTTTATCGGCTTTTGCAGCCATTTTAATTCAACTAGTTTAAACAAAAAAAAACTAAATTTTTAATCACATTCGATTATTCACTTGAAAGATAAAATGCGAGGAATTTGGAAATTGAAAAATATGTTTCGAACTTGTAGAAGTATTGGTGCAAAACTTAATTTGTAATATGTATTGGGCAATCGTATGTTTTTAAATTTTCCTACCCCCGATATACCATTCAGCAATCAGCCATTCTTGGGTTACGGTATTCCGGGGGTTCCGCTTTTCCGCTTCGTTCCTAGCGATACACCGGCTTCCCGAGCACCGAACAGCCTGCCTGCTTTAGAGCGTATATTAACAATCGCTTCCGCTTATCCTAACCCTCAGCCATCCGCAAAACTGACTACGCGAGAGTGCTAGAGACGCTACACTGCCCAGGGTACACCATGGAATTTCTTGAGGAGTGGTTTTGAAAAAGAAGGTTTCGACTGTGGTTATAAGCTAACAAATTTTTTTTTTTGCAATTAATCTGATGATGTTGTCGAAAAATAGCCGAATTTAATGGTGTTTTCGGTAAAAATTTCCTTATTAAACCGTTAGAAATCAAATTAGATTGGTTAGGAAATTCAAGAAATTCATTACCAGTGGAACTTCAAAATTGATGTTTCGTTAAAATGACGGCTTTCTCGCCACCTCCTTTAGTTAATGGCTGTCCGCACGTACCGTTTAATTCTTTTCGGAAAATGATGGATTTGGGTAAAATACCCAAAGGGGTGCTTTTGCATTAGCGGGGGGGCTATTACTTAGGATGTGTTTTCTCTAATATAAATCGAGCAATCCTAAGCTTTTTACTATTTCTACGTTTAAAAGTATACAAATTTTTATGAAAACATGCAAAAATATTGATTTTTCGACTAAAACGTCCAAATTTTCTACGTTTTAGGCATTTTTTCCGCTTCTACTATAGATAAATTTTACAAAAGAACATCATTCTTTAACGTTACTAAAAATTTCTCCACTCATACGAAAAATTTAGCCCCCTCCCCCGATAATGCATAAGAACCCTAAACAGTCGCAACTTCGACGTTCAAAAAATATGTTTGAACAAAAAGTAAGATTGATAAAAGTGTAAAAGCTCCGATTCCGCACCAAAATGAGTGATTTGTTAATTGCTACCTAACCAATACGAAAAATTCTTAAATTCTAAAGTGCTGCCCGGGCAAGTGTAGCGCTCTCTCTCCCTCTCGTGTTCTCTCTATTTCTCTCTATCCCTACCCGCTTCGCGAATGTGTCCTGATTTCCGCTCTATATGTTCTCCTGATAACCCCCAAGTCCCTTCCAGAAAAGCATGTCTACGCCTAACCCAAAATATCCGATTACAGTATATAGTATCCCTGTTTTCACGTGCTAACATTTTATCATGCCGATTGGGTGGACGGTTCGAAAAAAGCGCAACAGAATGATACGAATTGGAAATTGCGCCTTGAGGAGATAATGTGAAACATATTTTTTCAAAAAATCATGCGGACTTTTGTTTTCGAATTTTTCGGAATAGGAATTTCACATTAAATAATATATAATTTTCCATTTCAATTTTTTTTTGATTGGCTGAGCTGCGGGTCAAAATTGTTCTTAGAGGAGTAAATTCTTTTTGATAAATTAGCCCACCAATACAAACTTCACAAATATTCCAGGAATTGCCTTCTTTAAAGGAAAGACAGCAGCATCAATTGTTTTAAGCAGTTATTAAAACCACATTAAGAATATGAAACCGTTCATTGAAACGTTTTTTATTCATCTAAAACTTTTATTAATTTAAAATGTTCTACCACTTATACTGGTTGCGAAAGAAATGAAGACACTTAATCTGTTATTTGCGTACATTTCCTGAAAAAGTTTTGGCATAAAGCTGTATTAATTTCGTTGGCATTCATCATTTAAAACCATAGAAGTATCCGCTCCAAAAATTTCCTAAATATGTTTTACCGAAAAGCCTTGACACCCATGATCTGCAAATAATAATGCCTCGGTCAACTTGTTGAACATAAAATCTGTTTTTTAAAGAACCGTCCGCTACATCCTATTATGTATATCTAATTGCATGCAAACGCCCCCCAAAAAGCCTATACTAAATCCATGTCAATTCCGTAAAACTCTACTCTTTCCATATTTCCTTCAAACCTAAGCCTAAGTTAAGCCTAAGCTAAGCCTAAGCTAAGCCTAAGCTAAGCTAAGTTAAGCTAAGCCTAAGCCAAGCCTTCTCTTTCTCTACCCAATCTCTCGCCAATGCTCCCTTTTTGTCCATTTCTTCAAGAATGTCCCGTTTTCGTCTCGTTCCTTTTTTCCAATGATTCCGGGGAATGCCGCCCGTTTTCCCTTGTCATTTCACCATGCAAATTCGAAACATTTCCCTGCTTGTCGCGAATCCGACTTTTTCGCTCACTTTCAATTTTTACGGCATCTGATTTTGGTCGCATTTTTAAAGGGGAGATGCAAATTTGGGCTCTGGGATTGGAAGGGAATTTTTGTAGATAACTTATTTATTTTTTATTTACTTTTTGGTTGGGTTTGAATAATAGGGAATATCTACTACGTAAATTCCAAAATTCCTTCGCATATTACCGCTGCTCCGAATTCCTATTTTTTAAGATTTTTTGCAACATAATTTTCCAAAAAAATTGACATTATTAACATTTTGATTTCAAACATAATCATACACTAAAAAATTCCGTACAATTCCGTGCCTATATTTGCATCTCCCAGCCTTTAAAAAACCTGGGTCTGGGGTGATTTTCGTTTTTTTTTGGTTGCATTCCAAAATCGCTAATTTCGCAGGAAAAAGAAGATTCAAAAATTTTCCCCCAGCTGATCGTTACGTGGTGGTGTGGCCGGGTCCCTCTTGTCTAGGCCAATTTTAAAAGCAAAACCGTATATATGGGAATTTCTTGCATTTATGTTGCCCCGCCCCGACAGTAATTTCAATTTTGGGTTAATCTAAGGGCCGGAATGTTTCGGAAAATTTGAAGCTTCGAATTTTCACTCGTATGTTTCGTAGGTTAGGGTATCTGAACGCATCTTAGCCACAATAATCCCTCCTTTGTATTCACTGATACCAAAAATTAAGTGAATATAATATGTAAACCTCAGCTATTTTGAAGCAGGGTTGGCGAAGCGTTAAGGTCGAGTTTTTGTTTGATATCTTGAAAACAAGAATTTTTTCGTGCTAGATCATTGCCAAAGATAAGAAGAAAGCTCAAATGCTTTGTTTTTTTCGCTAATCCAGAGATTTTTTTGTTTTTTCAGTCGCGTTTTTCGCCGGTTAGGGTACCTTAAAGGGATACCCATGGTTTTGGCGGCAAATATATAGTTATGGATTCCAGGCAGTACAAATGACGCTCGAATTTTGTGCGGCAATGGGCCCCCAATGCCGCACAGAATTCGGCCACCTTTCCCTCTTGTGGCGTCCCCATCCCATCCAATGGCTTGCCACTATGGCCTAATGGATAGCATCCAGGCCTACCAAACGGTGGTCCCGGGTTCGACCCCCGCCCGCGTCATGGTTTTTGCTTTTTGAGCCGCGAAAAGCTTGGGTATCCCTTTAAGGCGTTTCATCTTTTCATAAATTCATCCCGGGTTCCAATCCCATCCATGTTCAAAAATTGGCGCACTGTAGAATTTAATTATTTACAAACCAAAATTTTTCCTAAGTTAGATTGCGTGTTTCATTAGGTTCTGTAAACAAGAATTGTGGCGGTCAAAGTAATCAAGTTTTTTGCCGTAAGACGCCGCTATTAACTCTGATTCATAATAATTTAAATCATCCTGTGGTAAAATTAAACTATGTTTCGTGGGGGAACTATCCTGAAAAGTTTTGAAACATTCAGAAAAATTTGAAATTTTGAGTGAAAGCGCTAGACTTTTCGTATTTTTTTAATATGAAAGTCGTGAAGCAGTATTTGTTATTAATAAAAATGTCGATGTATCCCTACCAAATAGTGTAGAAACACTTAAATTAAAACAAAATTGAATATTTAAGAAACCCCCCCGATACCGCGACAGAACCATAAAAATCTGAGTAAATCCGAGAATTTGAATTTTCCGAAACACTCCCCTTGTCACTTTTAAATGTCCCTGGTCCTCGTCCTCGTCCACAAAAACTACCTATTTTTCTCTTTTTCTCTACTTTCTTAAAGCTATTTTCTTAAATTCTCCCGTCTCTTTGCCCCAGATTTTCTCCTCAGTTGATACTGTAACCACTCCAAAATACATCCCCTTTTTTGGGTTCACCCACCGTAACCGTTAGGGTCCACTATTCTTTGGTTATTTTCTACCGTATCCCATAGTTAGAGCCCCAGCTTCTATAATCTAATTTAATTCCTTCTTTAATTTCATCCATCCTTGAGTTCAGCCCACAGTGGAGCACCAGTTTTTGTGGAGCACAAAGTGTTGAGTATCCTCCTGATTTTATACCGAAAAATGCGACAATCAAATTTGATTCACCAGAGGGATGAGAAAAATTAATGAAGACTAGATTATACCTTAGAATTCTCGAGACGATAGGCAAAATTCTACAACATTTTCCAAAAAAGCGTTGCATAAAATTTTGATTAAAATAATTCAGGCTACACCGGACTTAATTTGCCATTTTTCCTGATTTGATAAATTTATTTTCAACCAGCGCCCAAAACCCGCTTCGCGGGCCTTGGGCGCTGGAATGTGGCCTTTGCATGAGGAATTTGACTTTCCGGTAGCTCGGGCCCTTCGAACCCCACCGCACGCGCGTTTGCAACTCGCAAGAATGAGGAAATTTGTATTTTTCCGCATTATGCAAATTAGCCCTCCGGGACCCCCAAAAATGAATAAAACCGGCTTTAACTTTGTAAACTTGTATTTTGTCGAAATTCTGACAACGCCATCGAAAACAGAAAGGTCGATTCCCCGGGGTGACGGAGAATTAAGGCATTTTATGCACGGGAAGGCCCTCAAATCCGGCTTCGAAACTTCATCCACACACACACACAAAGATACACGCCAAAATTATATAAGGTAGGATTTGATAAATTTATTCTTTCAATATGTGGCGTACATTAGACAGAAACTTAAATTCGGGATCCCTGAAAATCAAGAAACAGGTTGTCGAAAATTCGGGTTTGTTTTATTGATTTTTCCATGTTTCATAGAGTTGTTACACTTGGAAATCATATGGGGACGTACTTATCCGCTGAAAATATCGCCTTCTATCAAATTTGATTGTCGCCAAAAAAATAAAAAAATGGTGCGCCCCACCCCACTCTTCTGTTTTTCTCTCCCCTTCTCCGGGCACCCTCCCCCCTATCTTTCGAGACGATACCTATACGGTACCGTAAATTACGGTAGCGTACAGTACCGTACAGTACCGCAAACGACCGTACAGTATCGTACAGTACCGTACCCCCCTCCACCCCACCACACAACCGTTAGCTGGCCGTTTCTGGAATCCGGAATTGCTCGCCGGAGGGTATTACGGTCATTTTGAAGTTACGGTATTTGGCAAAATCTGAAGTTTTATTATAAGAAAATAAGTTTCAATTCTATAGCCTTAAAAAGGTACGATATCACATAATTTACAGAATTTATGTAGCTGGTATGCATTTCCGGATCAACGGAGTTGGAATTGAATTATATTTTTGCAGCTGAACTAGCATTTTTTATGAAACATCTTTTCGGTTCTTCCGTCATGATTTTTATCGCGTTTCTTAATAGCAGGTCTGTAATCTTGGAAATCCATGATTGCCTTTAACTGTTTATAAATAATAACCACCAATATTTTATATACGAAGAAAGATCGTTAAACCACACTTTATCGAGTAGATATAACGTGTATGCGTTCATCTATCAGCTTGAACTATGGTGAAAGGTTTTAGGTAACATTTTTTTGGATTTTTTTCGATCTAATTAAGGAGTGTAAATTTTATAGTTGCAGAAAAGCACGCTAGAACATAATTTTTACAATTTTTAGAATTATTGCCACATTCAAAAATTTGCCAAATATAAACTTCATAATGACCGTATTCCCCTCGCGCAGGCTGCTAATAGCGATATTTTGGGTTTGCTCCTGGGTTTTTGCGCGGAATCGGGTTGTCTGGTTACGGTAGTAAAATAATAATAAAATTTCAATTTTGGTATTTTTTATAAAAATTTATTAAATTAAACTACCGGCCAGTCAACCCGTTCGGCGTAAAAATGCTTAGGCTAGTGGTCTGGAGGCAAAATGGCCGGAAAATTTCTCCAATTTCAGTCCTTTTCAGCAAGTGTTAACGAAGGAGGAGGAAGAGCGGATATTTGCCGAGTATCACTATACGGGAGAATATTACACGGGTAAGCGAAAGCAGTGAAATTCTTACGTTAAATTTACTGTTTTAAAGTCTGATTTGAAATAGAAAACAATGCCTAAATTTGATGTGATCTGGAAAATTTTAACTTGCTCTGCCAACTCAATGTTTCAAAAAAAATCTAGTATTTTCTGAAAAAATGGGGGGTTAGTTGGCCGGTTCTTGTTCGATGATATAATCTTAAATAAAATAAAAATAATAAAAATAAATATATATTACACGGGTAAGCCAATATATAAGGTTTAATAATTAAAAATTTCTACATTCGAATTTTGTCGCGTAAAATCAATGTTTCAAGACATCTTGTAGCTGCCGAAAAAATGGATTAGAGATTCAGACATTCGGATTCAGAACTACTAAGAAACACGCGAAAACATAATTTAATTTCTCATAAAAACTTTCAATAAAAATCATTACCAATTTTTAGCTATTAGTCCTGGTTTTGAATACCCTTGGAATCACATTAAAGAAAAAATGTTTCGTATCAAATTCTAAACCTCAGAATTTTGATACCCTTTAATGGATTGACTTGTGCTAAGCAATTTATCTCTGGGTTCGATAATCAGTTGGATAAAAAATAATAAGGTTCGGTTCTAATTGTAAGAAATCAATATTATTCCTAAATATTGCTTTCTTTCCCAGGTGCAACAACGAATATCCATCCGCTTCTCTCCTCACTCGTCAACTACACGCATCCCGTCAAATTCTCCGGTTTCGACGTCGCCGAGCGTGAGTTTAATTTTTATAATTTTATGTTGCTACTACTAATTAATATACATAATCCTATCCTATAAGCGAGAAAAGTATGTCTGTTTTCTGTACAGCCGATTTCTCGGCCACCAGGCCGAATTTTGAGCTGATTTTTGGCATGGAGGTGGAGAAACACATTTGTCAGTGAAGCAATTTTTTGTTTTTCGAAATTCCTTTACCGAATGGTTTTACAAGCAAAATAGTCAAAAATCCTTAACATCTTGGCCGAAAAAAGGTTTGTTCAGAGGATATCTCACGATCCAAATGGAATTAGGCACTAATTTTTGGAGGGTAGATTGAAAATTGAATTCTCCCGATATATAATTCGGCGTTTTGTCAGATTTTGTAAAGTAAAGTTTTTATGGGCATTTTTCTAAAAAGTCCTTAACAAAATGGGGGTATAGCCGTGGTGTCCGGGCGATAACTTGAAGCCCTGATGGAATTCCGGGTTGAAATCTGGACCACTTATGTAATCGATGGTGCTTCTTAGGCGCAGCTTATTAGATTTTACAAATTCGATCATCCGCATGCCTGGCCTGTCCCGCATCGCACCCCCAACTCCCGGTGGTGTAAGGGAAGCGCACCAGGTCCACGGCGCCAGGGGTCAGGGGTTCGGATCCGGCGCGATGACTACTTTTTGCTTTTTGGTAATTCATCAAACAAACATATTGCTTGGCTCTCCATATGCGAGATTTAGGCCTGGGCCTCGCTCTAGCGCCGCAGGCCAAAGGAAAGGTCCTTGCCCGAGCTCTCGCGCCGCAGGCCAAAGGAAAGGTCCTTGCCCGAGCTCTCGCGCCGCAGGCCAAATCCTGGAGAGAAACCAGCAGGCCCGTAGGAAGGGGGGCAACTGGGAAGTTGCCCCAAAATCGGCCGAAGGCCGAAAAATTGATAAGGGGGGACCCTTATGAT
Organism: Mesorhabditis sp. LJ9110; assembly: GCA_038088335.1. NCBI lineage: Eukaryota > Metazoa > Nematoda > Chromadorea > Rhabditida > Rhabditidae > Mesorhabditis > Mesorhabditis sp. LJ9110. Next base: position 128,190 of record JBBGBA010000125.1, on the reverse strand, counting down.
TTTTTTCCTCAAAAATTTTTTTTCCTGCGGCGCTTTTTATAGTTGTTTTTAAGGCTGTTTTTACCGTCATGGCCCTAAGTTTTCAAAAATTTTCGCCTGCGGCGCTGTTTTTGATAGTTTTGATACGTTGCCAAAAATTTTTTTTTGGAGTTGCCCCCCCCAAAAATCGGGGATCGCTACGGCCCTGGAAACCAGTAACTAGCGCCGCAGGCTCAAAGATTCTGGCAACGTTGGCTCTGGCGCCGCAGGCCATGGATGGTTCGAGTAGCTGGCGCCGCAGGCTCAAAGATTGGAGTGCAACGCCGCAGGCCAAAGAATGGTTCCTTGAGTCAGGCTCTTGCGCCGCAGACTTCAAACAAAGGAAAGAGAATTCATGGGTCCTAGACGGGGTCCAGTGAAAAAGGGCCGCGAAGCGGACTTTTTCCACTGGTTTATCCAATATACAAATTTATGATATACAAATTAAAGTAATTCCAGTTTTACTTTGAAATGCGTCCAGCAATCTGAACAAATGTTTCAAAAACTTCGTGGACACCTGATTTTTAAATTCAGTTAATCTCGCTTCCAGCAGCCGCTTTACTCGTATAGGAATTATAACTGAGTACCAGAATTATTTAGTCTTTATTGTTTAATCGTTAACCATTTAAAATGGATTTATAGAACAGTTTTCTTCTTCAAAATTGAGGATTTTTATCGATAAAATGTTGAGTAAGAATTATAATCAAGCCAAATTTACAATCAGATTAAAATATTAATAATGTTCCATAAAGCTTTCATCGATTTCAAAAACGACGTCCTGTTTCCAATTGTTAATCCAACCATTACATAGAAAACAAATTTTCCGGGGAACACAAATCAGAAAAACACATTTTTTCGTCAGCTCTTCAATTGCATTTTTATCAGGATTATATTCTTGGGATAAACTTAATAAACTCCATCAATACAAGCATCAATTTGCTAAATTTTAATACTTTTATTAAATAACATTGTTTAGAAAACAACCTCCACTTCCACATGTCGTCCTTCTCGGAGTCGACGGGTCTCGGCTACCTGAAGTCGTTCGCCCCAGAATTCGTCAACTACAACAAGCGCCAGCTGAGCAGAATCTATCCAAAGGGAGCACGAGTCGATTCGTCCAACTTTTTGCCTCAAGTGAGTCTTTGAAAAAATATGTTTTTGAACATCTGGGCTGCCATGCGCAGTTTCATTTTCGAATTCCTGAAGTCGAGATAAATTAAGCCATAAGATCTAGTGAACTTCTTCTTTTTTGCAATTTAATTTTAATTCACATTCACATTTAATTAATTTACTCATAATTTAGAAGCATATTTTTGTGGTGCGCCGTGAGTGAGATATTCTGGTAGTTACAGTAATTACAGTGGTGACCAGGTTCATCAACACGACGATTGGAAATCTATGTTTCGAAAATAATCGTTGATCAACTGATCATACCCCCGACACTATCTCCATACACGTCGTTGCCAAAGCTCCAAAAATTGGGAAACAAAATTATTTTGTCTTTCTTTGAAGTATTTCGCGAAAAGAGTTTGTTTGTGACATTGATTATCTCTTACCCACTATTGTATTTTTTACATCATTGAGTTTAAAAAATATGTTTTGAAATTCGGCCTTGCCGAGTAAAATGTCTTGTCGGGGATATGCTTTGCAATTAAGCCATAAGATCTAGCGAACTTATTTGTTTCTCGATTTAATTCGCATTCCATTAACTTAATTAAAATTCAGATATATAATTTGTATTGCGTTGTGACATTTTCTGGTAGTTAAAGTAATAACCAGGTTAATGAACGCGTTATTGGAAAATGTATGTTTCGAAAATAATATTAATCAACCGATCATATCCCAGGTAATTCATCCATTCTCGTCGTTCACAGAGCACTTAAAAAATTTGACAAAAGAAATATTGTGTTTCTAATGAAATATTGTGACCAAACAGCCAATAAAAGTGGTGGATGGTTAAAGCCACTCGTCAAGTGTGAACTTTCACGCCCACGAAAACGCAACGCACCGATTCAGACCTGCGTATGCGGTTCGTTGCGTTACGTAGGCTCGCATACGAAATTGCATTTTCTTGCTCATCCCGTATAAATATAACGCCTGAATTTGGCTACCTGAAATTTTTAAGACTATTGCAATGTTTAGGCAGCTAGAAACCAGAAAATACCTTCAATTTATTTCTTGCAAGCTAGGCTTGTTTTATTAAAAACCACCGTTAAAGGTCCCTTTTTTTTTTTGAGCTTGTGGAAATATCATGTTTCAAATATGATCATTCATTCCGCGTTTCTTTTTAACTGACTAGCTCTTGAAATTCGTTGGCAAGATCTAACCCAAAAAACCACAAGAAAGATCTGAGTTAGCATGACAACTAAAACTGCAGAATAAAGCTTTCACATTAGTCTTATAACCGTTTTAATGCAGCAGTTAAGAAAAATTTTTTAACCAATTCAATGGAAAAACCGAATGACAAAGATTTTTCCAAGCGCGTGTGTTGCAAAAATAAAGTGAATTCTCTAAGAAGGCATTTGATTAATATTAGTGCGGCTTGGCGTTCGAGCAAATAAAACGTATTTTACAAATTTAGATAGACACCCAGAATCCCAAAATCGCAATCTTTCACGTGTCACGCTCCCTGTAAAAAGACTTCAATGGCCAATGACAGAAAATTTTTTATTTTTTAAAAATTCAGCCGGCACCGAAATTGAATAACCAAAAAAAAAATTTTTTTTCAAACATAAAAGTGGTTTTTCAATGGATATACTCAATTCCTTTTTTCTGCCGCAGATCCCAGAACATGATAACAGGAAAAAGTGAACCCAATAAAAACCTAAAACCCACCAGGTGTCCCGCTCCTTCTTAAAAACTTTAATGGCCGTTACAACGATACAAAGGCAATTTATTTTTTACGAATAACCAATAACCAAAAAATGTTTCAAATATAATGCTGCTTCTTCCGGGATCCGTTCAATTAATTTCCCATTCCCATTTTCGTATCGTTGGAGCAAAATCAGTAGCAAAAAGAGAAATCCAGCCAAAGAAACCTAAAACCTCCTAGGTGTCGCGCTCCCTATAGCTACGTACGCTACCTATAAAAGCCCATAGCTAATTATCGAAAAGTCAACCACTATTTTACTATCACATTTTTGCTTTACAGATTTTCTGGAACGCCGGTTGCCAGATGGTGTCGCTGAACTTCCAGACGCCCGACGTCTACATGCAGCTGAACCAGGGAAAATTTGAATACAACGGCAACAGCGGATACTTGCTCAAGGTAAAAGAATAAGCTATATTTAGATGTGCATGATATTTATAGAGTAGATTTATATACAGTATATTCATAAGCTAATTCGGTTTTAAAGGATCCGCGAAGCGCTGGATTTCTCAGTTTATCCGATTACTTGTTTTAATAACGCCAGTTAGGTTAATGTAATGGACAGTGGCAGCGAAAATAAAAACTTAACGTAGTGAAATAGATTTTCTATAATTTTCGGCCGGCTAACGGCGGTTGTGTCGAAACTAGAAGTTTCAAATCAATTACTTTTCTTGAGCCGTGATTTTTGTATTGTAGTATTTTGAAATTTTTATTTCATACTAACAAGGAGACGTTTTTGAGTGTCGTCGGGACTTTGGCACGGGACCAAGCCTATCTTGTGCAGATTTTCGCTGATTCCGAATATTTAACCGTTTTGCGGAAGCCATTTCTCGAAAGTTATGAACGATTTAAGCCTCAAAACGCCACAAAATCGGCTACTTTCGATAGGCATAAAAAGCTGCAGAATAGGTTTTAGACAAAACCAGATAGTGCATCTTGTTCAGAAAAAAATTCTCTATAAAATGGACTATCTTTTCCAAAATCATTGCAAAGTTGGAAAAATTTGATAAATTGGGAGGGGCCTAATTTTACAAAAATTTTCAAAATTCCAGAATTTTTGAGTTAAGTTGCTTATTTAATAGAGAATTTTTTTCTGAACAAGACGCACTATCACGTTTCGTCTAAAACCTATCCCGAAGCCTTTTATGACTATCGAAAGTAGCCGATTTTGGGCTGTTTTGAGGTTTAAATCGTTCATAACTTTCGAGAAATGGCTATTCCGCAAAAACGGTTAACATATTCGAATCAGCGTAAAATTCTGCACAACATAGGCTTGGTCCCGTGCCAAAGTCCCGACGACACTCAAAAACGTCTCCTTGTAAGATAAGTTGCTTGAAATCTGTGGGATGGCGATTGCGTTGCGTGCATCGTCTGTGGAAAATTCTCTAAGAAAACGATGGCGAAAAATCCACAGTCGGACCAGTAGGCTTAATAAAAGCTGAATTGAGCCAGCCAAGTGTGAAACATACCACTAGTGTACCAGTAGTACATACTAGTGAGCCAACTAAGCGAAACAGACGGTTTTAAAAATTTCTCGTTTTTATCTTTTGTCAAAAATTTAAAACAATGGTGTCAATGCCTTTAATTTAGATAGATTGTAGATAGATCGCCTAACATTGCTGACAATAACATTTCGATTGAGCCACCCATCGTACACCTAAAGGGAACATACGATTTAGAAAAATTCTTTTGCTAATTTTCGTAACAAAATGATAATAATTACAAAAACAATAAAAAATTGCTGGTGCTGCCGACTTTAATTTGCGTAGAAAATCCATAGTGTAGTGGGTCTGAACTCAATCATGATTGAAGGGGAATTTAGTCACCCATGAGTACACCTACGCAAAACATATACTTCTTAAAAAAGGTTTTCACAATTTTGAAAAATTTTGCTTACAAAGCTAATAATTTATAATATTGAAATTATTTAACCTTGATTTAATTAAATCCATTTTCCAGCCCGACTTCATGCGACGACCCGACCGGTCGTTCGACCCGTTCTCCGAGAGTCCAGTGGACGGGGTGATTGCCGCGCATTGCAGTGTTCGGGTAAGTTTTTGGAAATTGACAAAAATATAGGCTGGCACAGCACCAAAAGAAATTGTAGCAAAAATTCTGGTTAATCATCCTTTATTTACCGAAACATTGTTTTTAATGATTCGGTCCACTTGTTTCGTTAGCCGTGGATTGAAAAACGTTATCTAACAAGGAGTGCTTTTTTTGAGTCATCGGCAAAACCTTACGAGATGTAGCTCATTCGATAGAGAATTCGATTCTGAACAAAACCCCCTTTTTCTTTTTTGCAGAATCGTTATCCCTGATTTTATAAAATTTTAAAACTGCACCCAAAAGCCTCTCTTTTGGCTCGAAAGGCACTCATGGTAAGAGACGGTCACTAGTATTTTAATTTTATAAAATCAGGGATAGCCATTCTGCAAAAAAAAACAACGGGGTTTTGTTCAGAATCGAATTCTCTATCGAATGAGCTAGGTCACGTAAGGTTTTGCCGATGACTCAAAAAAAGCACTCCTTGTAAGCGTCACTAAAAATCCTAAATGGGGTTAAATGCCGTTTTTTGTAATCTTTTTCTTTAAAAACATAGAATTTCAGTAAAATTTGCTGTTAAGCCAGTGGCAATTTTGAAAATTTAACTCGTGCTAAAATCAGAAAAATATTGCATAAATCGCTCCGCAAGCTCTTTTGAAAATTGATATTTTTAAAGATACTGTCCGCATTTTTGATTTTTATTTGATTTTGTTTTCGATTTAAAAACAGTAAATAAATAGAACAAAATGCATAGCTGAAACAGCGTGTAATTCGTCTATACGAAATCCTGATTAGATTCGATTAAAATCGCCTAATTCCACTGGTTTCGATGCAGTTTTGAAACACTGATTTTTCTGCCTTTCACGCCGCACAGAACTTGGGCGTCGGTGAGAGGGAAAATTAGGCTAAAAGTGCATTTAAATTTCATGCTTAATTCAGGACTTAAAAAAGATGATTTATCAAAATTTGAGAACTGCCATATTTTTTGCAGCATTTGAATTTCATGACCCTTTTTTCTAGGTAATCTCCGGACAATGGGTATGCGAGCGAAAAGTGGGCACCTACGTGGAGGTTGAAATGTACGGACTGCCGACAGATACCATCCGGAAAGAACACCGCACAAAAATCATCCCTGCCAACGGCCTCAATCCCGTCTACAACGAGGAGCCCTTCGTTTTTAGAAAGGTATCGATTTTTGTAGCTTAAATTTTTGCCATTCCCATTTCTAATTATTTTTTTGGGGTGTGTGGATATTATTATCAATTTTTTACGAGAATTAGCAGCTTATGAAAATCGACGCCATTGGGCAATTTTCCGAAACACCGAAAATAAAAAAATAGAAAGGCGAGGCAAAATGAAAACCAAATATCCCCTATCTCATATACAAATAAAAAACGATGAGCTATGCTTGCTAAAAAAATGTTTCGGATTAGTTATGGAGCACGCCGTATATTTAAAATTTAATCAAAACGGGCTATTGGTTCAATCTTCTACCCTTTCATTGAATTCGGCACTAAACCCTTATTTCTTTGAAATTTTTCCTTAATAATTGATTTTTATTATCAGGCTTCACTAGTTTCTTCGTATTTAGAAAGGTAGGTTTGTATTTTTATACCTTAAATTTTCGCCATTACCATTTCCCAGTAATTTCGCAAAATTGGGATATTTTGGGATTGTATGTTAGTTCATACCATTAACGTATGAAAATCTGCGCAAATGTGCCTTTTGCGAAACACCGAAAAACAAGAAACAAAAATCAAATCCATTGTCAAACGACGATGTTTCACAAAATTTTCTGCCGATTACATCGCACTCGTTCGCAATTGATGGAGCTGTTTCGATTCTTGCTTCCAAGTCCAAATTATCAGATGCAAGTATGTAATTTGCTATAAAATGTTTCGAATAAGCCTTGGATTAAGAAGAGTAAAAATTTATGTAGCGTCCGTGTGCTTTTCCGTTAACTGCGTTCCGCATCAGCCCCTTATATTTCGCCAAAATTTGAACTTAAGTTCCTTTATTCTGAAGCGTTCCAATAATTCTTTGACTAATGCCTTAGAAAGATTTTCAAAGCTTAAGTTTTCGTGTTACCCCACCCCAAATAATTTTCAAAATTTCGGTGTTATTCACAGTAGGAAGAAGGGGACAATGTGCGATGACAATAAGAACAAAGTACGAGATTTTCCGAAACATCGAGTTTCTTAAGCTGAGAAACCAATACTGAAAGGTGTCTTACGACATTTTCAGCTGGTATCGCCGCATATTGCGAATTTTGCTGCTTTTTCTCAAATCCTTAACTTTTTTCGCCACGAAATCAGATTGTCGGTACTTTTAGACAGCTCCGTGCGTCTTTTCACCAATAGGTACGGTTTCCCGAACGCTCAATTTTTTACTTCTCAACCTCTTTAATCATGCCCGTCGGATAATTCCATTAATCGAGTATCGGGCTAAACACTTCTTCAACAAATCTGGGAAAAGAAAAGGCACAAAACTAGGGCTTTGCTTGAAACGCATTAAATTAATCCGGCCATCAGTATCGGAATTTTAAACAGAACCGTAATCGCGAAAGCTTGGTCTTTCGTCAAATTTTAAAATTACAAATCCGTTTGGCAGACAGCCCAGATTTTTCCGTGAAACATTATAAGTTCATAATCATACTCCCCTTCCAGGTGGTGCTCCCCGAGTTGGCCGTGCTCCGCTTTGCCGTCTACGATGAAAACGGGAAACAGCTTGGGCAGCGGATTCTGCCACTCGACGGCTTGCAGGCTGGCTACAGGTAAAAACGGCCCAAAAAGGAACAACTTTTAAAATGCGAAAATGATGTTTCGTGAAAAACGGGTAGTCGGCTTCGATTCGATTTGGCAATCTACTCTTGAGGGTAAACGGACAACTCGCCGACATTCGACTCGCCGACAGGCCATATCCAAAAAACATTTCGAAATTGAACCCGTTGTCTTCCGGAAAATCGCAAACAATAGATTCCCAAAAAAAAACTAAAAACAGCATGACAAATGTTGCTACTAGTTATTAAAATATTGTCGTGAATGGGGGTGCTTTCGCATTGTCGGGGAAAATCAACGCTTTTTTCTTTGGGCTTCAATTTTGCAAATATAAATCGAGACTTAACTGTTTTTTTTACCATTCCTAAACGTAAAAACTTTGTCACTTTTGATTAAACAATCCAGAAATATCGACTTTTTGACCAAAAAGCCGATTTCTGACCAAATTTGAACTTGCCCGAATTTTAGAGATTTTTTAGTTAAGTGTAGTTACTTCTTATTAAAATACTATTAAAATACTTATTTTTATGATAGACAGATTCTCGTTTTATCGGGGAAATTAGCAACCCCGCCCCGAAGAATGTGTGTTTCCCGAAATGGATAGAAACAAACGATCAAACCCCTCCGTAATTCAGCGTAATCCACAACATCTTAACCTAAAGAATCTTGTAACACATAATTTTATCAGAGTTCGATAGTAGCGAATTATAGCAAGTAGATGCAAATTAAAAAATGCATTGAAAAATTACAAATACAAAAGACGCTAGAATTTAATTTTTTTGAAAAGTAGGTTTACTTTTAAATCCGCGGTGGCGGAATTTTCAAGTTAAAAATAAAAATATCATGAAGTGGCAAAATCAAGCCTTGAATCCTAAATTTAATTTGGTGCAGTTTTTCGCCTTATTAACTACAGGGTGGCCAGAAAAAAAAGTGCCTGGTTTGCACTGAAATATCTCGCTAGGGGAAACGAATCAGACCATCGTTACCTTGCCAGAATGCTTAAATATGCTGGGTATGAAGAATAAACACAAGTTGTTTTTTACGATTTTTGACGACCCACTACTCGTTAAGAATTTTTGAACATTTTTGAAAAAATAGAAAACTTTGAAGCGATAAAGTATGCAACTTTTGAAGAGTTATAGTAAAATGTAGGGTATCAAAATGAAGCTCTCGGAATGCGCTATCAAACGAGCGGTAAAGAATTTCGATCGGTTTAACTAACCGTTAATAGCAGCGTTCGGAAAATCCGTACTTTTTGGGGAAATAATTCCAGATAAAATTACTTTACCATCCGATCTTTCTGATATTTTGCAATTAGCAATAGATATATAACTACTAACTTTTGGCATCAAAAATTTTCAAATCGCGATCAAAAAATTTTTTGGCACTTTGCCAATTCGACCGAATTTGTAACTTCTAGGCTCCTATAGTTAAAATTATAACATCGTTATCTTTGGCAACCAGGATTACATGTAACGAGTACAAAAGGTTATGGCAACAATGGGCTTTTTGTGGTCAACGGGGAATCGCCCCTTCTGGAAAAGTGCCGATTTTCCGAAGGCTCCTATTGACGGTTAGTTAAACCGATCGATAATCTTTACCACTGATTTAATAGCGCATTCCGAGAGCTTCATTTTGATACCCTTCATATCCCCTTAACTCATCAAAAGTTGCAGACTTTATCGCTTCAAAGTTTTCAACTTTTTTAAAAATGTTCAAAAATTCTTAACGAGTAGTGGGTCGTCAAAAATCGTAAAAAACAACTTGTGTTGATTCTTCATACCCAGCATATTTAAGCATTCTGGCAAGGTAACGATGGTCTGATTCGTTTCCCCTAGCGAGATATTTCAGTGCAAACCAGGCACTTTTTTTTCTGGCCACCCTGTATTTATTTTCATTTCCAGGCACATATCCCTGCGAACGGAGACGAACCAGCCGATGTGCTTGCCGACGCTGTTCGTCCACCTCGTGCTGAAGACGTACGTCCCCGACGAGCTGTCCAGTAAGTTGTTATGGAGGCAAATTGCAAATTGAATTGGATTTGGTATCTTGAAATAGTCATTTGCAATACTAAATAGTTGCTTTTAAATTTTTCAAGCGAAAAATTCAATGTTTTTAAAAGCACCAAAACCGACGGAAAATAATGTTTCGTTTCCTTTCAAAAATCGTTGGAGTACGGCGAGACAATTATTGAAGCCTTCTCCGACGAATAATGAATTTAATTAGTTTCGTGGTTTTTTTTGTGCTTCGCATAGCCTGATACAATAATTTTGTTTAATAAAAATCAAGCATAGCCGTGTTATCGCAACTCCAAATAATTTTAATAATTACAGCTAGAAAATAGATAGAAACCTCATAAAATTTTTATCCGAAAAATTTATGTTTCGTTGTAAACAATAATCAAATAATGCTGGCCTGGTTAATCATTGCCGTACTCGTCATCGCCAGATCGTTTCTCTTTTAACTTTTGAAAAGTATCGAGTACAAATTACATTTAAAAATTTAGATATCTATGGCATTAACTGGAAGCCCGATTCGAGATATTTCTAAATTGAATATTAAATAAACTCATAGTGCAGAAGTCCGATTTATTTCTCATGGAAGAAGGAACGGTTCAATCAAACAAGGCGCATTTTTTCTAACCATAGGATCAGGAAAACACACAATTTTTAAAGCCCTAGGTGAGATCTAAAAAGCTGCTCTTACGGGTTATAAAATTCCCTTCTGGTCTGTAAGCTTTCACAAAACATAACAAATTCTATATTTCAGATTTAAATACCAAAATATATTTTATTATGATTTTCAGGCCTTGTCGATGCCCTCGCCGACCCTCGAGCGTATTTGTCGCAGCAGCAGAAAAGGCAAGAAGCCCTCCATCATATGGGTGTCGAGGATAGCGACATCGTCGAAGTGGTAAGGTTTCTAAAGACATATTAAACAATTTTAAAGCCCTTTTTAAATGGCTTGAAGACATATTAGCGTTTTTGTTTTTTCGGTTAAAGTTATATTAAAATTATTTTAGGTTACTTTCAATTACTTAAAGTCATATATTAGCGTCTTAAAATTATCTTAAAGCTTTCGGTGAAAATTAGGTGTTATTAACGTGGTATGATACGTAAAGTAAAAATAAGGACAACATGCGTCAGTAACGCTCGAATCAACATGCCATTAATTGAAAACGGTGCACAGGAAAGCATGTAAATAGATGAAACATCTCTTTTCTCTGGTCTTCGCTTCTCGTTACTTCATGTACATTTTTTTGTGATACGTTTACCTATGGAACATTGAATTAAATCAAGAACACATTTGTAGCTAAAGCCCTTACTTTTAAGGATAATATAAAATAAATGTTTTTTTCCAGATGCCAGTGAAAACGGGTGCCGGCGCCGCGAAGAACAAGACGCTCCAAAAGACGAACGGCTCGGCGGCAAACCTCCTCAATGAGTGAGTTTAATACATAAATATAATTAATCATGAAAATAAGGATAACACAAAACCTAAGAGAAATTATAATATTGAGAAATGATTGAGCCAATAACCACACATTTTTTGGGAAAATCTCGTCTAAAGTCGAAACATTTTTTCTATAATGGAGGTGTGTGTATTTTTTATTCGCCTAAAAACAATTCAAAATGTTAAATTATAAATTACATTTTTATTGGGCTTTATTCAAAACCTTTTTCAGAAACCAACCCCAAACCTCGACGCGCAGCACCCAACAAGACGGCCAAACACCGACAAACTCGGCGCGAACGGCAAATGACGTGCCCGATCGATTCAAGGTAAAATTTAAAAAATAAAAATGGTTTATTAACGCTAAAGTTAAAAGGAAAAATTCTGGCTGCATAATAATTCTGTGAACGCTGAAATCCAAAAAAAAGGGTAAAACTACTTTACCGCATCTCTCCCCAGCCGAAATTTTCCAAAAGTATTTCGCTATAACTTTTTATATTACCAGATGTTGGGCTGTAATTAAATGTCATGGTATATTTTTCGATTCCCCGATCGAATGATGTAGCCAAAATCCCGACCAAATCGCAAAAATGTCGGAAAATTTTCGGAACTTCCGGCTGGGGTAAAGTAAAGTCTAGCCAAAAAAAGGCTAATCTAGACCCTGAAGGATGATTGTTAACCGTATTAGCTTCAGTTGAACCAAATCATTAAATTGAAATGTTTCGGATTTAATATAGATAAAATCAGAATTTCTGAAATTAATTCTCTTCTGCCAGGACGTAGAAAATAACATTTTCTTAGCGATTAAGTGGAGAAATCGCAGATTCTTTCGATGTTTCATCGTTTTGAGCATATTAACCGGCGTTTTCAAATTTAATCTGTCGAAACCCCACGTTGTCCACTATTTTCTTCGACGAGAGCAAACTAGCAGAGATCCATGGGGAATGCCGACGTATAAAACTTTTTAAAGGTTAAGGCAGGCTAGCAGAGGAGGAGAAAAGCTTGCAAACTCAACATCAGTTATAAAAATGGAACTGAAGCTTTTATTAGTTATCTTCTTGAGCCAAATAGAGAGTCTCTCCCGGATTCTTAGCGATTATTACGCTAAAAATCCTAACCTTTAACTACAAAAAAATTCCCCTAAAAATACAGGGCGAAGGTATGTGGCGCCGCGAGCGCTCGGGCTCAATGTCGACAAAGCGGAAGGAGTATCATTGCGAACGGCTCAAGGCAACAATCTCCCCCTTTTTCAATTCGAATGTTTCACCCCATCTTTACCTTGTATTCCTCGGTCTTGACTCAATTGACGGGTGATCCATAATTCATAACTTAACTCGATTTAAACAGGGGGGGTTTGATCGATCAGCTTAGACTAAGGTTAACCGAATCCATTAGCTTCGAACCAATAAAAATTGGGGATAGAATTGAAATGTTTTAAAAAGCTTTATGGGTGCGTTCTGGATTTTTCGATCGATACGGATTCGTGCTATGCGAGAAAACTTATACTCTCCAGAATTGACGAAACTTTTTTGTGCTAGCGTAGCCCGGATTTCAAAGATTTTTAGAGAAGGCCAATTTATGTTTTTATTCAGTGTTTCAATTGATCTTCGAAATCCACTCGCGAAATTTTGAGCAATTACGTCGGGAAACCTCTATTTATTATATTTACTTGGCAATATCGGTGAATTAGTCTAATCTATTTAAATTTTGGAGATACAAACTTTAAGCTGGAGTAGATTTAGGTTACATTTAGGCTACATAACGATTAATGTCCTTACCGGCCTGCTGAGTACGCCATTTTTCGAAACTCGCTTTTTTTTCAGAAACTTCTACCTCCAAATTTTTAATTTCCCCGCCTGATCCATTTTACGCCCCATTTTCAAATAACGTTTTTTGGTTACATCAATTTCATGTTTTTTTTTCAGGTGGACCCGATCGGGGTGGAAGAGCTGAAGAAGGACAAAAACTTCCAAAAAATGGCCAAGAAACACGCGAAAGACCTCGAGGAGCTGAAGCGGAAACAACAGCAACAACAGCAGAAAACCCAGAAGCAGCAGGTATTCATTATTTAATGGAAAAATTATGGATACGTACTGAGACCTTATATGCAGATATTTTCCATTAGTTTAGGATGATCCGACACGAAAACCGGATTGACTAATAGCGACTTTTAAACTTCGGTACATTTTATTCATGAAACATTATTTTTAAACTAAGCTAGGTACATTCTTTCAAACAAAAATTCTAAATAATAGATAACTTAAAAGCAGAGACTTTCGACTAGGTTAGGATAGTGATTCGCCTAGAAGGTGCCAACTCGTGAAAACGTTTGGACATCAGCACGTCCGATGCATGAAACATTTTTTTTGTAAAGAAACTAGGTCATCTAATTATCTTATTTCTAATCTGCTTTAAACTTAATTTAGAGTTGGAAACAACAGTTGAAAATTTTATGAATAAGTTAATATAACATTCAAATGCCAAGAATCGCGAAGCTATTTACGATACAGAATCGCGCGCCCAGTAATTTGCTGGGAAAAATGTCATATAGAGTTTTCAGCGAATCTTATTTTTTTAATTGGTTTTTTCGATATGGAAATAGCTCTCTTTAATTTCAGACTGAATTAAAGTCTAAATAAATCTAATTAAAATAGAATTAGGTATCTTTTCTATAAAAATATTTTCGAAATAATGTTTCAAAAATTTTTAAAATTCGAGACATTTCAAAGACGCCCATAATTTGCATCTCAAACTTAAATTTCAGCGAAAAGAAAGGGCCAAGGTACGCGCGGGGAATACGGTAGTGTAGTTGCGCTTTTGTACCGTCGAGTTTTACCAGTAAAAATGCGATATTAGAGCGGCTGCATAATAACTAGAATTAGTGTGCGTGTGTTTCTGTGTCTCTAAACTGTCCAATCGCGTCCTTTCGGTTTTCTATATGTGCTCTAAAACCACGCTTAAAAATTCGATTTTATTGTGGATTTTGGCAAAAATAATTCTCGTTTATGGTAACGCCATTGTAAAATTTGTAAAAAATGATGGATAGGTGGAGCAAAAACATACATTTCTAACGATTTTTGCTCAGAATCTAAAGCGGTTTTTAACAATGTAGTCATTGCTAACCTTTTTACCATAAAATAAGCGAATATTTACCAGCATCATCTCTCTTATGCAAATTTCGTGTCTAGACTTTGGGTTGAAGTGAAGTGACGTCAAAAAAGATGTTTCGAAAATCTACGGAAATCTGCGGGTTCACTTAGCCGCAATCAACTCTTTCGTTGTATACCCTTATCTGATTAATCCATTTCCAAGCTTTTTACCTATTCATTAATTAATTATAATTGCGAACCGTTTGCTGGGATTTATAGCAAGAACGACTATCTTGCCAAAAATATAAAAAACACGAAAGCTTCGTTGTTAGAGATGAATGTTTCGTCCTTTTTAGCCACTGGACAAGTGCCACCGTAACTCATTACTGCGCTGGTATCAGCTTTACGTTCTGACAATGAAAATTCTAATACCCTTTAGTGCGTTTATATTCTATCATGGATTATTTATATTCTAATATCCTGAGAGTTTTCGGCACCATGGATTAATCAGGAACCCAAAAACACCTGCAACAGCCATTTTGGGAAACTGATCATAAAACCATCTTTAATCACCTTCCACAGGCCCGAAAAGCGAAAGCTAGGGATTCATTCTTCGAAAATGATCTTATTTCTACTAATTCTGGCTGATCAAAGACCAAAACTTTAAAAATAAGCGCTCATTTAACTCATTGAAAAAATCACTGTGTTTCACGATAAACATTGTTTGAAATCGCAATAAAGTAGCCAATGTCAGTAACGACTTGTCCGAGGTTGCAAAATCCACTTTTCATCCGTTTTTTCAAGCCATAGCAACACAATTTTACTGGCAAAATCGGATGTTCAAGAGGTGTAGCTACTTAACAAGTTCTGGTGCCTGTAGCTAAAATCTCACTGATCGACGGTTGATACAACGAAAAGATCACCAGATTAACCCTCACCGGAAAAAGCGCGTTTCACCTTATTTAGTTGTTGAAATCGGAGTTAATTAACGAATAAGTGGTTTTTTTCTGGTGCGCTGTCGAGAAAATTCTTATCAAACTACCGCGTTCGAATCTGAAAAATTGGAGAATTTGTTCATGTCTATTGAAAGAATTTAAACATTAATGTCTATTGAAAAGCCGATTGGTCAATATCTAGTATATTTGATCGACTTTTGCTGTTCATAAATATGAAACTAGAAAATTTCAGGAAACTTCGGCCAAAAAAAAATTATGTGTTTCATCGCGATCAATGCTTAAATTCGGCATAATCTAGCTAATTTACCGACGTCATTTGCCATTCACAAAATCCATGTCCAAATTACCGTTTTTAAGCCTCTTGATAGGCAGAATTTTAAATTAATAATTCGAACACTCTAACAAATCTATTGAATCATATAAAACGAATTAGCAAGTCCATAAAAATGGTAGTTTGTTAGTATATCAATCTGTTAGAATGCCGGCAAAAAAAAGTTTGTTTCATTATAATCAAATTAAACAAATTTTGCAAGCCGGGTAATGCTAGATAATCTCCACAAAATCTCTGTCAAAAGTACCGTGTCCAAGCCTTCAAAAATTAGCACAATATTGCTATAATAATAAGCGACTAATCGTGGTTATGCAACGGTATTTGCAAAAAGTAAAACTGATCAAAAATATAGCAATTCTTTCTTTTTTGCTATTCACAAAATCTCTGTCAAAAGTACCGTGTCCAAGCCTCGAAAAATTAGCATAATATGACTGTAATAATAAGCGACTAATCCCCGTGTGGCTTCTTTGCAGCAAACGTGCGTCGACAAATTGTTGGGAGACAACCAGAGGAGTCAGAAGAAGAAGGGCGGGCTTGGAGGGAGACATGCTACACCTACTACCCCGGCTACAACCACCCCGCCCGGCTCACAACCTCATAATGAGGCACTCAGCAATCATAAGGTTCTGCTGACGTATAGTAGTGCATGATTACTGCATGAGTGGCTTGTAAACTATAGTTCCTTAGCGTGTGCAAAAAAGCACCCCTTCAGTGGTCCGTAGAAATTTCCGATTTTCGCGGCTTAGGTGGCAAAATGCCGAATCCCGAGATTCAAAACCCCATCGGCCTAAATCCCTACAAGTCAAAACCCGGAAACCAAAATCCCGACAACAAAATCCCGAAAACCAAAACCCCGACACCGAAATTTTGACAGCCAAAACCCCGACAGCCTAAACCCGACAAGTCAAAATCACGACAGCTGAATTGGCGAAAACCCGCAACAAAAATCCCGGCATAGAGAGATTTTTCGAAGGATCTGGCATTCTAACTCCCATCAACAATTTGTCGGGATTTGTGATGTCGGGATTTTGGTTATCAGCTTGTGGCCGTAGGGATTTTGGTTGTCGGGATTCTGGGTGTCGGCTTTGGTACGACCAAAATCAAGGATGTCGGCTCTCCTTACATCAAAAAATAGAACGGCAAAAATCACATCGTCGAAATGCAATTTTATCCAAATGTTGTTCGAACGCGACCAATAACGGCTCGCTAGACCCGTTAGCTGGCACGAGTAACGAAACATTTTCGTTAAATCGAAATTCCGTTGGTATCGGTGTGCGACCTACCGGCATTCCTACGTAGGAAAATTTAGGCGAACTCTGATTTCGTGAAGTGACTTTCGACTAATCAAATTTGATAGTGTATATTTTTCGAAATTCTGATAGTACGCAATTTCTGGAATCGGAGAGGAACCTACGGCTCGAATGCTGTCGATTGATACCTAAATCATAAACCAAACAATCAAGAATCGGATCCTTCTACGGATCTCAAAGGGATGCTTTTCCGTGTTTAGTTATCGCATGCTTGTCCGGTGTCTTTGTCGTGAATTACGCTTTTTCGTCGCATGTTTCACGATGTCATGGGTTTTTTCCCGAAATCCAGCTTTTAATGAGTGTTGTTCGGCATCGTATGTTGATATTTTCGGGCCAGAATTAAAGCACTAGGACAGTTTATTAGTGTATTACCTTAAAAAAAAGCTAAAAGGATAAAATTTTCTAGATAAAAAATATGTTTCTCTAAAATTCTTTCTAAGCTTTACTTTCTAAGCTTTACTTCGCTCAATAAAAGTTCCTGGGTTCTCACTTCCGGTTAGAATGATCTGTTGATGCTGATAATCGGAAATTAGTAGAGGGCCGATTAACCACTGCAATTTTTATATCCTACATTGTTATAATGTGGAGAGGTATATTCAAACTGAAAAAAAATTAAATGTTAAAATTCATATTAAAAAGGCGGGTACCCGACCTTATTATTTGGGGTTTAAATTTACCAAGCGAAAACTTGTTTTTATCCTTTTACAGCATTAAAATTTTTAATTGTGGAAAATAATATTACATTAGTTTTATATCATATTATTATTAAGTGACGGGGATTAGGTCTCCGATCAAGCCAGAATTGCGATTCCTAAATAACAAATACACAGGGCCCGAACTAAAACATCTTTTTCTGAAAAAAAACTTTATTTTCGGCATGTTTCTTATTGTGTTGTAAGGTGAAGTGGTGGTGGTGATGATATTACAGTGCCATTCGATGTTCGTGATAATTTTATTTAATTAAACCCTTCCAGATGCGCTCGCTGGTGTCAAACCAAACGGACGAGTGGTCGGGGCTGATGCGAAAGCACGAGCAGGAAGAGTTCGAGATGCGCAAGGCGCACATCAGGGAGCAGTACGATCTGTTGAGGTACTGTTTTTATACTTTGATGAATGACAGCAATTGGATTCTTTTATTAATCGTTACAATGTGATCTCTCAAAAAACAAATTTGGGCAAAATACAAGCTTTCCCAGGCACAAAGTAGCCAACGGGGCAGAGAGCGCGCCCTGGGGAGAGGCGCAGAGACATTTCCTTTCCAGCGCGTAACCGATTGACATGCCGTCGGCATCCCTTTAATTTACAATTAGCTTTCTTCTAGCGTGTTGGCGATTACGGGAGGCAGGTTAGCATAGATTCGCTGGGAAATTTTTTAGCGCTCCAAGTAAACGCAAAAATAAAAATTGGCATGGTTAGAAAAGTTTGCAATTCCACCCCTTACATTGAAATGCCTCATCTAGGGCCATCTCTACAACTCTATGAATCACGTTTTTTGAAAAGCATAAATTAAAAATTTTTTTGAAACATAAAGATAAATCTACTTTTGAAAACGAGCTTTCCTAACGGTTTAGAGTCAGTCATGAAATTGAAAATTCGAAGCATTTCTTTTATAAATATAATATAATACAAAAAATATTTTAGCTAGCTTCCACTAGAATAAATATAAGGGTTATGCGAGTGTCGTAGCTATGAGTATTTAGATTCTTACTTTTAGGTTTAAAATTTGAGATCCACTATTCAATTTCATAAAGACACTTTTAATAATATTTTCAGGCCAATTTTAAAAGGTGCAGAATAGCTAGAGTAGTAAAACGTCACTTGATCACGGCGTTTTTAATCTTAGCTCAATATATTTAACATCTCCTTTGATTCGATTAAAATTCGATGGTATAGCCCATAACGACAATTTCTTAAAACATTTTTTTTAATTTGTGCGCCTCTTCGATCTAGCTTCAAATCTCAACTTCCAAATGTCGAGGTTCAATCACCGTTTATGGTTTTTATACTACAATTTTTATTTTTAGTTCCATATAAAATTTAGGAAATACTGTACCTTTTAAAACTACTGTAACTTGGATATAAAGTAGAAGAAGAAACTGAGTAGTAAAAAACTCCAACGACTCATTTTTCGACAACTCAACGACAACGATTAGTATTCGCCGATAAAACCGAAACCTACAATTCCGTCAAACATTTTTTTAATTTCGGGAGTGAATTGATTGTTTTTCTACGTAATTTTTTATTTTGCCTTATAAAAAATTTTGTTTTTTTTCAGAAAGCTAATGTCGAAGGCGCAAGAGGTGCAGATGGCCAGTCTAAAGAAGCGGCTGGCCGCAGAGAGCACAGAGATGACAGACTGTCAAACAAAGAAGAGCATGGTGGACATCAAGGCCCTGCAGATGGTATGTTAATTCTTATACCATAAAAATAAAGGAATCCATGCATTACAGAATTACTTTGTAAAGCATATAGTATTCAGTTTCACTATAAAAATAATAATATGGTTCTTTACGAAAAAAATGTGATTTTTTAGAAAATTTATAAAATATGTAAAAAATTTATAAAATTCGTAGAAAAGCGTTAAGTATTTTATAAGACATGGGAAACGATATTCTAATTGCTTCAAAATATATTATTAATGTGTACCATTTATTCAGGTCCATAACAATAAATAATCAAAAATTTAAGTCCAAAAGAAATCTCAAAACTTCTAAAACATCCGTTTTCTAAACATGTTTTCGAAAAACGGACTGTTCAAAGTCCCCTGCTGAATAAAGTTGCCCACTCACATAGTACTGTTTGCATAAGCATTCGAATTATATTTAAGCGATGAAACATGGCAGTTTGTCCAGTATGAAAAATTCAGTTGAAAATCGAGGTTTCATCGTTTTTATGTTTCTCGGGGCTTTAAATAATGGAATCGCGTCGAGAAGGGGTTGGATAATAATTGTCTATACTTAAATTATATTATTCTATTTATCTAGGACAAAGGCATCAAAACGAAGGCCGAACGAGATCGCCGCGTCAAGGAGCTGAACGAGAAGAACGTGAAGCTGTTCATCGAAGAGCGGAAGCGGCTGACAATCAAGTAAGTTTGATGGAGTTAATTCAATAAGAAATTTAATCGCCTTTAAAATTTAGAAAGAATATACTCGTGCTATTTTTAAGCCGACTTACTCTAGCTTTGAGGTACAATATAATCTTTGCTGTAAATAGCATCATGCATTATTCGGGAGGACTGTTGATAGCGCTATTGCTGCCTATAAAAACATCTTTTTTCCCGTCGATTTGAGATGAAATCTCTAATTTTTAGTAATTAATCTCTATTTCGTTTCAACTAATCAATTACATAGGTGATCAAAAAAACGCTTTGGAAATACCCAAATTAAAGGATTTGGGGGTTAAGTCTAAGAAAATTCTTTGTCTTAGCCATGCTATATAGTGGTTTGGAAAAGAGAGACTTGATGCATTGATGTTCGTTCCATGAGATCAATAAGCCATAGAAATTTTCAGCATTATACTAGCCACGTTGTGCAAAAAACCGATTAAAATCCAGATTAAAACGAAAATTTTCGCAGCCCAAAATTTCGATAAACGGGGACAAATGGAAAACAAAAAAAAAATTAGATGTTCTGAGGGTTAACCAAGAGCAAATCTGACCTTCCAAGTCCATTATTTTCTACATTCAATCTAATTTGATTTCATTAATTAAAAATCCCGTAATTTTTCAGAGCCCAACGCCACGAAGAGCAGCTGGCCAAACGACATCAGGATCAGAATGACGAGCTTAATAGAGAGGAGCAAAAGGTAAAGACTGAAATGGCCCCGATTAAGCGAGCAAACTTTTATTTTTCCACTATAATTGGCGAAACATATTTTTGCAAAATAGCTAAACTTATAATAGGTCCAGCTCACCGACAGATCCGCCGGAAAAAAGAATGTTTCTAAATCTTTTTAAAATCCGAAAAATTGGAATATTTCAATCAAGACGTTTTGTTCTGCCACTATAGACCGGTCGGTATAATTTCGGTGTTTCAAATAAAAGTCGATTTACGGATACTTATTAATTCGACTATTACACGCCAACCCCTCTGAGCAATACTACTTTAAAATATAGCTAAAATTTTGGTTTATAGATTACAAAAATTGGTCTACCGATATCTATTAATCCATGATTACTTTCGTTTACCCTATTTCCTTTAATATAGTTTCCCCTTTTGTTATAACCGCGTTTTTGTCAAAACTGCATTTCAGATTAAAATGTTTAGAAATAGATAGAAAAACTTTCTAGAATTTCTGTGTTTCAATAAAATTGCTAAAAAGCTACCAGTTCCACCGATTATTCGGACACTCCGCGCGTATGCAACCATTTAGACATTAATTTAATTTTATTTGATCTAATCTAAAATCTAATTCTTATTATACTATTATTTTTAATTTCTTACACAAGTTTTTTGCAGGCCCTCGAAGCCGAAGAAGCCAACCACAAGGAAGAGCAGCTTGCCTCGCGCCCCGAGTCTGTCGTCTAGAGGATTTGCGCAGAATTTTCGTCCCGATTTACATTCGCCAGTTTCTCATATTATATTTTACCGTGAAAATTGCCATCTGTGATCGAAGAAACACTCCCCTCCCACTTCGCAATGTGGTCAAAATTGTTGTGCCAAATTTATGGGACCGCTATTAGTAATCCCAGATACCTTTAATGCCCTTAGAAATGTTAATGTATTTATGGTAATCAGAGAATTATTACGAGTTTTTGGAGGAATTTCGAGGTGAAAAAATGTGTTTTATTGGGTTACATGAGGGGCCGGTTTTTGAAGCCGTTAATGCAGCCGGAATGGTATTTGGCATGGAAATTGATTTTTTCGTGTTAAATTCGATTAATTAATTAAATTTTAGTAAGACTGGCTTGGCGACACGAAAATACCCAAGACTAAAGTTCGAATCAAATATCTGATTACCAACCGTATATAAAACATTCTTTTCCCATTTGGTAAACTTTCTTCAAGGTTAAATTGATGTTTTTCACTACGGTATGTCAAGAAAGCTGCTTTTTTTAAAACTATGTTTATTTAACTAGGTAAATGAGAAAAGGCAGCTTTGCAATTTTATGAATAGAATGATGAATAAAATTCAGGACCACAGATCATTTTTATGCTCGACTTTTCATAAAACACATTTTCTCTCCGAATGCAAGATTTTTAAAATCCTACTTAAACGTGATTTTACGACAAAATACGATTCAAGACAAGACGATTATCGGCGTTAAATAAATATTTATATTGTAGGTTAAATCAAACAGATTTTTCGCAAACTTTCTGCTTTTTTAAGTATCGAAATTCCTCCAAAAACCTGTATGTTTCATTTTTCTAGGCTAGCAGCCCCCATTGCCAACTGCCTCATTTAATTTTATTTTTTTCGATGTTCTTAATTTGTTTTGATTAAATACCGTCATCCGGTGTTGTTCACTCCCCGTTTGCCCACCATTTTCTGCCATTATTTTTGTTTTATATTTTTGATTATTGTGTATTTTTATGCTGTAAATAGCCCGGGGGTCTTCTAATACTACTTCTTTAATTTCGAGTGTAATAACTGCTGGCCCGCCCACATCTTAATTATATATGATTGCCGAGACGAGCCCGAAAAAGCCCGATGCGAATTCCAGTACCCCCATTCCTTGATTTTAGAGATTCCATTCTGTAGCACGGCGCGTACACTACTTATCAATCTTTTGGGTGTTTTAAAGGGACCTGGAAGTCCGAAAGGTATTTATATAATCCGAGTTAATAAATATTAACTTTGAATTTAAATGAGAAAATTAATGAAATTAATATCGAACGTCATTATCCAAAGTTTAAGGTAATTAGTAGCCGATTAATTCTAGTTACGATAACCGTATAATGAAAAACATATTTTTGGGAAAATTTGTGTTTCGGACTTTTTTAGCTTATAATTGCGCATCGATGCCATAATCTCGTAGAAAACCGTATCTCGCCGCAATTAAGAAACTTAGTGAGTTGGCGTGACGATAGCCAAAATTATGCCTTTTATTAATTTTTGGAGATCATGATGGACTAAAATCTAAGAGACTCACGTAATTCCAAAACGAGTTTTTTACGAAACATCGATTCTTAACGTTTAAAATTTGGATAAGCTGGCATTTCTTCGCTCATGAATGTCTCAAAATAAATCACTTAAGATTAAACCACTAAAATGGATTTTATAGTTTATTTCACGAAACGAGCAATGCGGAATTAGCCCTCAAATACTTTTTTGCAAACTATTGTTTTTATGAAACACAAATTTCTGAAAATTCTGAATTTTTACCAACGGAGAATTAAGGTTTTTTTACCAAAACAAAAATTCAATTTAATCTTTTTCACTCAATTGTGTACCGCTTAATAAGCATCTTCAATATTTTAGAAAACGATATTTTTATAAAAAAAAAACAAAAATTTGCGAATTGGCAAAAAATATATAAGGAAATCCGACTTCCAGGCCCTTTAAAATACGCCTCTATACCCCGGCTAAATTCTCAGAAAATTTCAGACTTTCTGCAGTACGTGTGAGCCCGGTTTTTCCCATTTTTTCCTTTTTAACGTCCCGTGAAAATCCTGACTTATCGATTCTTCCCCTCCCTCGCGGTCCATTTGAGTTTATTCATTGTACCATTTTTTAATTATTTGTTTTCCTCGATTTTCACGCCCGTAATTGCGTATTGTTGTGTACACATTTACACTCGCCCCCTAAAAAGACCCCACCACCACTACTCAGATGCCAAGTGAATGAAACGCGTGCAGATTTTATTATCGACAAATAAACGAATTTTATTTATCGCATAGATTCAAATACATTCAAAGAAGCAGACACTTGCCATAAATTCTGGAATAAAATTTCAGAACATTTGAATTTTTTTATGAAACACGGTTTTGCTAAAAAATTATTTCCAAGTACATAAATTTTTAGCTCATCTTCGAGCCAAACAGCCTTGAATATCGGTAAATAAACTAATTTTATTGATCGTGTTTCGCAGCTAATGCCGTAATATAATACCGAATCAAAAACGGAAGTGAATCTCGAACCAAAATGTTCAGCAAATTTTAATTTTTGCGAAATACATTTTTCTAAATCGTTCGTTTTTGACACAACCCAAATTTAGTTCAGATTGAACCAAAATACTGGTTTTAGTATTTTAGTATCGACGAATACACTATTTTATTTATTGAGTTTTGCGTTGAGCTGCAAAATTAGAAAAATCAACACTAAAAACCTCTTAATTCCGAGATCAAAGATGTGAGCAAAGCTTGAGTTTTACAAAACACATTTTTCTAAACCTTTCCATCTGGAAACTAAGCAGAAATTTTGTTCATAATATGGCAAAGTTTAGGCGAACGTTCGATTGAACTGAGAATCTATATAAACCTCCTTCTATTCCAGACTTAAAAAATTCCAAAAGTTTAGATTTTTATCAAACACATTTTTCTAACCGTTCACTTTTCAGACTAGATCGAAATGCAGCGATCGACAAATAATACTCTATCTTGCGCGGGGCATCAAATCACCCGAGCACTTTCACTTACTCCGGTTCGGCAAGCCATTCCTCCACCCCGGTTACACTTACTGCAGCCAGATTACGTTCAGCACTCGTACGAAATCACCAAACTTCAATCAGCCTCCACCCGCTATAAGGGCGAGGCGCTCGTGAGATCACTTCTTTGCTTCTATCAAAAACACAAAAAAAATATGTTTGCTTGATTTTGTCTGAATGCGTCGAATAGGCCACGTGCAAAACGCGATCCAAAAATTTATTGTGCAAAACAAACTAAGCAAGACAACGAACAATATTGTAAGTGAAAACAACGATCAGACAGACTTTTTCGGGACGGACATCTCGCGAATCGGGCAAAACAGTAGGTGGTGGGGTTGCTGGCACATGCTGTAAGCAAAAAATTATAGAAGAAATGCTTGTTAGATACCTGCAGTAATTGCTGGCACGGCACTCGCCCCGATGCTTCTTCATGCAGCGCAACGTCGGGCAGCCGCCGCCCTCCTTGAATTTCTGCAACACAAAAGTAAGTCACAAACGACCGAAAATTACCGCAATTCGTTGATCGAGGGTCGGGATCATGGTGGCGCAAAGGATGGGAGAATGGCCGGTCTCCTGAAGCAAAATTTGTTGTTTTAGAAAGGCCTCCTTACGTTAGGATGAAAGGGGCATGGTACAGCCCTCCGGCCCGATGGGGTCGGGACCGCTGCAGGCGCAACGCCGGGTCCCGCTGCCTAAAAGAAATGATAAAAATAGAGAAAACAACACAAACCTCGTGCGGATTGTAGATCGGTAACCCGGGGACGCCGTAGACGGCCTCAGAGCCTGGGAGCAGCGGCCGGCGACGTGGTGGCCCTTGGAATCCGCGCAGTTGTCCGTTCATGCATTGCGAGAAAATGTATTCTAAAAAAAGTGTTTGTGGGAGTACACTTAAACTGACGATTCTTGAACTGTTCGAATTGGTCTTCGGAGCGTGGCACTGGGGGCAGATCGACGGGCGTCGGGTCTTGGGTTGGGGGCGGTGGCTCGACGAGCATCGGCAGGGGAATCGGCATCGACACGGCTTGCACGTCCGCTCCTTCGGCCCCTTCCTGCGTTTCGTCATCCTAAAGCAGAAGTAATGTTGTTGAAAGATCAACCTACACTAATTTCCATGCGCTCCTGGCCGCCCTCGAGCAGTTTGTTGATGGCCATGTCCATGTCGGACGACATTTCGCTTAGCAGTTGCTGAGTTTCTAAAAAAACAATTCAAAAGTATGTAGGGGAATTCGCGGGGGTCCAGCTCGGCCTAGTAAACCGACCACAAGCGTTGACTACAATCAAACTATAAACTAACGAAAAGTTAGAACAGGATTGAAAAATTCCAAAATATCATTTTCTGCCGAAAAAAATCATTTTTAAGCTAAAATTCCATTTTAATGAAAATCTTTAGTCTTATTTAGCTCTGGGATATTTCAAAACCACAAACGGATCTGCTAATGATAAAAACTCTAGGCTTCCTCCGAAAAAAAGGATAAGATTCCGGGAAACCTAAAGAACAGAATACCTTTCGAGATGCTCGTCTCAGGAGTTGGAAGGCCCGTCTCTTCGTGGTCCAGCTTTTTCTTGTTATTGAGGGCCTTCGTCAGGAAGAGGTTGACTTTGCGCAGCGCTGTTTCCTTCTCTTCACTCTTCTCCTTCTCAACCTTGACTTTGCCGGCCCGAGATGCAGAGCGACTCGCATGGCGGCGTGGTGAACGGGACCTGAAATGAAATAAAAAACGAAAAAAATCCGAATTTCTACCGGTCTCTGCGACGGCGGCGCTTTTCACGCGAGGTGCTTCGTCGCTTCTTGGATCGAGAGCGCGTGCGAGAACCGGAACGACGCCGCCGCGAACGCGAGCGAGCCCGCGACTTCTTCCCTCCGTCTTTGTCACCACCCTTCGGTTTTTGCTTCGCGGAAACTAAAACCAACATTTTAGACGTGGGAAAAAACGCTTACCGCTACTGATCTCCTTTACCGGCGCCTCGTTCACCCGGCAAATCTCCACTGACAGGCTCGAGCTGGCCTCCGCTTGGATGCCGGCGGCGTCCATGGCCATCGAAGCAGCGATGATTGAAGACATTCCTGAACATGATAAACAAAAAAGCAACATCGACTCACTGTCTAGTTCCCTTGCCATGTTCATCCTCAACTTGTTTCCGGCCGACGTCACGATCATCAAGCCGCACACGGTCGTTGCGAGCACGTTCTTCATCTAAAAATAAAAGTAAAAAGAAAGCCAAATTGCGCACCGTCATTTTGCAGCAATCAGCGTGCTCGATCGCCATTTCGCTCGAGAAGAAATTGGCGCCGCATGCGCATGCGTGAGACACCATTTCTGCAAAAAAAAACAATATGTGAGTGCTCAGACCGCTTACTAGCGTGCACAGAGGCCGTGTGCTCCAACAATTCCCAGGCGCGCATGTCGCCGCTTCGGCACTCCTCGCACGTGTAGCGGAGGAGGTCGGCGGAATTCACCGTCATTATTACAGCACCCCAGAGGGGACAAGCTTCTTTGATTAGCCTGAAACAAACACGTTGGATCCCGGCAATATTTCGGACGTAAAAGCAACAAGGTTTGTTCTGACTTTTTCGCAAAATACAATAAAGTTTGGCAAAAATTCTCCACGAGAAAGCCACCGACAAGATAGTTTTTGCGGACCACGCAACCAAAAAATTCTGAAAATGAAACAAAGCTGCTGTTTTCCTCGTAAGGCAAATTCGTCAATGTGCAATGCTGGAATCGTAAACAAAAAAAGCTTTGGGTGTTTAACCATTATTCTCCAACACTTCGCAACGGTAAACGAAAAAATTTATCCTTCACATGACAAAAAGTGAGCACCCGAATACAAGCGGGGAAAACGAGAAAAACACAACTAATGTTAAATTGAGAACAAAAACAAATTCACAGAATTCAACGTTGTCAATTCTTCACAGATCATCGGCCTCGACATCGCTGCCAAACGAGTAGTCGGATGAAGAAGACGCCTCCCAGTCGCTGAGCAGCGTGAAGCAGTCGGGCATGTAGTCGATGTCGGCAAAGTCTTGGCCGCCGGCGAGCATCTCTGAAAAAAAAAGAAATTAGTGACAGAACACGAACCGCACCAAGCAAAGGTGCAAAGTTGCGCGCTATTTAGGAATAGGGGCCCCACTTTGATTGTTCTAAACAACACTTTCGCTCGGGCAATTGGTGTGCGGCTTTCGGAATCAGCGAGTGGAGACTATCGAAGAAAACATGGCAAAAACCCCAGGTTTGGTACAATAAAAGTGCACTCCCTATTTCGAAATAGCGCCCAAAGTTGTGCGGATAGCTCCAAGCCTCCAAACGCGCTTATTTCCAGAGCTACGGCAAAGGAAACGAAGCCAGCAAGAAAGTCAACCCTCGAAACTCTCAAAAGCACTTACTTGGGGCCTTCTTGCTCTTGCCGCTCCTCGACTTCTTGACATCATTGGTGACGGGGGTAGTGTTAGCGACGGCGTCCATGTTGATGGTGTCGAGTGTGTAGTGTCGAGACTGCAAAGAAAAGATAAATGAAATGAAAAAGCGACAACATCGAGGAATTGGAAAGTGAAAATCAGGAAGTTCCTAAATCTCAGAGTAGAGCGCGCGATCGAGAAAACGGAAAATCGTGTTGGGAGAAAGAAGATATAGCGCCTCGCAAGCTTTATCAACCAGTTTTTAAATTAGTGTTCCAGAAAATAGCGTGCGATTGAAAGGAAAATTTAGACTAGATGAAAAAGCAACAAATCGAGAAACGGAACGTGAAAATTAAAAATTTCGTATACAAATTAAAAGTAGCGAGAGGTTGAAAAGAAAAATAAACTAGGTAAAAAATATCAAAAACATCGGTGAAAGAGGAGGTGAAAATGAAAAATTCGTAAATGCCAGAGCAGAGCCGGCCGTCGGGGAAATGGGAAATCGTGGCGAGACCACGACCGTAACACAGAGCGCCAGCAGTAGCGCCTCGGAATCCATCAGTCGCCTGTTTGAACTTTTTCTCTTTCTCTCGCTGTTTCTCCGCTCTCTCGTCTACTAAAAATTGATCTGAAACATATTTCGGCGTATTTTTGCATGGAGATTCCGGCAAAAGCTAGCATATCCGATCCCAACTCTTTCCGAGAAATCTTTTCGAGGTTTTTCGAAGGCTTACTTCCGTGGGATATGATGAGGCACTGGTTGCAGGCTTTTGTTTTTGCCAAAGGGCTTTTTCTATCACTGTTGCTCGCCAAGGAAGATCCACTTGTTTGTTTTGCCACCCGAACTGCCGAATCGGGCTTGTTCTCTCACAGCGCTCATGCGAAAATTTGGCTCTGTAAACTTGGAAAGTGCTAGTAACGTCGTTTTCGGAGTCGAAAGGTGGTTGGAATGGCTTAAATGGTTGATATCGCATGAGGGACCCAGAATTCGCAATAAAATTTCTAAACGGGCGCCTTGGTTCTTGCGCAGTATCGGGGGGGGGGAACAACTTTTTCTTAGGGTTTTTTTCAAATATAAATAGTGGAAGTGTCTCTAAATGCTTTTTTACTGTTCCTAAAATAAAAACTTTATAAATTTTTTTTCTTATAATAACAATTTTTCGACCAAAAAAAGGCCAATTTAGACCAAAATTTCGACTTTTTAAAACACTTTACAAAGTGTTTAGAGAGTTTTTCTCGTTGAAAGATATTATCGTTGAGTAGCTGAAGTTGAATGTATTCAATATAGTTATTATGTATTCAATACAATTAAAATCTTCCCCGACGTCCGCTCCACTACTACTGCCCAAATCCGGATTTCCATCCGCTCCGCAACTTCGGCCTTGACGCCGTGAAGGCAGGCGCGAATCGGGCCGCGCGGATTGAGTGTTCTTTTGAGGGTGCGTGGGGTGAGAGAGTGGGAAAGAGGGAGAGACAGCAGAGAAAAACAGACAAATATCCCCGAGACAATCAGACAAACATCCCCATCAATGGCTAGCTATCTTCTCTGCCATCTGGATTCGGCCACTCTCCTAATGGTGCCCATTCCGAGACGGTCCGCGGGTGGCGCTTTTTTTGAGGGTTACTGTATTTCGTAGTTAGCTTTTACGCGTACCGCCATGATAAATACTGCTTGTGCTGATTTTCTAGAGTTTATTTTTCTCAATTCTAAACCGAATTTTCCGAGGTATAACGTTTGTATTTAACCTTGTTAATATAGTAGCTTACCGAAACATTGCAGTGGATTTTTTGAAACACTGAGTTTCAAGGCCGCAGGTTTTGTCATAGTGTCACGCGCTTATGCTTTTGTAGAAAAATAGTCAAACTTTTCAAAAAGTAGACTTTGTAAAAATTGTTTTAGAACTTTCTAGTAATCAAAAGCTATAAAAATACATGATCTATTATTAACAGATCGGTATAGACAGAAAGCAAAAATTAGTTGCCCGTTCATGATTGATCAATGCGATTTTGTTCCGCAATTAAAATGCTTCAAGAATTTCCCACCTCGACGTGTGGCATTTTTCTCCAATGGGCCGTCATTACAAGTTTGCTTCCGTTAAAATTCGGGCGTTTGAGACGATTTTTAAAGTTGTGGCGGCTATATGGCTCTGATAAGAAAATATAAAATGCTTTTCGTAGTTAAAAAAGAAACATTTATGTATACTTCATGAAGTTCTTTATGTGATTGCTCCCACTTTAGAAATTTGCTTGCACGCTCGAAATATCTAATAAAATAAATGGAGTAAAAATACAAAATAATATGGCATGGCAAAACTGCGTGAAACGCAAAGGGTAATATGGCGTCGACGACCCGAAAAAACATGCCTTTTCGTGAAACATTTTGTTTGTATGGTGCAAGAGTAACTATGCAATTTGTTACTTGGACAAAAAAAAATTTTAATACGAAAAATCTTTCATTTATTCCCTAAACAAAAATTGTTGCAATTGTCCGTTTGTTAGATACCTATTTTTAGCGAAAGAGGATATGACAATATATTAATTTACTTGCAGTTTTGATTAGGTTCTCTTTTTCACAAAACATGGTTTTTTCAGGATGGGTAGATTTGCATACCTTGTATTCATCACACTGCCCGGACTGGCAATTTGCTGTGGAAATGGATTAACGCAGCTTCGACATCGTGAAACGCTTTCCATAATGAAATGTGTTCCAACGCTGCCGGTACGTCGCAAAAACTGCTTTTATGCCGATTCAGAAAGTTCGAAAAAATGTTTCATTTCTGAAATTAATGTAGTCACGGAGGAAACTTCTAATCTTCAAGGCTTCATCGTCTTTCGAAGGATAGGATTGATTTTGTTTACGGGTAGCGTAGGTATCTGAAAATTTAATTTTTAATTTTTAGGAAGAGAAAAACGTAAGGACATTTAAAGAAGGGTAACTTCATAATATCGTCTATGAAAAGCATGTTATATGTACTGGGATTGCCAACGATCTCATGGGTTTTGTCGGGAGTTTGCAAGCTATTTTTCTGGTTTGTGAAATTTCCGTAATTCAAAAAATTTTCGCTCTGAAAAGGGAAGGGTAATAGTAGGAGGTAAATAATGGCTGCTGGAAACCACCTTACACTACAAATTCCCTTCCGTGGTTTTTGAGAAGCCGTAACGAGAAAATTATCTAGTCTCCTTAAATACAAATATGCCGATCAAATCCAAAAGAAGGCTAAATTAAAGAAAACAACTCTATTATTCCATTTTGTGGTCCCCTTCAGCCCGTTGTTTTCAGAATTAATTGATAGTCACGTAGAAAACAATGTTTCGTCACATGGTATGGCACGAAAGTAGAGTAGCAAAAACAATTTACCTGAATAAACGGTTCACCAGCGATTAGCACATTTTGGAGGCTTCATGAGCGCTCCGCGTTGCGCGTATCGGGGTAATGGTCAGCAAAATAGAAAACCGAATAAATAGCAAAATTCATACCTTTAAAAGCTCCGAGCCAAAAGATTCCGGTAAACATGTATGTTGCACTGTTATCGGTATCCTACTATCTATAAAAAAAATAGTGTCTGTGTGTGCCACTTTGCATCCACTTCCGTATCGTTGTTCCAGTCTTATCTCTATAGGGGAAGAAGTTAGGGGTGGGTACGATCCTATCCTATAAGCGAGAAAAGTATGTTTGTTTTCTGTACAGCCGATTTCTCGGCCGTCAGGCCGAATTTCCGGCTGATTTTTGGCATGGAGGTGAAGAAAGACATTTGTCAGTGACGCATTTTTTTGTTTTTCGAAATTCCTTCATTTAACGGTTTTACAAGCAAAATAGTGAAAAATCCTTAACAACTTGGCCGAAAAAAGGTTTGTTCAGAGGATATCTCCCGAGCCAAATGGAATTAGGCGCTAATTTTTGGAGGGCAGATTGGAAATTACATTTTCCTGTGATATAATTCTGCGTTTTGGCAGATTTTGTAATCTAAAATTTTTATGAGCATTTTTCCAAAAAGTCCTTAACAAAATGGGCCAAAGGCCGTGGTGTCCGGGGCATAACTCGAAGCCCTGATGGAATTTCGGGCTGGAATTTCGAAAACTGATGTATTCGATGGTGGGGATCATGCGCAAGTAGTTGGTTTTTGAAAATATAGTAATTTAGTTGCGTAAAATGCAAATTTGTAAAATCGGTTTTTGCCGACTCCTCGGGGTCAGACGTAAGTAATTGGGAGGCTGGAAAGATAGGGCAGAATGTGCTAAATTTTCCCTTTTTAAATTTTTAAATTTGGTTGAATTACCGGGGCGCTAGAGCCGTTTGTGTTCCGGAGAAGCGCCCTTTGGGCGCCGGGAGACCCACCCCCTGTGTGCCCCTACCCACTCGCCCCCCACCTAACCCACTCCCAGGTGATAAGCCCCAACGTTTTCGAGCGCTGCCGGGTGGCTGGCCGAAAGGTTAACACTGAACAGCCACCTTCCTAGAGCGCCCCAGCAATGGGTGACGAATTTTTGGCCGCTACACTCAAGGGGGAGTCGTCCTCCGATGGTCATACAACTTCAAACGCTCGCTCCCTTGGGACGCCAAGGGGTTCAGCTAGCCTGTTGCTGGACAAGCCAGACCCGGAAGGGATGGTTCGGCCTGACGGTCGTAATGTCGGTCCTGTGGGCACCAGTACCGATCTGCCGGACCCGGTAAGGGTGTCGGAAACAGCTGAGCCTCAGCAGGGTACGAAGAAGAGAGGGCCTGCCGATTCGACCCGAAGAGGTAGCAATACCGAGGTTCAATTGGCTGGGCGAGTAGCAACACCCCGCGGCCTATCCTCAAACACCGCGGCATCCCATGCAGATCGTGAAAATGCCTTCGGTGCCGAATACCAGCAGTAACTCGGCCGGTACGCTCCATACGGGAAAGAAGCTGTCTGACTCGGGATTTTTCGTTCCGAACCCGTGGCAAACGCTAGGCCCTGATTCTTCGAAGCATTGGGTGCCTCGACAGCAGATAGAACCCGCGCCTGTTCTAAAACCTGAGCCTGTACAAATACAGAGAAGGAAGGAAAAGATTTGTCGCGCGGAACGTGTACAACTGAGGTTGGAATACGACCAAAGTTTACAGCGGACCCCGGCCGATCCTGTACTTGCTCAAGGTCCTGTCGATGTGCCTGAGGTTTCGTTGAGCCAGACCCGAGTTCACGCGAGCGACGGAAGCGAAAGTCTGACGCGGAAGGCGAAAGGGAACCGCGAGTCGGAGGAACCCCTGAGGAGCATGAATCCCAACTCGCGACAAGGCGTACGAAACGCTTGCATAGCTCCCAGGGAACTCCAGATCAATCGCACCTCCCATCGCAGTCCGTCGAAGGCCTGGCCAACGTCACGCCTCTGTCTCGCCTCAATTTCCAGAGAAAGGCTAATGCGGTGCGCATGAGAGAATTACGTGGCAAGGAAACTCCTGAGGAGCGCGAAAATCGCCTCGCAAAAGTTCGTGAAGCCAAAAGGCTCAGCGACCCTCAATGGAGTGACTGCGACACGCAAGACTCAGCGTCGACTCCGAACCGCCATGCCACAATTTCTGAGGAAGCAAGGGAACGGTCAAAGCGAGACTCTACCACTGCCAGGGTGAGGATGCTGCGTGCAAATGAAAGCCCAGCTGAGCAAGCCGCACGGCAAGCCAAAGACCTCTACGCTAAAAGGTTGCAGGAGTCTCGGTTGAGCACAAGTGAACGTGAGAACCAAAATATCGCACGGGCCGCGCGTGTAGCGGCAAGGCGTCCAGAGAATCGCCTTCCCGGCGTTCGGAGCGTCTCAGTCGTGATGCGATATCCACGGGAAGTTCACGACACCGAGAATCCTCATCCCAAAGAATATTGCGTCTGGCGGCAAATGCTATTCGGACCGCGGCTCACCGGCAGCAACTACGCCATACGGCTGCTGCGCGTGCAGGTGCTGCTCGGAATCCGGATGCGTTTCCCCCCACCCACTATCTTGGCAAACCGGACATACCTTGCAGCTGCTGTGGCGCATTGCATTACGCAGTCGAAACAAAATCCCCGAGCGGCAGTTTCCATTCGTGTTGCGGCCATGGCAAAATTGCTATTTCGTTGTTCGACAATTTCCCCCAGGAATTGGAAGATCTTTACAAAGGGGACACCCGTGAGTCGAAAGATTTTCGGGCGAACATTCGAAATTACAATAGCGGTCTAGCTATGGCTTCAATGACGGCCCAAATGGATGCTCCGCCCGGAAGAGGCCTGACGGCCGAGAAATCGGCTGTACAGAAAACAAACATACTTTTCTCGCTTATAGGATAGGATTTCGCCGGATAAATATTTTTAATAACTTAAATATGTGTCCGACTTCCTCAACATTGGTTCTTTGCCATAATTATCTCTAAACTTTTTTGAGTTGTATCTTTGAATCTATTTTTCAGCTTTATGTGTTCGGCCTACGGCCGGCACATAAAATTCCGGTACTTTTGGAGAGGTCAGAGTCATGTGGACCTAGAAGTGGCCAGTGGAAAACTGCCGCGAAGCGGCTTTTTTCCACTGGTATGGGATTTGGTGCGTAATGGTCTAGGGATGACTGCGATTCGATCATGCGATTCAGATTTATAAAAATCAGCCATTTTCGATATTAAATTTAAGTTTTTCTAAAACCCTCTTCGCTAGGAAAAATTAGCATTGACCGGAAGTAGGAAGTCGCCTATATGAAGGGTCACAAGCGAATCATTTTCATTTTTTTGGTCATCTGAATTCAGCGCAATTATGCAAAGCGTAGAACAGCATGCGGTCCAAAACGGGGCCAGGGTTGAAAAGTCGCGAAGCGGCTTTTCAACCCTGGTACTAGGATAAAATTTTTTTGACGTTATTACAGTCAAAAACCTTTACTGCGATTTTGAGGGATTTTGGCCTCGAAATGTTTTGCAACAACGAAGCGGGCACTTTTCTCGATCGGCGGAATTTTTTGATTAACGAACACATCGCTTAAAGCGGGATTTTTTCATGGCTTTGTATCAAAAATTTTTTTGGGACATGATCCGAAATCCTCATTAACATTGCGAAAACAGTCGAATACGTTTATCAGCCTTTTCAAAAAACACGTTTTTCCGCGATAACTTTTTCGTTTGAAATTATTTTAATTGAAAAATTGAGCTGCAGATAGTTTTGCCGGGTCCGCATGGCAGGTAAAAATTTGAACCGGATCGGATACAATTGAGAACGCGTAAATGCGTGCGTTGCGTATCGCGTTCAGGAGAAAAATGGCAGATAATGGCGCGCAGTAACACATCGGATACCATTGAGAATGCTGAGATCCAGACATATGAAGATTTTTTTGAAACATTGGTTTTTCAGGGTCAGCCGGATCCGTGTTTATTCAGACGGGTGGCCGGATGGCATTCTGCCAACCCGACCACGATGGCGCCGACTTTTTCTGTTGTGGATCGACTGCGCTTTTGGTGGAATTAATTGCTCCAGCCTCCACAATACAGGTTCGTCGGCGGATGGTGTTGTAGTCTAAAGCAATCTGAAAGTCGCAAAAACTTTACAAAAGTAGAGTTTAACAAAAATTAAAGATTAAAATTAAAATAAGAAAATTAAAAATAAGGAAACTGTTAGCAAAATTTCATCGTAAATTTTTTCTAAGGTAAGATGTTAACTCTGATTTTCCTAGTACCCTCGATGTCTAGCGTAGATTTAAAAAGCTTTGATAATTTCAAGACATATTCGATGCCCTAATACATTCGCCTTAATGTATGTTAGTTGCTACATAGCCTGCAACATCTTAATGCAAAGGTCGCCATCCTGGTAAACTAGCGAAAACAGGAAGAGCCGTTTTAAACTAACAAAAACTTAAACGAAAAAAAACAAAACTTGACCAAAAAAATTTAGAACGGTGCCACGACATTTGCGTCCCGACCATTTACATCCCGTCTGTTGGGACCGCGACACTTGCGCCCCGACACTTGCGCCCCGACACTTGCGCCCCGATTCCATAGTAAACTGTGGCGCGCAAGTGTCGGGGAGCAAATGGTCGGGGGCGCAAATGTCCGGGAGCCTTTAGAAGGCCATCCGCGAGTCCCCGAACAGGTTCTATAGCTTTGGATCCCGTTTGACGCCATTGAGCATGCAGGTATTTTAACAATTGTTACACCAGAGTTAGCCGATGTCATAGGAATTCTGTAAATTGGTTGCCTTGATGCGATCATTTTCAATCGGAACAATTAATACGGAACAGCATTCACGAGATGTCGGAATTCATGAAACGCGTCAATAGCGACGCCATATTTGTACGTCGAGTACTGGACGTTTCTGCCAACGCGTTATATAAAGCGCCATGGCCGGCCAAAGTCAAAATCTTCGATTTGAAAATAGACATCAGACGAGACGAGCTGAGCGATAAAGAGCAAAAGAAATTTCCTTTCTTTCGATGTCGCGGAATCGAACCCGGACCCTCCGCCTGGGAGCCCCGTGGCGCAATGAGTAGAGCGTCGGCGTGCCAATCCGGAGGCGGCGCGGGTTCAATCCCAGCCCCCTCTCAGAAGCCGAATTTCTTTTTGCTCTTTTTTGCAATCGCTTCAGCTCGTCTTCTAGATGCGATCTGTTGTCTTTATTTTTCCAAATCGGAGATTTTGTATTTTTGGAGGCCATTTTTGGCGCGTTTTTGGCGTATTAAACGCGTTGTAGCAAGAGGAGGGGAGCTGGTTTCGAAACGACATGTATCGACGTAAAAAATATGGCGCATCTTTCTACGCTATTTGATGGAGCGCAGAAAGCCGTTTTATGGATTCCGGGAAACCATCTCGAGTACGTGATTTAACCATGTTCCGCTCATTTTGTGTTTCCGATGTATTAGAGAAATGATCAGCATCAAAATTAGGCATACACACATTTTGAGCAAATTCCTCAAGTCACTTTCGAGATAATTTTTTGACATCGGCAACTTTAACGGCCGATTTAACCCCGAAATTAAACTGTTAAAATTTTCAAAATAGTGCCACCCTACTAATTC
Source organism: Mesorhabditis sp. LJ9110 (assembly GCA_038088335.1). Taxonomy (NCBI): domain Eukaryota; kingdom Metazoa; phylum Nematoda; class Chromadorea; order Rhabditida; family Rhabditidae; genus Mesorhabditis; species Mesorhabditis sp. LJ9110. The sequence continues at coordinate 91,377 of JBBGBA010000125.1, read as the reverse complement.
GACCATGCTCTTTCAGATGGCGTCAAAAAAACAGGGTCCAAAAAAACTGTGCCAAGCCTTGTTCGGGTGGCTCGCAAACGGCCTTTTAGAACAAAGCTATATGTGCGCTGAATTGAATTTAATTGAATTGGCGTTTACATGACCTTTGATCTATGGACCACAAAAAAGGTCAAAACAAAACAAAGACAAATAACAAAAAAAAAGAAAAAACAAAATAATGTGCAAAAATGGTAGTAAGAGTGCCTTTACTAGCACCTTCGATCGGAGGGTCAAACTTGCTCTAAAACCGCTTTAAGAAAGCCCTTCAAAAGCTAATTACCTGACGAATCGCCATAACCATAATGCCGCAATTTCTTTTTACTGCCAAATAGCCTGAAACATTTTAATGCAAAGGTGGCCGTCAAATTCACGGTTTTTTTAAACCTTACAGCGGTGCGATGTAATTCAAACAGGAAAGACCGTTTCAAACTTTACCGCAGAAAAATCTAGTGAAAAATATATGTTTTAGTGAAAAGTGTTTAAAGTTTGGTTATGAGTTAGGTAATTTCCAGTGTCGTGTATAGAATTCAACCGGGTTCAGAATATTTATGAGTACAGATTTAATACTTTCGCTTAACCGCTAGTATGGAAAAACAAGAGTTTCGTAGATTTTTAAATCCTACTATATATAAAAAAATAGTGTTTGTGTGTGTGTGCATTTGCATGCAACTTCCGTCAGGGTGTCCAGAGGATATCTCGAGAGGAGTTGGGTTTGAGGAGGTGTTTGATACGTCATTAGATGCGTAAGGGGCTGGAGATGACTGCACACATCTCAGATTTTGTAAAATATGGTGTTTTCGACATTAAAATTAAGTTTTTCTTAAAAATTCCGACATGCACTTTGTTAGGATAAAATTAACATGCGCCGGAAGTCGCTGTAGCCTTTATAGACTCAAAGGGAGCGTTTTTCATTTTTGTCGTCGGAATTGGGGCGCAATTATGCAAAACGAAGAACATCATAGGGTTAGACCGGGCCAGGGTTGAAAAGTCGCGAAGAGGCTTTTCAACCCTGGTTTAAATTAAATTTTTTAAACTTAAGAAAAAAATGTGGAGGCAAAACGGGATATTTCCAGACGCGCTCTATCCCGGCCGCCCACGACGTCCACCTTCAAAGTAATGGCCTGACGTTTCGGCAAGGTTCGTTTGAAAATTTTTGGCCTTTTTTGTGCATTGTACTCCAGAATTTTTACACTTTTCTACAACATGGTTGGACGCAACATTTTTCAAAATCCAATTTTTTGCAGCATTAAAATGGCTTTTGGAGTTCTGACGTTTTTTACGCAAGCATAAAGCTAGTGGTTGCTGCACGCACTTAGCAATACGTACTAATAGACGAATTTCATTTTTCAAGCTGTTGGGAGAGGATTGGCGCTAGGAACTTTTCAGCACAATATTTTTCATTGTCCACTGATAAGATTTTGCACAATTAATGGACAAAGTTATGCGAAACATATTTTTTGGGGGTAGCCGAATATATTTTTAGTTTTACTACATTTTTAATGGTATTGATATGAATCTAATTAATTGAATCGAATCTATTGTACCTATTTTTTAAGTAATTTAAATAGAATTTAATTACATTCGTAAATTAAAGATTAAGTAATTTATTGTTTTTATTCTGAATACAAATTTTATAGAATTCAAATCCGTGAAAAGAGAACTTCCGCTTCTACCACAGACCCCCCTTCAATCACCAGTGATCGTGCAGAAAACGCTGCAGCCGCGGAAGATGGCTTTGAAAGCCAACAAACCGAGTCTTCAGGTAAGCGAATGTTTCATTACTTGGTGCACAGTTTCGCATGTTTTTCTAGATAATTTTTTCAATGACGAACCATTTGCCACGTTCTATATTTTTTACAGTCATTAAAGGAGTTGTCAAGCCCTGGTAGCATTTTTAGGGCTTAATTATATTACGTTTACGATTTTTTTGATGCGCTTTCCTTTATTTCGTAGCAACGAATACTGGAGCACTTCAAACTAGCCCACCCCATATTCCTCTATTTCTTAAAGGGGCTCGAAAATCTGGTCCACGGCATATAGCCAGATGCGACCGCAACGCGACCGCGCGTCATGATCTTTTGCCCCTGTTTGGACGTTAAAACGCTTGAGTTTAAAAATCATGACGCTATTTCTGGAATCCTCATTGAATTTTGAGCATTCTAGACTTCTTAATTATGAAAACTGATCAGAGAATCGCCGAGATCGAGAGATTAGGTGTCTTGAAGGGCATTACGACATGTAATCCCCGCGCACTCAAAGTGTCGTTTTCGCCCCAATAACGGTTCGGTTTTACTCAAATATTGTACGTTTTACGAAATCACTGTTCTGGTATTTCCCGGCAGTGACTCTTTCGTTTTTTTTTGACCCGTAGGTTCAATCCCGCATACACGAATTTTAACTTCCGAGCCCCTTTAAATACAATGTTCCAGCCTAGTGTGAGGCTATCAAATATCGGCAGGTAATAATTCCGCGGTAAGAGACGGTTGTCAGACCATTTGGGCCAGTATGTTCATTCTGGCACGCACGAATTTTGACTTCCGAGCCCCTTGGAAGTATTGTTATTATGTTATTGGTGCCTGCGAATTATTATCGTGTCCGCAATTTGTTTGAAATGTGCGTCTAAGAATAATGGAACTATTGCCACTTTCAATGCACTGTCGCTTGAGCAATTTTCTGAAACAATTTTTTTTGAACGGCGGCTGGCTCGCTATTTATATAGCCGTTTCATTTTCGGGTATTTAGCTGCTTGCGCAATTAGCGGCAAAGACAATTTATGTTTTCCCAAGTTCTTTGAAACCTGGGATTTTTCAGTGTTCTCTTAGTTCTCATTACCGCTCATTTCGTCGTGTATTTATTCTTTTTTTATTTATTCATCGATAGAACTACCTTTCAATCCTGAATTAGAAGTAGAAATACCGCCGTTTCAAGGGCTTTCGAATGGTGTAACTACCATTACGATCCTATACTTCCGCATCGCGTTAGAGGGAGGTGTTTTATACTGGGACACCCCGTATAACTCTACCATTTTAACTATTTGAATTCAACGGTTTTATTTACAGTCAATCTTCGTTGTTAAATGAATGAGTTGTCTTGTTTGAGGATCATTTCTTTGTATTGCACATCAGAAAAGATTACCGGCCGACTAATCCTTCAATATTCATATTTTGGAGAAACATAAAGGCATTAGAAAAATATGGCACTGCTAGCAAAATTGTTTGAAAAAAATCAACAAATTTTGCTGAAACATAATAACCATAAGGAAAAAATAGAAAATGGTTGTAAAAAATAAAAAAGTTATTTCATAAATAGTAAATTATCGCCGAGTGCCGTCCTCGAAAAAGACACCGCCGTCGATGGCGCAATACCTGGGGCAGATGCCCTTTTCGCCCAGGGGACCGTCGTTTCCGGATTGGCCGGACGGGCCAGGGCTTCCGTCCATGCCGGGGGCTCCTGGGGGTCCTAAAAAATGAATTTTCGTCATCTCGCGCTCTTTGTCTCTCTATCTGTCTCTCACTCTCCCTCTCACATCTCTCTCTCTCTCTTCTCTTCTCTGCTCAGTCTCTCTCTCCTCACCGCTCTCTCTCCCTCTCTCCTTCCCCCTCTCTCTCTCCCTCTCTCCCTCTCCTCCTCTCCTCTCTTTCTCTCTCTCTCCTCCCCACCCACCTGGCGGTCCAGGCGGTCCTGGTGCTCCTTTCTGTCCCTCCACACCCATTCCATCTTGACCAGGAGCTCCAGGCGGTCCTGGTGGTCCAGGAGGTCCAGGCTCACTTGGAGCTGAAGCTTCGTTTGCTCCGGCTTCGCCCGGAGCCCCAGGCTGTCCATCACCTCCTGGCTTTCCGGCCTCGCCGGGCGGACCTAAATAAACGGTATTTTCTCGAAGCGTTCTGGCTGGAGTTTTGCCCGGATACATGAACTCGCTTACTAAAACGGTTGGCCCCCGCGCGCAGCTTAAAAGTTGTAAAACATGCATTTTCTTGAAGGACCGTGAGAAATTCGTCTGGTTTTTAAGTTCTTGTAATTTATGGAATGACCAAGCTTATCGAAACCTATAAAGAACTACGCTGAAGATTTGAGGAAAATGACCGGAAATTGGGAGTGTTATTAGGGTTGAAGAGCGAAGTTACAAATGTGATTTTTAAATAGATGATCTTTTTTTTGTAAATTTGTACTGATTTAAGTTGACATGCTTGGTAACAATTCCGTAGATCCATCCGAACCAATTAAAACCCACCAAATGCCCCCCGATGCCAGATTTTTGCCGAATCGTATGGCGCTTATCAAACCAACGACCGATTAATACACAGTTTCCGCGCTTAGGTTTGAATTGTTTTGCAACATTTTTGTTATCAATGAAAATCATGGCCAATCGTTACCATGGATTCCATTTGAGCAAAAAGGAGTGAAAAGGTCGGCATGTCAGACAAACGCAGATCAGAAAGTCGCTGATTATCTGGAACCTTGCGAATGCGCGAAACATGCTTTTTCCACCAAATAATCTATGATCAATCTTTGTTTAAAGGAGCGGAGAAGCGAGCACTGTTCTGACGACTATAGTTTTTTATGCATTTTACCGCGCATGCCGCGTAGGTCGCATCATTTCATTGCGTAATCGATAACGACCGCTATGTGGCGGCGAAGCGGATCATGTTTTTTGTTGGTGGTACGCCCAAAAGCATCGCCAAGAATCTCAGCAGAATTGCCCTTCCCGTCCTTCTAAAATGTGCTGTTTGGGAGATGGGATTTCAACAAGCCTGCAAAGTTGTTATTAATGATCGCACCAGTCACAAAGGATGTGTCACAGAGTCACAAAGGACACCCATAGTGTGAAACACACTTTCTTCATGAGACGCCCACATATTAAGTGGAGTTTCACGAACGTTAAATTTTTTCTAAGTGGTGGAATCGTCAGGAACAACTGCGACATGTTTGGTATCGATCCCTGATCTTACCAATTCAAGTCCACCAAGAATTTGGCGACTTTTTACGAACATTTTGTCTTCCGATTAACACTCCGTTTCGGCTCTTAGGTTTGAATTATTTTGCAACATTTTTTTTGATCAATTAAAAGGAAGGGCAAATCATCACCATGGATTGCGTTGCACGGATCCCTCTTTAGCCTGTCTTGCGTTAATCGATAAAGTCCTGTGTTGAAATTTGAGAAAAATAGCCGGAATTCGATCGAATGCTCTAAAGCTTTCGATTGCATCAAAGTCGAGCAGTTTCCGTATTTTTACGGATCACTTTCTATAAGTCGGCTAGGCCACTCATTAAATTTATGACAATCGAGGTGGTTTTTCGCTGGGAAAAAATAGCCTGAGAGACACCTTTGGAAAACTGGTAAATTTTACTGAAAAAGTCGATTGAATAATTCCATGGGCAGGTTACCATGCCAATCGTCAAAACACCTTTATTGACCCTCTTTCGTTAGCGGGGGTTAGTCTACAGGGTGTCCCAAAACCCGCCCCCTAGCGGCTGAACCTGTCCGATTTTTACGATTTAGGTATCTATCGAAAGCTCTCGGAAAGGCGAGTCCAGCACGTCTTGCGGATTTGCGAAATGTCGGAATTTTTTGCTCGATTTTCGGCATTTTTCAGGCCAAAAGGACAGACTTTTTTGTTCAAAACGCAATTTAACCGGTTTAAGCGCTGTCCAAGCTGTGTTTTGGCAAACGGCTTTCAAAAAGCTGTCGTTGGGTTGCCAGGAAACGCGAAGAAATTCTTAAATTGCGATTTTTGTAAAAAATCCCCTGGTCAGAACAACATCAGAAACTCCGCCCATTTTGCAAAAACATTAGTAACTGATGGAAAAATTTCCAAATTATGAAAATCGAAGAGACGTGCTGGACTCGCCTTTCCGAGAGCTTTCGATAGATACTTAAATCGTAAAAATCGGACCCGTCTGCGGCCGGCTAGGGGGGGGGGGGATTTTTTTGGGACACCCTGTATGGGGGAATTTTTTTTGCCCGATAGACTAAACCTCTCCTCTGACGAATTTGTTAAGCTTGATTCCGACGTCTTATGCCCTCAATTAGGCAGTATCAAGTGGAGCTGTGATAAGCGTAAAACGCGGAAGCTTCGACAGAGCATAAATTCATGTGCTAATTAACGGGTTCCGGAAGGCCGACACATCATGCTCTCTTAAAACATGCAATTTTCTTTGAGCCGAAATGACCCTGCATTTTGCAAAGAGCTTGGCTCGGGCAAAGGTTACGATCCATAAGAACGTGCAATTAATGCCCGGAATTAAGTATTAACCAGGGTTGAAAAACCGCTTCGCGGCTTTTCAACCCTGGCCCCGTCTAACGCACATGATAGTCAAAATATGCATATTCTTCCAGGACCTTGATCGCAAAAATGAAAAGAACCCCTTTCGCGCCCTTATATAGGCTTACCCACTTCCGGCGCATGCAAATTGCCTCCTAACAAAGAGGTTTCTCGATGTCTTTACAAAAACTCGATTTTAATAGCGAAAACAGTAATTTTTCCAAACTTTTATGTGCGTGCACTTATCTCGGCGCCATTACGCATCTAATGACGTATCATATGTGCCCTAAAAGCCTTCCCCTGACCCGATACGTGCGGAACAGCCGGACGGAAGTTGCATGCAAATGCACACACACAGACACTATTTTTTTATATATAGTAGGATATACCCTTAAGAGTGCAACACTTATTTTCTAGCGCTTTATCTTGCGCATTTTTACCAACCGGGTCAGTTCGATGAATCGGCTAGGCCACTCATTAAATGTATCAAATTCGAAAGACATATTAGTTTTGAAAAAACGCCTGAGGGACGCTACTCATTGTTTCCCTGCGAGCTTTCGAAGCGTGGAATTCAGCGCAGCGCGTGCATTAAAAAAATAGCTAGGCAAGTGACCATCAGAACCTGCGAAGCATCTTTTTTGGTTCTGGTTCGTTAACGGGGGTTACCGCGGGAGAGGGGGGAAGGCCACGCCCACTCCCCATCCTTTCCAAATGGTCGTATCGGGTGATGCTTATATCTACGCATACCGGATTAAGTTACATTTCATCCATCAAAAATTTGCCGACAATTTTTTCTGCTGGATAAAAATTTGTGAATTTTGTTAAGTTTCATTCCGAAGTATTATGGTACCAGATGGTTCGCGGCTGCAACCATCTGGCCTTCGGGCTACCCTACATGTCCCACTCCACCACATCCTTTCCCACCTCCATCAATACCCCCCATAGCCGAAATCCCGTTCAATAACTACCTAAATACCTTCCTGATGGCTTCAGAGACCCCCCATGGCTGAAATCCCCTTCAAAAACGACTTAGATTCCATCCCGATACTTTTAATGATTTAAATAATAAATTAACATAATTAAAAAGTATTAAAAGTATTAAAGTAACTTAAAAAGCAATTTGGGCGCGGGAAGGGGCCTGGGGAAGAGGGGCGAAGGGAAAGGGGGCGTGGCCTCCCGGGAGAGGGGCCCCCACTCGTTTTATCAAGGCGCCACTTTCAAAGTTAATTTTAATAATTTAAACTACAACTTCTTCATAATTTTTTTATCAGTTTGGGGGTTTCTGACCACGCTCTATCCGAACCCGAAGAGACCTAAGCTCTAGCTCCTTTCCCCTTCGAGTTGAATTCGGCTTCACACGGACGGACAGAGACCACAGCAAAATTATTATAGTTGATCGCGGAAGCAGCCTCAAGTCGAGTATTAATACCTGACCTTTGTTCGCCATTCATACACAACTGGAGATTAACGGTTTCCGGCACGCCGACAAAACCCACATTCACGAAACATCAAATTATTTCGCGGAAACCACACTCAACCCTATTTTTGGCCATTCGGTTTCCAGACAAAATGCTCTGAGATGCGGAGATTTAGGCCCGTAAATACCTTTAGGTTTGCAACAAACGAACCCATACGTTTTCGAAATCTCAAGGTTTCGCTCGCCGGAACGTCGAGCAACTTACGCCCGGCCTTATGCCTCGGAATAGCTCCGACGACCTCGTGTTCAATTTATAAAATTAAAGCTCATATTCGCTTTCAAAGGTAGCGTGATAGGCACCTTTCGACACCATATTATACACCATAATCTCCCGATACGTTCAGTTTTACTGGAAAATCCAACGCCGCACATGCATTGAAGCATTCCGAGGGCAGGATACCGTTAGAATCCGCGAATCATCCTTTTTTTGATTATGGTTCGCTAGCGGGGGAGGGGTGGGAATTTATCAGGAAAAGAGACGCGCCCCGCCCACTTCCTCTCCCGTTGCAATGCAATTCGAAAAGGTTGAAAACCCCGACAAAGTTGGATGCATTAAAGGCTTCCGATTCGTCAGCTAGCTTTGGAATTTTTGCAACATATCTTTTTTAGTTTCTGGATCTATTTAATATGAATTTCTCCTCGCTGGACATTTTTGAAAAATGGTGAGGGTGAGCGAGAGTGGCAATGAGAAAGTGAGTGCGTGTGAGTGTGAGCTAAGATGAAAGAGAGAGCGAGCGTGAAAAAGAGAGAAAGAGAGAGTGAGATCGAATCGAGAGCGAGAGCGAAAGAGGTAGAGATAGATCGAGAGTGCGAGAGGGAGAGAGAGAGGGAGAGTTTGAGCGAGTATGACTGAGAATGACGTGGGAAGACTAAGAACACTCATAGAGAGTGAGAAAGCCATAGAAATAGGATAGAATACAACGCGACACGCAATTCGCCAGCGCCAGCAACGCAGCCATTTTAAAGGGACGGTAACCACACATACCTGGTGGTCCAGGAGGTCCGGGAGGGCCCACTCCGCTTGCAATCGCTGGTTGTCCATCATTTCCGGGTCCTCCAGGTGGCCCAGCCGGGCCAGGAGGCCCCGGTGGCCCTGCCGGACACGGCTTACAGGGCGGATGGGCCATCGCCTCGCAGGGCATCATCGACGATTTTCCGTGCGTTCCTAACAAAAAATTATCTAGGTGAGACGACCTATAAGTAATTGTGTTCAAAAGTTGGATATTTGAAAGAAAACCGGATGTTTTTAACCGTTTTAGGAAGAGGGTGTAAATTTTTTAAAAAACGGAGGTGTGTCCCTTTATTAATGTGAGGAGAAAACAAATAGATTTGGCTATTGGATGAAAGATAATTTTTTAAGTCGCTTTTTACGAATTTCGCGGATTTCGTTTTCTGTTTCGCCTTTTATTGGTTTTGGGTACTGATGCAATTTTCCAATTGCTATAATCTAAATAGAACAAGTGTTTCTAACCTGTTTTTTTAAATTCCGAGACGCGAAGCTACAGATGTTGAGAGCAAAATACAAAACTTATCGATTCTTCGTTCAAAATTTTTATTTTTGAAAATTTTTTGAATTTTTTCGATAGTTTTCTATGTAAAATATAGCTTCTAATTAGAACACTATCACAAGTTTTGATTCGTTACGGTCAGTCCAAAAAAATGCCTAATTGCGTCATAGTAATTAACTTAATGGTGTTTTTGGTAAATTTAGCTATTTAGATATTTCGAATGGCAAGCCATTAAAAAAGTTCGAGAATTTTTGAATTTCAGTGGAAAAATCTATCTTTTCTATAGTATTTACAAAGTTTGTAAAGTCTTGACGATTAGGAATAGTAAAAAAAGAGTTTAGAAACATTTCCTTGATTTATCTTAGAAACATTTGATCCAATGGAAAAAGCCCCCCCCCGATAATGCCAAAGTACCACGGACCGCAAAAATTGTAAAAAATTCAAAACATGTTGCATTCCCTTTAATAGACCATTAAAAACCTACCATGCATTCCATGAGCTCCTGGCCGTCCGGGTCTTCCCGGTCTTCCGGGCGTTCCGGCGGCTCCTGGAGGGCCTGGTTTGCAGCAGTTTCCACATCCGGCTCCGAATCCGGAACCGGCTGCTCCTCCTGATCCTGAACCGGATCCACTTCCGCTTCCGGAGTATGATCCAGCTCCGGCTCCGCTTCCAGAAGTTGGACTCGAAGCTGTTCCGCTTCCGGAAGTATGTCCAGATGCGGACCCAGGTCCTGTTCCATGTCCGGATCCGGATAAATCGGCTAGGGTTTGTCCGCCCGTCCCGACCAAATCTGGCCCGTGTTGTCCGCCATTAGCATGCCCACTTCCGCTTCCAGTATTGTACGTCTGCGGCCCCGGGTTGTATGCCTGAATCGAAATTTCGTTGATTTAATTTCAATTACTTGACTTATTCGATTACCTACTATACTAACTATCCCAGCAACAATAAAAATACCCAAATTCAATTATGAAACGTTTATTTTTATCGTATCTTTTTAACGGGAAAGGCGCTGTTAAAAAGACACATTGCCCCGGCAAGCAAGGGAACCAGTTTAAAACATGCTTGTGGCCGGAAAATGACCGGAAGGTCCGGAAAAACAAACATGTTTTGTCCGGCGACAAAAAAAGATCTTTGTATATTTCCGGCCCTCTATCGAATGGCATTTGCAAATTAACGAAAGTGTTCAAAATGCCGAAAATCGATTCCCTGCGTTTTCCTATGTGGCGCAGATAGTTTTCAAGCAACTCAATCTATTTTGGCTCTAATTCTGAACCCCTGTGAAAGCTAGCGCAATTTTTGTAGACAACAGTGAAATATAATTCCTGTAAAGCATCTAAAGTTCTTAAGCTGACTTACTAAATTATGCTTTCGCTTCCATGATGTTTTTCAGAAAAACAGTCCAAAGCAAAACACCAACGGCTCGGTACGAAATTATTCAAGCAGCACCAGTAATGCCCAAATTCGAAAATAAAACTTCCGTTTTTAAATTTTTGGGAAAGTAAATTTTCAATGGCGCGTAATTTTAATGTATATCACTGTGATTGATGAATTGGGCTTGACAAGTAGAATTGAGAAGAGTTTCTTTTGAGCGACCTTGATTGATTTTCGTCTTAATGAAAAAATGTTTCATTCAACTTACATGAAAAATTACCTAGCATAACTAGTAGTGAACTTGCTTATGTACACGAGTAATTTGGCATTCAAGGGGGGGGGGGGAATTGGGTGATTATGCCGTTTAGCAAAACTTTTTATCGATTGTATTACTATTATTATTATTATTCTTACATTATTATTGATTATTATTACTATTATTATTATTATTACATATTACTTCCCTTTTCCATTGTAAATTTTTGGGTTTTTTTTTGTAATTTTGCCCACCTGTCTGGCCGTCCGGTTCTTCTGCTGCCCTTCAATTTGGTTGATATTCGACCAAATGTCGGTGGCCGAATCCTAAAAAACCCTATTTTTGCATAACTTTTGAAAATTGAGAGGTTACGGCAAATTCTGGCCATTTAAGGCAATTAAAGCGGCGCGTTAAAACAATTCAATAAATATCTGATTCAATTCAATAGATACCTCCATCCCCCTGAAAATTTAATGCTTCAAGTTATTGCCATGTTTACTTTTAAGAAAGTATTTCAATTTTTTCCTGATACCTGCTTGGAATTTCTGAAGGTTTCTGAGTTTAGGCCCGCGACAATTTCGTTACTAAATTAAATTAAAAAATTATGTCTGAATTAGTAGATGAATAAATTCGTGACCAAGAATTAAGATATTGGATATTTCGTTACCAAAATTACTCTATTAGTGTTTTCCAAATTGAATGTTTCAATGAATTCCTGGACTGAATTTTTGGGATAGCACTTAATCTCCAGCGATGCAAGCTCAAATTGCACTTGTCTCCCCAAATTTCCTCGTTGAAAAAAACAAAAAATCCTAGGTTCTATACGAAACGGCAGGTATCAAGACTGGTGAAAGGTCAATGTTTCGTTTCTCTCATATGCACCAAGGAAGTCGAACGACTTTAATTGGCTCGGGATCTATATCCAATTTCTTTGGTTCCAAAACATGCTTTTCACATTAAAAATGATTCAAGTACTTTCTTGGCCTATTTCTAGCATGGTTCTTTAATAGGTGATCTCTCACATTCGTTTAAATCCAACATTGCAACGCGAAAAGTGCTAAATCCAGAATTTAAAAAAGTGCGTGCTAAAATTCCAGTAAAGGAATAATGTGTCGTTTAATAATTATCGATTCTTTACTTCCAAAAAATCTGTAGCAAGTTAGCGTTTCGTCTTATCGGGACGATTTTGAAAGTTCGATCAACTTTAATAACGCTGAATTTGTTTGGCCTGACTTGTTTTTGTAGATTCCGACCACGATCGGGGTTCCAAAAATCGATTTTTCGAGCAGTTCCGGGCTGAATTTTCCGAAGGAAACTGTGTTTGCAACTGCAGCGATACGGTAAAGATTCCAAACTACGTTGCGCCGCTGTAAAAATTGCCGCTTAATTCGATTAGACGCTGAAGGTTTTTCAAAATCTATGTTTCTAAAATTTTTCGAAATACGAGTTAATTGGGTGTTAATACTCCAACTTGCCGATTTCGCTCGAGATCTTGCGCTATTGTGCCTTGTAAAATCCGTTTAAATTAGCCTAGTCTTGGGGGGATTTTCACCATGAAAAAATTTCTGGGATAAAGAAGCGTCGCAGCAGCACTTTCACTGGAGATTTGAAGAGTCTATTCCACCGAAAACCTTATGAAAAACTGGTAATACAGTTTATTTTTGTTGTATCTCGGGAACTACCGTCGCTATCGGGTCATAACTCAGGATTGTGGTTATTTAGGGTCTGCTACACTTCTGGCTTAATTTTGGGAACAATCAGATCTAAGGTGGCCAAATCCCGGAAGGTTCCTTTTTTGGGACTTGTCGTAAAGGAAAAAATTGAGTAAATTCGGCAAAGAAAAACTCAAATGCGGTGAGTGAAAATCCAATGTTTCCGTTTACCATGATGTTATAAAATCTTGGCAAGCTATAATGCAGTGACATGCTATCGATATTCTAAAATTCCCACTTACCTTGCAATACTGTAGATTTGTGTCGACCATCTTCCTCGCCCCGACCATATACCCATAGACCATGGGAAGGGTGGTGAATATCGACACCATTGCCACGACGCAGAAAAACACCGCGGCCCCGGCCACGAAACGATACGCCTGGAATTAAAAACATTTATTTTTTATAATTTTTATTTTTATTTTTTGTCGTCAAGTTAGATTCATTTTAATCCTAGTTCTAAGTGATTCTATTTTCAACGTTCCTTAATAATCATTATCGCAGCCCTTGATTCCCGCAGAAAATCAAAGTAACACAATCTTCGGATAATTACTATATTAACCACTCATTTTCTTATTAACCAACCGTGAAACATTATTTTTAACCGAAATTTCGCTCTTTGGCACTTCTTAATCCTTCATTTTTATCTTTATTCTAGCTTCAAAAAAGGCTAAAACCGAGCAGATAATGTTTATTCTCCAAGATTATTTGTGAAAGATGAATTTAACAATAGTTTAGTTCGAATTCCCTAGCATTCAGTTCCGAATTCCAAATTCGATCTTCAATAATGATAGAAGCTGTGTATTATAAATTTGCGCCTTAATATTTAAATCCAGAAGATAGCAGTATTTTAAATTGGAGAAAATTAGTGTTTCAAGAAGATAATGAGTGGCGAGCTCTTAACTTGTCGCATTCTCGATTAGGGTCCTTCCTATTTCTACACGCGCCAAAAACACTGCGGCTCCGCGACCAAACGGTATGCCTTGGATTAACAACCTTTTTTAATAATTTTACAATGTGTAATTTTTCTTTTTGCAAAACTCTATCTTCAACATTCCGTCCTTATTATGTTGCCTCGTATTCCGCGGAAAATTAGTTTGTAGCCGAGTAGGACAGATCATCAACTAATCATTTTTGAACTAACGCTGAAACATCATTTTTAACGGAATTTTTCGTTTTGCATTTCTTAGCTTTCATCTTTCTTATTTATTGCAAAAGCTTAAAGGGTATGCGCAAACATCTGTTGATCCCCCTTCTGGGAGGGGGGTCAACAGCTGGCAAATTGCCAACTGAGGGAGAGAACGCGCCCAGGAGAGAGGCGCAGAGAAATCTCCTTTCCCTGGCGTAACCGATTTCCCTATGCCCGCGCACACCCCTTAAGGCGGGACATTCTGTCATGGGGTACTCCCAAACGAGTTATTGAAACAGGAAAAATTTGACGGATCCATTAGATACATTCGTTTAGTATAGCATTCTCAATAATAAACAGTGTTTCAAGAAGGTTTTGCGTGCCGAGGACTCTGCTTGCCTTAATTCTGCCATTTTGTTTCATACCTGCTTATCAAGATAGAAATCCTATTTTTCCATATCCAAAAATCAAAGCGCCGGGCCTTAAACATATTGCCGAACTTTCAAAATGAAAAATATTTTATATGGATTGCTACTTTTTGAATTTCAGTTCAATTGAGTTTTTGGTGGCGGCAAACCGTGAAAAATTGCCACATTCGAAGGTATTTTATGATTTATGACTTATGAACATTGTTTTCCCGTCTGTAAAAATCAGGTTGCTGGATTCTCCAGTTTTAGAAACTTTGCACCCTTTGAGAATCTACTGATTCGATGAGCTAACATTCTTAGGAAGCTGAGCATTCCAAATCTCAAAGAAATCGGTGTTTCGAGAAGATATCGCGTGCCGAGCACTTAGTTTGTCATAATTTCCGCTGTGGCCGACGCATTGCCTATTGTTACACAGGCCTTTTAACAATATCCTAAAAATTGAATATGCAGAAATCTGAATCCGAAATCAAATTGAGTAATGTATTGCTGCGTACTGGATGCGTTTTTTATGATAGCACAATTGCAACCCGTCAAATGGTCTTATTGAGAGGGACAAATATTTTTTCACTTCCGTGGTTTATGGAACATGATTTTTTCCATCGTTTACAAAACGCTCGGATGGTCACTGAAGTTTTCCCCGATTAGACATCTTGATATCTGTGGAAGATTTAGTTATTTCAGAAATCAAGTTGCTGTTCTAAAAATCCTTGTGTTTAGTGACTTATCTTTTTTGAGACCGAAAATACTTTTTGAGACGAAATTTGTTCCCCTTGGATGCCGAAGCTAATTAAAACCGTAGAAATATTCTTTTAGCTAAAAAGAGATTCTTTAAAAAAAAAGGGTTTTTGGGTTCGAAAAAAGAGGGAGATTCTCTGATGCAGCAAAAAGCGTCGAATTCCACAACCTCCCAAACCTGAGAAAATTCGAAGGATCAACCAAAAATTGCTGGTTTATTAAAGCACAGTTTCAAACGCCATTAACTTTTAAATTTGAGCATTTGTGCCATTTCTAGATGTCCTTCGTCCCGACGCCTTCGTTTCTAGACTTCGTATCACAAAGTAGCCACGCGGTTTGCCAGCTGAACGTTCGAAGTGGTTGAAGCTAGAGTCCGCAATGCTTGCAAATAGCATAATTATGACAATTATAGTAGATTGTATTTTTGTTAGGAATAGAGCAGGAGCATTTCAATCTGCCGAAAATAAAAAAATTTTAATTGCAAAAATTTAGGAGGTTTCCTAGGTGCCAGCAATTTTTGGTTGATCCTTCGAATTTTCTCAGGTTTGGGAGGTTGTGGAATTCGACGCTTTTTGCTGCATCAGAGAATCTCCCTCTTTTTTCGAACCCAAAAACCCTTTTTTTTTAAAGAATCTCTTTTTAGCTAAAAGAATTTTGCTCTTTTTGACCGAACGCTGTTCTTCCAATAATCCACTTGCGTGCAGAAGAGTTTTTTTGGTATTTTGGCGGGAACAGGGGTTATTTTTATTATTCCCGCGTAGGGCAGATGTCGCTATCATTATCTGCCCGACCTCAAACGAGTCCCGACTCTGAGGCGCACTAATGCCCCACAAAACCGCTCTCCACGTCACCGAATCTTTATGCAAAAGAACTGGAGCTATCTATAATAGAACAAGCAACACAAATACGCTTGCTACTTAATTCTTATCGGCTCAATACGACATTTCGGAAAGCTTAAAATTTGCGGTAACCCATCTAGTCTGCATATCTTTCTCCTTGGGGATTGGGTATTTACTCGGGGGCTTTTACCCAGCAAATTATGATTTCCATCGTAAGAATAGTTAGGGCCTCGTTATACAGGGTGGCCCGAAAGAGTGGTGACCGAAACTTTTTCGATTTTCTGAAAAACTATAGATCGAGGAAAGCTCATTTTAGCACATTATATTCCTTAAACAATTATCTTCCACATGGTATACCCACTTTTTTATTTGTTTGCCTCAAACTTGGAAAAACTGGCGCGGAAGCGGATGGAAAACGGAGGTGCTGGCACGCAGACACTCAGCCCGAATTCGGCTCATAACTCGATGAAGACTTTCGCGAGCGAACCCAAAATTGAATCGAGAGTAGCCAACACTTTGGCCTTTCAGACCGGCTACACAAAAAATTCTGCGGGTTCGGGTTAGGGCTGCAGGATCGCTCTTTTGGCGAGCAAAAAACGGTTTGGTCAAAACCCTTAATAACGGGCCTCAGTCACTTGACCAAGTTGGAGGGTTCTGAGCCATAGCTGCACCACGAGCTTCACCGGAAACGTCAGGCACGCTCGTTAACGAGATGGAAAAGGCATCGTTAAGTATTTTCTTCCACAGGAATTTATTTTAGATTTTGTCGATTTCAAAAAATCCATGACTTTGAATTATGGAATTAAATTCCTAATGTAAAAGCTAGACTGCGTTGTGCGCTGAGCGTATGCTCAAATTTAGCCAACATCTATAGGA
Organism: Mesorhabditis sp. LJ9110; assembly: GCA_038088335.1. Lineage (NCBI taxonomy): Eukaryota > Metazoa > Nematoda > Chromadorea > Rhabditida > Rhabditidae > Mesorhabditis > Mesorhabditis sp. LJ9110. The sequence continues at coordinate 74,744 of JBBGBA010000125.1, read as the reverse complement.
AACAGAATCCATAACCCCGCCTTGCCCAAACCCATAAGGGAACAGAGAAATTCTGTGTGCAAGCTGCGGTCACCACTCTTTCGGGCCACCCTGTAATAACCGTACATCATGGTCAGACCCCTTATGATTTTTACTACTTGCATTATTTCCCGTTCGGCGCTTCTTACCACGTATTATTATGATTTTTTGCCTGTGGCGCTGACCCTAAATAGCCAAATCCAAAAATCTCGGCTCGCGGATGGGGCGGCTCGTGATGATTACCGTAAAGGTAGATCCTCGGTGCTAAAATCGTCCTATACAAACCAAATAAGTCTGATAAAAATAATGTAACAAGTGGGGTCTGTTATTCACGCGGGCGGGGGGGGGGACGAGATAGCGGCTTCCATTAGTGGGGAGGGCAAGGAGAGGCCCAGACAGAAAGGGCGCGCACCCCGTATTGCGACCTCAGATTTTCACGTATTCCGGCCGTATCTCAACGTAGAACGTTTATTTTACGATAATCTCTTCAGTTAATATTAAAACAATGTACAGTGCATCACTATGAGAAATTTCAGCGCCAACGGAAGTCGACAAGATACCTTTTGACTTCAATTTAAATTTTGAACTTGAAAGTTAAATTAAAAATTTTTTAAAGGCCTATTTTGAAAAAAACGCTTCTTCCTCACCGAGATTAGCATTAAGCCAATACCTGGGCAAATTTTCAGCCAAAACCGTCCATGGGAAGGCACTTTTCGACGACTACAAAGGTTTTGCGGATACACAGACATCCTGACAAACGCAGACCCCCCCCCTCTCAGTACAAAATAAAACCACTATTAAAATTCGAAAATTGACTTTTTTGAAAATTTTAATAGCTTATATTGTGCATAACATGCCGCCGGTTCCGATCGTATATTTAGTTTTTCGATCCGATGCATGGTTCTGGTTAAAATCGGGTAAAGGACCCAAAAAGAGCCGCGTGGGGGTACCTCAACCCACAAAGGGTTAGCGGGCTCCGCCCGCTAACCCCGATATTAGTCCCCACGACATCATGACTCATAATTTTTAAATGCATTTAAATCGAAGTGATTTATTTTCACTTGATTTTGGTGAGTGGTCCGGGTTCGGTTTTGCCCCACGTTTAGCACCTGCCGTAACCTTGCGTGCAAAAATGTTGACCAATATAAGATCTTATATTCCACAACGAGAGCGGAATGTCCCTTTAAAATGGGATTTCTTGTGAATTTGAAGTAATAATACTTTTTAAAAAACTACAGGAAAATATAAATAACGCCAAGGCTAGGAGGGTAAAAACTGCAAATCTTTACTATTCAAGCTTATAAAATGAAATAATTACCTTAATCTTCGCCTCGATGTCGCCCATCTTGGCTGGGATGGTAGTGAAGCTTAAGAAAAGCCTCTGCGATCAGATTACCGTCTTTTTATGCCTTAGCTTGATGACATGGGGGTGGGGGGAGTGGATAATCCTGCCCGGGGGCAACCTTAGCGGGCAAACAATGTGATAGCCAGCGGAAACTGGTTAACGTATCGCTCTCTTCTCTTCCTCTAACTGACTCACTTGCTCAGAACAATGAATGCCATGTTAAGTTATCTGGTTCCGATGTGGTCACTCGATTAAAGGCAGCGTGCCAGCAACCGAAAATTTTTTGAACGGCATCGGGAATTGAAAGACAGCTCTGTTTTGGCCTAGGGTGTAATTAATGCTAAATTAAAATTTTTAAGCAAATCGTTGGATTTTACCGCTTAAAAACTCGCCGCAAGTTTCGAAGCATCAGAAAAAGTGGTGTTTCATACAATTTTATAGTTTGGTATTCAGTTTCTATTCTACTCGGTAAACCGGATTTCTCCACTAGCATTTCACAAAAAAAAATTTAGAAAGTCGGATTTCAAAGCAAAAGTTTCTGTTTCTGCTATGTACTGGGCTCCTGGGGTGGTTGTGAGCAGTTTGGACTTTTAGAAATCGGGTTAATTGTTCACAGCCCGAAACAATACGTTTGTCCGGCTAATACAACCCCTTCACCTGGGGTTGTATAAAAAAAAATAGAATCCCTGGGGTTTTATTAGGGGAATTACGGCACCTGCTTTTATTATCGATTACATACATACCAATTTACTGGCTTCTATCAACCTACTGATAATTCTATCAACCTACTTGCTGAAAAAAACGTTTCATCAAATTCGCGCTTCTGCGGTCGGGCCTGTCTTTTAATATCGCAGTTTTCATTTGTTCAAAGGTTAATTACGCAACATTTAATATCGTCTACTTTTAGGCCTTCTAAAGCTGGAAATTCGGGGGTTATAATTCACAGTAAAATTGCAAAAGGCACGTCCATTCGTTCGACTCATATAGCGATTATTTAGTTTAGCTAGCGCTAGGGCGTCCGATTTTTCAAAAACAATTTTTTCTGACTTTTTGGAAGTCACCGAGAATTTCTTATGTTTCGCCAAATATGGCCATCATTTTATGACATTGTTAAGCAGTCAGTATTGCTTAGTTTGTCCGGGCCTTGCTGATCCCTTTAAAGGGGCTCAGAAGTCAAAATTCGTGCGTGCGGGGATTGAACCTACGGGTCAAAAAACGAAAGGGTCACCGCCGAGCAGTGCCAAAAAGTTATTTGATCGCGAAAAAAAGTAAAATGTTTGAGAAAAACCGAATTCTTTTTGGGGGAAGACGACATTTTGAGTGCGCGGCGATTACATGTCGTAATGCTTTGTAAGGCACCCAATCTCTCGATCTCGGTGATTCTCTGGTCAATTTTCACAATTTAAAAGTCTGGAATGATCAAAATTCGTTGAGGATTCCAAAAATAGTATCGGAATTTTTAAATTCAAGCGTTTTCGCTTTCAAACAGAGGCAAAAGAGCATGCGGCGCGGGCGCGTTGCGGCCGCATCTGGCTATTTGCCAGGAATCACAGCAGGGGGCCGTGGACCAGATTTCGGAGCCCCTTTAATAACTATGTTTCGCCGAGATGTAGCTCTAGCTAGTTTTCTTGGTCTAGTATTCGTCCAATCAATGATTTTTGTTGTGCAAATTTTTCTTCTGTTAAAAACGGTTTATGCTTAATTTATCTGGGCCTTCCTGATCTCTTTAAAGGATCGGACAGGGCTTGGTGCTATAGATTTTACGGAGCAGGATTCTTACCTGCTCTTAAATACTACTGAAGCAACGCACGCTTCCTGCCTTTCAAAAGCCTTATGACCCACAGCGACAAAAATACAATACCCCCCAAAAATCAGAAATCTGACTCCTCCGCAAAAGTCCCCCCCCTCTCTCTCTCTCTATCTCTCTCCCTCTTCCTTCATTATAGTTCTAAGAAACAAATTTTTTTTGAAAAAAGATGTTTCAGCGTCCTCCAGTGACCCTCTCCCTGCTCTCCACCCCAACCCTTCGAGCCGCCAGCCCGAATTCGTGGGATGCCAAGCCGGCGGTGATTTTATTACAGGTAAAATGACAACAACTTGTTAACAAATATAACCGTATTTTTAGATACTTTCTAGGGCGTAAAGTTGCTGTAGTTTTTCTATCGAACCCGTACCAGATTATCACGCCCGCATTTTCTATTGTTTAGGACGGTACCTGCAACATATTAATTAACGCCGGGCTGCCGAGTCAGGGACCGGAGATTGTTGAAGGTATGTGAAACATTTTGATTACTAATTTTAAATACCTTGAGCTACTTACCTTTAGCGTTTTCCGACGTTTAATAAGCATTTTTGTATTTCCTCTAATTCTTGTATTTATTTTAAATGATCATACCCTAGTCCTGACTAGTTACAAAAGCTTTTTGTTATTTTCCACAGCTAGTCAGCGGCGCGTGCGCGCTGCGTGTGCCGCGGGTAGCCGGTACTGCAAATGCCATCCATTTTCCTAAAGCAGCAATTCCGCTCATTAAACGTTGCTATAATTTTCCAGCCACGCTTAGTTGCGAAACAGATTTTTGTAAGTGAAAATTGGTACTAGACTGTTAGCGGGGGTCTAATTTTTGTTATTTCTTTCGCCTATACATGTTGAAAATACATAATGTATGTTTATCAGGGTTTTAATAATTCCGGCTGCTATAACGCTAGTAAAAAATGTGAAAATACTTTAAAATTCGAAAAGTTTTACGAGCTTTTTTTACAACAACAAGGGGTTTATATTTCGCTACAGGGCCGTAAGGAATTACTTTAAAAAATCCGACTCCCCCCGCTAACAGCCCAGCACCAAAAAAACCTAAATGTATCCGAGTCCTGAAATGGCTGGCTGGCTGAAATGCCCTGGCTTTCCTGCTACTTTGATACAAGTCGATGATGGCCTTCTGCTAATAGCTTTAAATGATTACTTCTAAAACCGCGATTGACCACGGAATGGTGTTTCAAAAATTAGCCTGCCTAATTTCAAAAATTTGGAGACATTGCATTTCACCAGGCATGCTCATATTAAAGCGATTTTAACACCATTACCGTACTCTAGGATGCAAACATTTAATTCAGGTTTTTACATACCAAAGATTAATTTCCAACCTATCCTCTTGTCGTTTCAGAATTAACGTCTCGACGAATCTTCGACGCGCAATTCACCGTGGCCACCTCGCCGCATCTGCAGTTTAGCGGCAATCTGAATTTGTTCCCGAATGCCCAGATTATTGGTTGGTATCTGCGGGAAATTCGTTTTGGTTTTAAGAAACAGAGAAATCTGAATACTAAAGAAAATAATGAAAATCAATACTACCGCGCTCGGAATTAACAAAAAAAGTGTTGCGCGGAAGGGCCATTAAGACTTGCTACGCGATAAGCTATTTTGTCATCGTTTTATTCAGCTTTATAAGCGAAGTTTTTGTCGGTGGCTTAGGATCAAAAATCGAATCAAGTCAATTTTCTGAAGAGATTTTTAATCATAATTAATGTCATAAGTAAAAATTAACCAATTTTGCTGGAAAGTTAGCTACTATTTTTTCTTACCGTTAGAACCGAACGATAGTTTTTATTCGCTTGGTATTCTAAAAATTTTTAGCGCCCTCATTAAACGGGAATAAATACTATTAAAAAGAGTATAAAATGTTTAAAAATCAGTTGACTGTGGTATAAACTTTAAGTAAAAATGTTTCTGGGCGGAATTTGTATAAACTTGAACTTGAGAAGTTAATCCGCCCTCTTTGTTGCTTGGCTGTTTGAAATTTTTGTCACATTTCGGCACAGTACCGTGAGGAAGGAAAATCTATACCTAAGAATTTTACACCTACTTATATTCACAAAACAATAAAATGCCATTTTCATCTTTAAAATGATTAATTTTTATAGAAATTCGAACGTTTACTTCGGAAAATTCTGGTTTCTCAATTAATTGCAACAATGTTTCAGTCTTTGACGTATTATTTCCCATAAAGACTATGCAATGTTGTTTGTGTGCTGCATAATTGCCATTAAAATTTTAGTGATTTTTAGTCTTAGCATTAAATCATAATAACCGCAGCTGGTAGAGTTATATGGAATAACGTTAATTAAAAACAATAGAAAAAGTGTCACTTTAACCAGTTCACCGTGCCAATTTTTTTTTGAAAATGATGTTTTGGCGCTCTCTAGTTAAACCTTATAGCCAGGCAAGCTAATCCAGCCTGATTACCACAGAAGTCGCTTGAAATCAAAGTCTGTCCGGATTTCCGTAAAATGCCAAGAAGCTAAAAATATATGCCTATGAATTCCCGTCCCTTTATAGCGCCGTATTATATTGGCAATACCTTTACTATAAAATGGTAGTATTTCACTGCATAAAACGGCTGGTTTCTTCCACTAGTTGCCACGATGTTTCAATCCTTCGGGTATTGATTAGTGATCTGAACTGGGCAATAAGGATGCGTATGTACTTGGGTGTAAAAAAATGTTTAGCTATCCGAATTTGTTCCCGAACGCCCAGATTAGGCAAAATAAGGTTAAATTTTTAAAAGACCAGCAAGGCTTCAAAATCAGATGACGAAGCGAAGTTAATAAAAAAATGTTTCCCGACAGGGTATTAAAAAGTTAGGACTTCATTAAATAATCTCCCCAGCTGTCCGAAACCGAAATTTTTGTCGGCACGCCCGATTCACCGTAATTTTCTTTCAATTATTTTTTAAAGCACCGTCAATAACATTTTTTTTGAATGTTATAATTTTACAAAAATTACAACCGGACTGACAATGAGAATTCTTGGAAATTTATCAGCTAGCCGGAACAATGTTTCAGTCCTTGGGATATTGATTTTCCATAAGGAATAAGCAATTGTTTCTCTCGCTGACATCATATCTAACATCAATTGTGAGCATTATAAATTTTTTTGGCGCTCTGAATTTTAGGGGAAAAGTTTGGTAACAATAGAACAGTTTTACATCAGTTGACCGCGCTAAAAAACCATTTGAAAAAATGTTTCATCGCCGAATAGGCAAAACTTCTAGCTTGACAGGCTAATCTCCTCTCGTTTTCACTTTCTGGCGTTCTGGGTGATCCGAGGTTATCGGTTGGTATATTAGGGAAAGTGATTTCGGTTTTAAAGAAAAAGTAAAGGAGCCAAAAATCAATAATAGAGTGGCCGGATTGATAAAAAAATGTTTCGTGGCCGGATGAGTCAAACTTATGACATCACAAACTAATATGCGTCCATTTTTATTCGTTGATCTTCTTAAAATCGACGTTTTGGCGACAGATTATATTCGGAATATTCAATCTAATTATTTTCTGGGAAACGTAGACGATTAGGAATTACGAAAATCCTGGCCGAATCGAGGCTTAATGCGAATTTAACAACTGGTCGGAACAATGTTTCGACCCTTGGGATAGTGGTTTGCCGTCATCAGTCAGTAATTCGTGTACCATTTGTTTTTACGAGTTGTTCGTGGATCCGACAAAAATTCGTGGCAATATTAACCTGTTTCTGATTGTCAAGTTTATTCGTTTTCATATTGAGCGAAGTAAGCTAATTTTTTGTAAGATAGGAAAGGGTTAAAAATAAAAATCTCAAGATTTTTTTTTGGAAACAAATGTTTCCCTATAATACAATATGCGTCAAGTTCCAAAACCGGGCGGTTAATGAGCTGCGAACTGATATAACATGCTTTAATCCCAGTTTAGGGCAAGGAGATTCGGGTCATTTTTTATTGGTACCTCGCCATATTGTGCCGAAACCATACGCGATATTTTTAGGTCGTCGCTTTCTGCTTTTAGTCTTGAAATTTATTTCCGAGTGTCTTAATGAGAAATTTGGAGTTTGAAAGCTTTTCAGAATATTAAAAAAAATTGGTGTTTCACGTCATGGTTTACAAGCATTTCATAAAACGCAAACAATTAAGTCTTGGATGGCATACACAAATTTATTTTTAGCTGGCCGCTGGCACGCGCGTGACACGAAGATGACGCGCTGGAATACGGGATTGGTGGGTATTTAAAAATCCAATTTATTAGTAAGCGAAATCAAAATGACCCAAGAATTAAATAAAACACAATAGCGACTGTACTGTTTTTTGGCTGAAACATAAATTTTCAAAAAAGTTTTTGTTGTTTTCGAAAGTCCTACTTTTTAGGGCTACCGAATGGACCTGTGCTCACAATCCACCTACACTATTCCAACGCCAGGTAAATTTTCTAATGTAATTAGAAAAAAAACTTATTTTTAAAGGCCCTTCTGAAGACGCAATCACGGTATTTGCCACTAATGTCCCTGCGATGGGTACCGTTGCGATAGTTGGTAAGCTTTAAAAATATGTAAATTGCGATAAACGCTGAAAACATCCTGGCCGATTATAAACTCGTAATTCTTTAGTTGTGGTAAAAATCTATAAGTTATATTTTGTATGTTACAAAAATGGAAGGAATTCTGAAATTTTTTTTCATTGGCAATGTGGAGTTGCGACTAGTTTCTTAAATTCTTAGTTTTTACGGGCGGTACGTATTTGTATCTCTCTCGTTTCTTTCATTTTTCTTTTTTTTACCTTTAGGGCGATATTTATAAATCGATTGGCAAATCATAATTCGGTTCTTGGGCATTATCGGGGGAGGAGATTTCTCAGCTGGCAAACCTACGTGATCATCCAATTTTTCTAATCGAAATAGAGGAAGGTTTGCTAAACGGTTTTCTTTTGCTATTCTTAAATGCAAAATTAAAAAATTTATTTTCGGGCCAAAATTTCAAACTTGTAAGGTTTTTGTTGTTTCCCACCTGAAATATAGGTTAAATTTCCTAAAACCACTAAAACACTGGATATTTTGCTGTATATTTCTGGACTTATACAAAAAATCTGTTTTCGACAAACTCTCCCCTGCTAATAGAAGAGAACCCACACAATATGGAAACGGCCCGATTTAATACAATTTTTAGGACTATTATTTCCCGAGGCTGAGCCACTCGAGCGGATATCAACTCTCTGGACTACCAATGTTGCAAAAACCGTTCAGTCGCGTAGAATTGTGAGTTTCAAGGGAAACTATCGAGAAAACGTCTCACAAAGGCGTTATTATGGCGTATGCATTTGGCGTACAAATCATTTTTGCACAAAAAATTTCCGGACAAATCGGGACGAAAACAATGGCGTATGCAGATGTGTCTTGGTGAAGTTTGCTTTGATGGGCGCGGCGAGGGAGGGAGGGAGAGAGAGAGAGAGAGAGAGAGAGAGAGAGAGAGAGGGGAGAGAGAGAGAGAGAGAGGAGAGAGAGAGAGAGAGAGAGAGAGAGAGAGAGAGAGAGGCTGTGTGTGTGAGAGAGAGAGCGAGAGCGAGATATATAGAAAGAGAGAGAGAGAGAGAGAGAGAGAGCGAGGGGGGAGAAAGCTAAAGCCCATTTAAGGTGCCACTTTTAGGTAATCTGCGCAGCGGATTGGATCCAACCGGCCTATGGTATGCCATTCCCTGTGACACCCGCGATGCGCGATCAAGCCGGATGTACAAAAAGATTGTTTCAATAAATTATCAGTACCACGGACTTATTCTATTCAGCCCGGTGGATCTTGGGATATAATAATAACGAACCATAAACTTTGCTGTCTAGACCAAATTCGCCTGATTGGCTGGGTTAGTTCCCGAACGTCCTCATTCAACAATGAAACCCTGTTTTTAGTTTGCTCCAAATGCCAAGTTTTTTCTTTCGAAAAATTCTTGAAGTTTAAGTTCAGGTCAAAAACTTGTTCTTAAAATGACTTTAATGTTTGGGTGTAGTAGCGGCTTCTTATAACAAAAATATTTTAATGGGGTTAGCGATATGCGAAACGCGCAATCCAGTTGTTCAAATAAGTCTTCACACAACTTTTGAGCATCTCGTTTTGCTTTCAAACATTTTAATTTTTGAAATAGAAACAAAATTCTGCGATTTTTGTAAGATAGTCAATCGATAATATTCAATCGGGTCCAAGATTTTTTACAGAAAAAGAATGTTGATGTTTCAGGCATAGCGTTCGTTTTCTAAACAAATATGATGATTTCATGAGGTCGACTATAGTATTTACGAGCCCGATTAGTCGTTTTAATATCCGTGCATCTCTTTTTTTGCGAAGAAACATTTTCCTAAAATCTATGTTTTTGATTGCAAGTTACACTTGATCTGGTTGCAAGATGTAAGAAATCAATATTCGTCTAATTACTTATAAAAAAATCAAGACTACTGTCAAGTTAAGGCGAAACATTTTATTCAATTTTATGTTTCGGTTCTATTAGTGTTTTTTGGTAAAAAATTAATTTAGTATGTTGGTTAATAAAATAACTTCACTAAAAAAAAGAAGCGGCTAGTGGATGTGTACACGCAGTTACAAAGAACGCCAAAATTTGCTAAAGCAAACTAATTTTCTAAATACAAAAAATCAGAGAATTATTAAAAATTTTTTGACTATAATGAGAACTAACGCCAATTTCCGCTCCATCAAAAAAAAAACAGCGGCGCTTAGCGGTTATAGACAGCCGTGCCCCCAAGCACTTTTCAATTGTATGGTTTTTATGGCGCGTTGTTTCATAAAAATAGGGAGGCGTTAAAAAACGTGGAACCTTAATTTGCTCGTGCGTAGCCTTGATTTGCCGTTTTTTCTTGGATCCGTAGCATCATTTTTAGACGTTGTTTCCCTAGAATCCAGATTTTTTTACTTTAGAAAGTTGTTCAATCGGTATCCAATCCATTCTAACAAGATTGTATTCATAATAATAATTTGAATGTTTTAGGCATATTAGTGGTTTCACGGGAAAAATGCGGCTTAATGAGGTACTCTAGCATGTATCATCAGCAAAAATCATAAATCAAATCCACGATCAAATAAAAATACATCAAAAAAGATAATTCAAAAAGATTATTTTCGTAAATTTTTCTAAATTTGGATTGAACAGTTTTCCCTATACACAAAAATAATTCCCTTTGTCGGTTGAATTAGCAGCATTAGCCTTGCAGCATCTTACTTTGCAATGAAACATTTTAATTTTGCTTAACACATCAGCTTCTTTGTTTTTAGAGTATTCTATCGGGGCTAAATATTTTCTTCTTACGATAGTGATTTTAATGTTTCAGGTATATTAGTGGTTTTCATAAGTAATTATAATTTAATTCACTCGAACCTCTTTCCGATCCACCAAAAAAAACAGCGACGCCGGGCGCTTATAGACAGCTGTGTACACGTGGCAACAATGAACGGATGAGGCCAGGCCCTCAGTTAGTCATTATTATAACGGAGGTAGTGGGTGGATTCCGACATTCTCGCCAGCCGGCCGGCCCTTCAGAAACCCGAGATGCACTTGCTGGCCCCTTTAATCTCGGCGGTGCTGGTAATGTGAGTTTTTTGACGTTATTTTTCTGAATACAAATTATATAAATTAAAATCGAAAATCCATAAAAACTTATAATCTGAATTCTAGAAAGTTTTACAAATTAAAAAATCTGAGTCAAATCGGGGGAAGACCAATTTTTTCCTTTTTCCAGTCGAATTTTTCATACAAATACCGAAGTTTTTCTAAATACTTTTTACTTTTTTTACTAGACGTAGAAGTAGGTTTATTAGATCGTAGAAGTAAATTATCTTTTCTCGGCTTCCCATCGTCCCGGGATTACTAGCCAATAATTTACGAACCACTGGTCAATGGATGAAACATTAAAAATCTAAGGTTTTATTTAAAAATGTCTATTTTTTTCTTCTTACTAGAGTTCAGAATTTCCAAGGAAGTTAATAGTTTGGCTTTTGGTTCGATGATGATAGAAAAAATCTAAAAATGGCTTTCCAAGAATATGATGGTGAATTCGATCCGTCCATTGAGCATCAAACCGTCGGTTTTTCTTTAAAACCTAATGAAACATTTTTGCAAATAAAAATTTCAAAGTAGTTTTTGCAGCAATTGATGATTAAATTAATTTGTTATTTTCGTTTTTTTAATTATGAAATTAATAGACCGAATCGTCGATTTCTCAAATTCTCAAGATTTTAGGGCCATCCCTGCTGTCCCGGTCTCGGAGGTGGGCCCCAAAGTTTCGGTGAATCTTGCGCAGAGGTTTCCTGGTATGTAAATTTTTAAAGAAACTTATGGATGCATAATGTTGTACGTTTCATTTTTTGCATCGGTAGTGCTAGAAACATTCAACAGACCAAACGATATTTTGGAAAAAAGCTATTTTGCATTTTCATGTTTCGTGCATAAAGGAATGCTTTCATTAGATTAATAAATACCCAAACGTTGCCAAGACAAATATTAATTTTAAAGGCTGCCGACGGCATGTGTCGATCCCCCTCATCAAGAAATTGGCAAGTAGCCAACAGGGGAGAGAGCGCGCCTAGGGGAGAGGCGCAGAGACATTTTATTTTCCGCGCGTAACCGATTCACTATGCCGTCGACATCCTTTTAAAGTTTAATTTATCAAGTAAGATTTTTAGACCTGGCGCTCCCTGAGCTCGACGACGGCCCGGAAGGAGTCGAATGGCTGGGGTTGGAGCCGATCAACGGTTTTCCCGATTTCCCGGCAGGTAAAGCTTGCTTGTCACCGTGTATTTTTAATCATTTTAGCCATCGTCGAACCAATCGGCCCTGACGTCGCCCCGGCAATACCTACCTATCAATAAATTAATCCAGGAAATAAAGAATTTTATTTAATTTATTTGATTTTGGTTTTATTTCTCGATTACGAGATTGAGCAGCAAAAACTATAGCCTTATTTTGGATGCAACTAGCATTAAACAGAGCCCGGTTCCAACTATTCCGGGAACAATTTCCCATACAAGATTTTTCCCGGAATAGGTTCCCGGAATGATTCCCGGAATAGTTGGAACCGGGCTCAGGTGTCAATTTGGAGCCACAAGCCGAATGTCTGCCAAGTTTTTTGCGAAAAGGAATAAACATTCGAAAATTGAGAATTTTCGAAACACCATGTTTCATCGAACATCCTGAACAAATTTGATTGGGTTTGGATAATCGCTTTTTCTTTGCCGATCCAATAAACCGGCTTCTACGTCCTAATATCCTCGTAAAACTTACTAATCCCTATTTCCTTAAAAATTAGTCTTTTATTATTAAAACGTTTGAAATTTTGACATCAGAGCGTGTAATGAAGCCCATTGTCTGTTCCAGAAGTCGACTGTCCATCTTTTTTTCTTGAAACACGTTTTTGCAGATTAAGGTACCTGAATTATATGGGTAAAATTTAAATAATCCAATAACGCCTCAATTTCGCAACAAAACAATTTTTAGACCTGGCCCTCCCCGGGTTCGATGGCGGCGAGGAGGCACTCGAATGGCTGGGGCTCGTGCCGATCAATCATTTTCCCGATTCTCCGTCAGGTGGAGCATTTTTTGCTTTTTTAACCGTATGAATGAACTTAATGATTTTAGCCATCGTCGAATCGATTGGCCCTGACGTCGCCACTGCATTACCTACATATCAATAAACTAATTCAAGCAATAAAGGCCTTTATTGTATTTTATTCTATTTATTATCTTACAATTAAGCAGCAGATCTTTAGCTTTATTTTGTATGAAACCACATTAATAGGTGTCATGTTAGGGCTATAATCCGAATCATTTCTTACTTGTAACATCATAAATGGAAGAAACATTTAAACCTCAAAATTGAATTGGTAAAACCATGTTTCGTAAAAAATCCTGAATAAAACTGATTGGGTTGGGAGAATTTCTGTTTCGGTAATACCGTAGCGATGCTGGTAAATTCAACGAATATTATAAATTCGGTTAAACTAATTATTAATTAACCATATTGCCTTAAAATCCCCCTCCAAAGCAAGCAGCCGGAAACGATCCCAAATGATTTCTGCCAGTCTGCGCCGTCGGATCAAGGTGCCTTGGATTAAAAAAAAGGTTTCACTCATAAAATGGGCCGCGCTTTTTGGGGTTTTTTTAATGCGGAGCGAAGTTGTGCTTTTCATTGTTTTTAATTTTTTGTTCTTCCATAAATTGTCTCTGCTAGCCTATCCTTTTTTGGAGCCACAACATTGCCTTGCGTACCGCCAAATGGGCTCTTCTAGCCTACGCGCTGTTAGCCTCTTTCGAAAAAATTTGTTTCATCCCCGCATTGTGTCGTGTTTCACCCCCGCTCCCGGAATCGCAGTAATTCTTGGTTTTACCCCTTGCCCATCTCTAGCCTATAGAATCTTTACGCGTCTCTCGGTCTGTTAGTGTCTGCGTGAGTCCGGCTTTCATGCATAACCCTCTATTAAGGCCCCCCCGAGTATAAAAAAAACTCGTGGCTACCGTGGTAGTCGGTTTATTAGAACGTTGAGGTTGACTTATTAAAACGTAGGATCTTTTATTGGAACGTGGAAGTACCAATGAGAACTTATCGAAATACTGTGTTTCGTAAAAAAATCTAAGTAAAAATGATTTTTTTTTGGATAATTATAGTACGAGTATGTACGAGACGATGCTTGTGAATTCAGCGATCGTTATAAATTCTGTTCGACCAATTAATATCCACCTTAGAACCTCAGAATTCATTTGGTAAAACCATGTTTCGTAAAACGTCCTGAATAAAATTGCTTGGCTTAGATAATACTACAAGTGGTATGACCGGCACGATGCTTCTAAATTCAACTAATTATTACAGATTAAAATCAACTAGGTATTATTAACTACCTTAAAGTTCGTTAAAATCCGCTTGAAAGCATACAGCCTGAAACCATCCCAAATGCTTTCTGCCAGCCTGCCCCATCCGATTAGAGGGCCTTGGACACCTTGGAAATAATAAGTTTCGTTCCGGAAATAGGTGCATTTTTGCTGCATGCGAATCTCGCGCTCTCTGAATCGCAGTATTCACTAGGCGCCCATCGGTCATTGTCTGTTTCAAAAACCTATTTAAGGCCTGTCCCGTGGATAAAAATATTTGATGCTGCGCCACGTTGGATAATCGACCCTGCTCTTTCCGATGGCGTGATCAGAATTTCTATAAAAGTGAGATTTGCTGTTAAAGCCAGTTTTACGCAATTTTCTACTGAAGTTTTTCACCATTCTACGAGCCTTGAGATTCCTGGGAAAATTTGGCATTTCAAAAATTTGAATGATTAAAATCGGCGGAAAATTGCATAAAAGATTTATTGAAATTCCCAATCTGGCCTTCTATAGAATTGCATCTTGAAACGATCGAAAATATTAAAAATGCCGAAAATAGGTTTCACTCGTTTATCCTATGTTGTGACAAAATTGGTATTTAGTCCGACGTCGTCCGTTAGTAGTTTGAAGCAATCAAATATAAAACCTTTATATTACATTTTTCGTGCTGAAACTAGTTTCTTCGAGATTTTTTTACGTTCTATCAAATGGCAGTTTTCGGTATTGTAGTGTTAGCGCGGGGGATTTTTAGCAGCGGGAACCCACTTTTTATTTTGATGCTTTTCAATATTGATTTTAATAATCCTTTATTGCGAGACAGCCCTAAAAATATTCTTGAAAACTTTGAAAGTTCGAAAATATTGACCTTGTTCATTTTTTAGCGTCCAGAAGTTTAGAAAATTGTTGTATAAGTTTTTATATATTTTTAGAACTGAAAACCACGCAAAGTGCCATGAAAATGGTTTATATTTCGTGATAGGGAGGACGAAATTACTGGGGAAAAGCCCCGCCCCCCGCTAACAGCCCAGAACCCTAGTTTACATCCGACATGGCCACATCCGCAGGTCATATTTGCGTAGCCGCGGGGGTGCACTGGGCATGTTCCGCGAGCCCTGGACATCCAAGTTGGGGGCGGCTGCAAAAAATGGATATGTTTTAGCCTAACTAGTGGCCTGTACAAATAATAAGGTTACATTGTAGTTAACTCAGCGAGTAGCATGACGAGTAATAAGCGCTATATAAACCCACTTCACCACAGCCACCTCACATCCAAAAATGAGGGCCCAACTCGTGATCGTCTCCTGCCTGCTGGTCGCTGCCATGGCTGCGTAAGGTTTTTAGAAACAGTTAGTTAGCAATTAATTGAGTTGCAATATTTTCTTTACATAAAAATAGTAGTTTTGTATATAAATAAAATCCTAATAAACAAAACAAACTAATTATGATGCTTAAATGGCATAGTTTTTAATAGCAGACTTGAAAAGTTGAAGTTAAAATTAAAATTGCAATTAAAGAACCGATACTGGACTGTTAGCGAGGGGGGGGGATAATTTTTATTTGTCCTCGTAACCTACCTCTTATAGATCGCGTAGTTTAATGATGTTTTAGTCGTTGAGTTTTGGAAAACTTTGAAAATCGATTCTTGTTGGCCATTTAGATACATTTTTAACAGTAAATCAAATACCTTCGAGAGTTATGATAATTTTTACATGCTTTTTATATATAAAACTGAGTAACATTCTATCACATGGTTTGGATTCAATTAGTGGCTACACGGGCTTACGGAGAAAATCCCCCCTTCGCTAATGGTCTAGGATTTAAAAATTTGATTTTTCCAAAGTAGTGTTTCGTGAGCATATAATAGTCAGAAAAATTCAAGTAGGCTAATCCTCTTGGCTTGCGGCGTTCTAATGTTCCTAATCCATTTTCTAATATAAATTTTTGCGCTCTTAACGGACAAAAGATACGTTGTGATTCAAACTTAAGGCC
Organism: Mesorhabditis sp. LJ9110; assembly: GCA_038088335.1. Classification (NCBI taxonomy): domain Eukaryota; kingdom Metazoa; phylum Nematoda; class Chromadorea; order Rhabditida; family Rhabditidae; genus Mesorhabditis; species Mesorhabditis sp. LJ9110. The sequence continues at coordinate 58,733 of JBBGBA010000125.1, read as the reverse complement.
GCTATCATGTTAACGGCAATTAAAAGGTCCCGACTTGATTCAAAAAAAGTTCTATGGAACTAAGTAATCCGTTTTTTTGGGTAAATAGAAAAAAATGTTTTGGTGAAAGTAATGCTCCGCGTGCTTCGGTACAGACCAGTGGTAGATCGCATTTACGGGAATTATATGAATGCTACTCGCTGTTTAATGAGGTTTTGGATAACGCAGAGTTTACGATTTAAAATAGCTCAACTTAAATGAATGTGGAACGGCTCAGCCCGTCGTCCGTTTTTACTATTTTAAGAAAGCGAAAAGCGGCAAAATCCAAGCTCAAAGAAAACTTTCGAAGCCATTTGATCGCACCACCTGGCAATCTAGCATATAACATTTGGGAATTTGTTTGCTATTTCTATCATTTGTATTTTAGCACACCGAAGCCTGGCCCGCCTCCACCAACGACCGCCCCAGGCAAGACCCTGCCCCCTGGCCCCCCGCCACCACCACCAAGCAAACCCGGACCCGCTGGACCAGTGGGTTTATTAACTTTAAATTTGAATAACCCCTTGCTAAATACCGTAGCATTCCAAACTCGACTTCTATTTTTTACAGTTGGGACGAGAATACGCTTGAAATTGACGAAATTTTAACTAATATTGAGGGGAACCTCTACCAAAAAGCAAAGTATCCGGGCGCTTATTGCAATTTAACTTTTGCCTAAATTTTTGCCCTGTGCTCAAAGCCTGTGGACAGATATACAATTGACGTCTAATTCGCCCCTAACCGCTCCCAAAAATCGGTTAAATCCACGGATGTACAAGATTTCGGATGTTTCAAATTTCGCCGGGCTGAAATCCTAGGAGCCGATAACAATATCAATTTAATTGGTGGCTAGTTTAGTCCTCAACGTAATGCTTCGCAGTCGAGTTTTTTATTTAAAGAGACCAACAACAGACCATCTAGAATCGGATTTTTCATCATTTTTCAAAAAAAGTTTTTTGTGAAACTCATTTTTTTCAGACCACCAAGGCGCCGGCCCCGCCACCGCCCCAGGGATCCGTAAGTTCTTTACTTGCTAAAAAATGCGCCTGGGAAACAGAATTGGTTACATATTAATGACCTTAAAAATCCCTTTCGATGTCAATTCATGAAACATGACATTTTGCGGCCTCTGAAAATAAAAAATTCAAAGAAAACTCTAAGCTAGTGAACTTTTCCCAAAATAACGGGAATAGTAAAGACAATAGTAATAGTAAATAAAGAAAGAAGCAATAGTCCCATTACAAAACAATTTATCCATTAGAATTTTTTTGAAGCCTAATTTTTTAAGCCATTCTAGCCCGACGTTTCAACTGTTCTCGAAAGCCTTTTGAAATATTAAAATAAAGTATACTAAAAGGTCTTAAAATCAGGTCAACCAGCAGCGTCTTAATATTCAAAAGTTACTCCAATCTTTTTAAGAAATTATTTTAGACGAAGCCCCCGGGCCCTCCCCGACCAACTGCGGCGCCGGGCAAGACCCTTCCCCCTGGCCCGCCACCACCACCACCCAGCACGCCCAAACATTAAAAATGATGCTTTTGATACCGACAACCCTCATCAAAGATGTTTCGGAATAAATCGCTGGATTCATATGTTTCGCACACCGCCAAATCAAATGACGAGGCGTTTCACAGAATTTGCCGTTCATATTTTTTTTGTAACAACAAAAACTTTTCGGATGGTTTCCAATAAGGGTTTAACAATTGTTATATCGTTGTTTTTCTACATATCTGAGAGTAGTATATTTTTTTATTCAGCTGAAGTGTACGAACCGCGTACGAAACCAGCGTTAAAACATACTTTTTATACAAACAATCCTTATGTTTCCCACACTGCCGAACTTGACTATGATTCACTGAATTAGATATTGTCGGTGGCGTTTTTCATAAAAACAAAATCTTTTCGACTGGTTTCCATTTAGATTTTAACAATTTTTATATCATGATGCTTTTCTTCAGACCTGAGAGTAGTAGAACTTTTTTGCTACAGCCTTAAGTGTACGAAACGATGCAAGCGTTAAAAACACACTTTTTATACCTACAATTCTCCAAACGTGTTTGAAAAAAAGGTGTCAACCTAAGCCTAAGCCTAATCATATGTTTCACATACTACAAACTAACTTATGAGGCGTTTCAAAGAATTCGACCTTGCTTACGATATTTTTCTTCGATTTCTTTACGATTGAAAAATTGCCGGTTTCCAATTAGATTTTAACAATTTTTATATCATGTTTTTGCATAGTTTAGAGTAGTATACTTTTCTATACAGTCTTAAAAATACGAAACGATACCAGCGTTAAAAACCAACAATAAAATAATGTTCTGGGATAAATCACCGGATTTCATATGTTTCACACACTTCCAGATCAAATTACGAGTCGCTTCATTCAATACGATGTAGTAAGCACATTCTCATAAAAGCCATTTTTACCGCATGGGTTTTTCCCTTAAATTCTTACCCTGTAATTGAAATTACCAGTCAGCATACTTTGAAAAGTGTGTGTTCTTTTGTGATGCCAAAATAACGCCTTCTAGTTAAATTAAGCAATACATTTCGAACGATCTGGGCAAAACTTTTTCTTGATTAGCTATTACCACCACCCAAATCCCTGAAACATAATAAACTAGTTTCTTTATAACAACAATTCATTAACAATAATTTTTCGGAACAAATCGCTGGATTTCATATGTTTCATACATCCTACTATATATAAAAAAATAGTGTCTGTGTGTGTGTGTGCCACTTTGCATGCAACTTCCGTCAGCGTGTTCCAGTAGTATCTCAAGAGGGGAAGTACTTAGGGGTATGTTCGATACGTCATTAGGTGCGTAATGGCCTGGAGATGACTGCACACATATCAGATTTTCCAAAATATGATGTTTTCGACATTAAAATTAAGTTTTTCATGGAAAATCGGCCAGCCTCTTTGTTAGGATCAAATTAGCATGCACCGGAAGTCGCAATAGCCTATATAAAGGGACGGCAAGAGCATTTTTCATTTTTGGTCATCCGAATCCGGGAAAATTATGCAAAGCCAAGAATATCATTGGAGAAGACGGGGGCCAGGGTTGATAGATAAAAATTCCAATTATTTCGCCGAATCAATCACAATTTCGTATGTTTCGCAAATTGAGAAATCCAATTACGAATTGCTTAACGGGATCCAAACGCGACGTGATGTGTTTCCATCGAAACAAAATGTGGCGGCCGATTGTCGAATGCGTAGCGCTGTTCGAGCAAGCGAAAATTTAAAATATTACCAGTTACGATTGAATAACTATATGTCACCATATATTTTGGCACCAAAAATACCTTATCCACATTGTCTTGGGAATAAATCGATCGTTTTTGATATGTTTAATATGTTTTATACTGACAAATCTATTTACGATTCTTTTCACTGAATCGGCGACTATCGGCCGCTTGTCCAACAAAATAAAGTGTTTTCGACTAGTTTTCAAATGGATTGTGACGATAGCAAAGTATACGAAAAAGTAAAAATGATACAAGCATTGAAAAAGATATTTTTTGATACCAACAATACGTTGCTGACGTTGTCTTGGGAATAAATCGATCGTTTCATGTATCACGCACTGACAAATCAATTTGCACTTGGTTTCACTGAATGATTGAAACTAATGTTTTTATAGTCATGTGGAAACCGGAATTTCAACCTATGATTTATCACTTCTCAGAATTGTGCTTCAAATTTCATGTTTCAAAAAATTTCCAAATCAGCTTGACCATATGCATCATAATTTGTCGTAGGGTCATATCGCTACCAAAAATCATCAATTAACTGTGTTCTTAGTCGGCAGCAAATGGTATTTGATGTTATAATTTTTATAATTTTTTTGCTATGATCATTATTAATGTTCTTATTAGGGTCATAACATCTCTCGAAGTCACAGCGGCCGTTTGTAGACGAAGCAGATGACGTTGTCCTTTTGCGCTTCACAGTGCTCGACGGTGGAGACGAGGTAGGTGAAGCCTGAAAATAGCTCCCGGCATTTTTGGGTTCTGGTTTGTTAGCGTGGGGGGTATCGGGAGTTTCCCCCGCTACCCACCCCCGCTAACGCACCAGAACCTATTTTTGACTCTGGAATCCCCAAGGATCTCTGCTAGCCATAAATTTGGAGCTGGTGAAGCAGAAAAACTTCGACATTTTGTATTTCCACAGCCCTTTGAGCTACAGTGACGTAAAGTATACCGAAATGTTCCTTTCGGTCTGGAGAACAAAAATAACCACGTTTTCATCATAATCATTAGTATAAAATTCGCAAGAGTTGAATTTTAGAGCTAGCCTCCGAGCCGGATATGGGTTTTCGACGCGACGTCGGATAAGAAGTAGTAAAATTGATGATGTCTCCTTGATGACGATACGAAAAAATTCGAGAAATACCTGTTTCCGAGCAAATAACATCCACTCCAACGGCTGGCATCATAGCCAGTGATGCCTCGTGAATTCCCCGTTTTGACGCTAACGCATCATTGGCGACGATATTCTACAAAAAGGCATCTTTAAAGCATTGTTTTTCCTATGTTTCGTCTATTTTACGGATCGTGAGTCCTCATGAAAAATGAATATCATGCCCCATTAACTTCCCGATTTTCATCTTTTCCTGGGATCCTAAATAAAAAAATTTCCAAAGTGCGACGTCATTTGCGATGCGAAAAAGTCGTTAGTTTTCTCATAAAAAGCCTAGTACTTTACACGGCGCGGAACCAATTTTTTTTTAGGATTTTTGGATTTTACACGCAAAGCAAGCGTCAATAAACTCAATCTACTTTCCTTAACCGTAAAATCCCTCTAGAAATTTTAATTATTACACAAACCAAACCAACTATATTTTTTTGTTCGCGTTGCAATAAGTTTGAGTTCGATGATATCGAAAGCTCTCGAAAAGGCGGGTCCAGCACGTATCGCCAATTTACGAAATTCCGGAATTTTTCTTACATTCACTTTTATTTTTGAGGTATGGGGGATTTTGTCTGCTGATTTTCTGATGCTTTTCGGCACAAAGTGTCTCTATAAAAAATGGAAATTATATATTTTTCGCCTTTTGTGGCATCCAACAGCATTTTTCACAGACATTTGAGACAACACCGCTTGAATGCCGCGAAAACCAGTTAAATATTGGTTTTTTGACACAAAACAACGTGTCATTTTTGGATGAAAAATGCGGAAAGCTAGCAAAAAATCTCGAAATTTCGAAAATCGGGAATATGTGCTGGACGCGTCTTTCCGAGAGCAGTCGATGGATACCTAAATCGTAAAAATCGGACGCGACAGCGGACCACTAGGGAAGTCGGATATATATGTTTCAACGAAATAATAGGTCCGCAAGGCACCGTTGGATTCGATATCTCTGCGTTAGTTACCTGCATAACCAGCTTCTCCAATTGTTTGCTGTTGCATTTTCCCTCATTTATGAACAGTTTCGACCCTTTGAGCATTGGTGTTTCATCTGGAAATTCATATAAGGATCGATTTTTTAGCTATTATGATTGGACATCACTTCGATCTATATATAAATCACGGTTTTATATTATGAAAAATTATATAAACTAATGAAGGTGTAGATACAGTAAATTCCAACCAATATCCTCGTCGCCCCGTCGTTTCCCCTGTATCCGAGCGTCGCGGTCCTGGAATTAAAATTATATAAATTTGGCTATAATTGCTTTCTAGAGTATTCTGAACGTTAAAACAGGCGAACGCTGCCCCAAAATTATACGCTAAGCAAGCGGACGTTGACCGAAACATTAAAAAAATCCGCTTCAGGTTTACAAAAATTTTTTATTGAAAATTCGAGTTTCAGAAAAAATTATTAACTTTTTTGCCTGGGATTAATTGATTTAACCGTACAGTATATCTTTTCAAATCATTTTTTAATTCAAAGTATCCGGAGCGTTGTACCCTATTTTTATACCTTAATAGCTTGCTCGATTATTTATGCACTACCGCCAATTATCAAACGGCAAATTAGCAAGATTAAACTTAAGTTATCACTCGTTTTAAAACCCCACTTCTTTGAAACCCATTTTTTTCGGGGTGTGTGGATGATAGATAACTTCTATACTATACCATACTATTTTGACTTTTCATAAAATATTAGAAAAATAACACTATTCGCTTAAAAGCCCACCATGCCCATCTCTGGGTGCATTTTGGCGTCCTCGTGGCCCGGGGGCAGTTCGGAGACGCTCCCCTAGAAATAGAAAATAAGAGTTTGTAAAAACATGTTTCATATGACTGTGATGGGATCTCGCTCCTGTAATCCAATTATTAAGTCGTTCAGATGTTGTTTTAACTTTTTTCGGCTCGTTGTTCTCTAATCTTTCGAGGTTTTCTCAAAATTTTTTTACTTTTTGGGGGTAAGGGCAGTTTGTAAAGCTCGAGCCCAGGGAGCCCAGGGAGCCGGGAGCCCAAAGAGCTCAGGGAGCTTCCGAAGGTATATTAAAGTATCATTGGCATTAATTTTGGACTATTATACTAGTATTAGTGCATTACTACAAGATTTAATACGAATTACGACTTTTATAACCTTATACTGCAAAACCGTCTTGGGCTCCCTGGGCTCGAGCTTTACTAAATGCCCCGGGTAAGGACTGGCATAACTTTTGGATAAGGGTCCGAAAAGCCGATCATAAAAAGATGAAAAATGACATTTCTTAAGCAAATTAAGTAAGGCATTGTTTTATCGCTACCAAAATTTCCTTGTAATGAACTACACAGTAAGATGGTCAGCCTGCGCGTTGCGTGTCACGGCGCGTGATTCTGATCACAATCCATAGACGAAAACTTTACTCGCGCTTAAAGACTTCAATTCAATACGTATTTAGTATATCTAGTAGTAAGCTTATCGATTTTATAGTTTTCCTGTGCCAATAAAATTAAAAATATTAATACAGTAATAATGTTTAAAAAATGGATTTTGAAACTACTAAAAGAAGGATATGTTGATTAGGGGGTAGCGCGTGGAAATTTTCTTCCAAATGTTTCAAAATTTCAGGCTTTGATTGAAATATGTTTTCTTATAGTATATCTTAGCGCGGTGCTGTTTTAATACCCACCTGCTCGAGCTCGACCTCCTCCATTCCGCCATTGACCGCTTCGCGCAGTAATACATATTTGACTGTCGGCTTACAGGAATTTGGATCGTCCCGTTGCGGCTCGTCTGCCTGGAGAAATATTTTAAATTCGCTATTAAACCTACACAATTTTATATTTACAAATTTGGATGTAGGAAATTATATTAATTAAATTCGCGAAAATTAGGGTAATTAATCTAATTGTAAGGCTTAACGAAGCATGATCGATGGAATAATACAAAATACAATAAAACTGTTCTGGATTAACATCAGGTCCAGGCGGGAAATTTTGGAATTCTTTGAAACATTTATTTCATTGAAAGCCTCATTAAGACGCGGCGATGAAGTTAAAAGAAGACACCAGTTTCCCGCCGTTGTATAGCCGTTGCACTTTAAAAAGAGTATCAACTTAGGATACACTCAGTAAAATAACTATAAAGGCAGTGGTTTTTGTCGAATATCTCGACGGTTTTTGCACTTATCGAGATGCAATTTTCAGAATAGGCTTCTGAAGAGACAATTGATATCCTGTACAAATCCGAATCCAATCCTTTCGTGGAAAGTCCGATTTTTGGCAAATGCCGTTTTCGAATTGCCGAAATGAATTTTGAGCTTTCTTTGAAACATTCGATGCACTACAAAAATATTTGAAAAACTCTAAAAGTTGAGTAAAACAGCATGGTACTCAAGATTTTAAAACATAGAATTTTGATTGAAAAAATACGGATGGACGGATGAGCCAGATATATATTAAAATTAAACCAGGAATGGACCTTTTGAAGTTATTTGAAACATTGTTACATTAAAAAATTGTTTGAAAAACACGAAAATTAAATGAAAAATGGCAAGTTATCCTTTTTTATAACTTCGAATTTTAATTTGAAAAAATTATGTGCATGTTATTAATTCATGGTTGATTAGCTCATCGTTTTAACAAAACTTAATTGAGGTTCAAACGAGAAAGTTGATTAAATTTAAGTCGAAAAGGGCAGTTTGGAAATTCTTCGAAACATTCGATGTATTAACAACATTCCTGAAAAATGCACTAAAATTCAAGGCAATTCCATTATTTCAGCGCGTGAAAAGTAAACGTAGCGATTGGTTTTTTGTTTATTTTTCTTATTTACTTCACCAGAAACTGAAACAAATAACAAATTACAAAACTTACAATATCGGCTGCCTCAACGGCGGCCGCAATATCGTTGGGCGCCGAGGAGTTCGGGTCCGAATCCACCGCCACGTCTTTATAGCCTTAACAAATGATTTTTGTAAGGCTATATTGTTTTTTATTTGATTTAATTTAAGTGAGTGACACTTAAAATCCGAGATTAAAATCATGCCTAAGTGTTGCTTTGAAATAAAGAAAGTTCAAAAAGTATATTTCACAGTGGAAAAAGTGCCCGTGGTCGAATATTTCAGTAATAACTGTCAAAATCGTGGTCGAAAACGTTGGGTTTGAGATGACGGCGTATTTAAATGGACAGAGAAGGCATGGATATTCGTTTTGCTGGTTATGGATTCTCCAGAAAAATTGATCCGAAGGTCGACAACGACAAGAACGCAAGGTCGTAATACGGAGAAATTTTGTTTTCAGTGTAGACAGCTTGCTGAAACGAATTCTTTTCCTAGTCCGTAACTGAATAAAACGTTCATCAAGCCCTTAATAATATACCTCACATATTTATAGCGTTAATAATGCAAATTTGAGGGTAATTGCACCAAGCAATGCTCTAAAACGTTTGATATGATTTTTCTAATTGCAATCTAATTTTTTGTCCATTAAAACTATCAAAGTTTTGTACTTACATACAATTAAAAACCTGAATTCCTAATTTTGAACCAAAAGGAGCTTTTTGCTACTTAAAATAGCATCAGGATTAAGTGGTTAAAGTTGAAGACTTTTGAAGTTGAAGGTATGTTATAATGATCATGACTGCTCAACGGATCGGGCCCTACTGGCCCAACTACAGCCACATCACCGCAGCATTTTTTGGAAACACATTTTTCTTCAGACTCACTGCCGGCCGTTGGCAATGCATTGTAGGCGGGTTCTATTTGTTGCGGGGCTGCGATTGGAAGCGGGTTGGCGATCGGTCCCTGATAGCTGCCAGCTGCGATATTCTGAAGGAATTGAAATTGCTTTCTCCAAAGATTTTACACACAGATCAGTCCCAAAGATCGTTGCTAGCAAAAAAAAATCCGTTTCTAATTACCGATTCTCTGTCTGCATGTCTGTCTTTCTCTATCTCTCTCACTCACTCTGTCTCTCACTCTCTCGCGCTCCCTCTCTCCCTCCCTCCCACATGCCGTCTCACTCGCATAGTGCTCGCTTAACTTTTCCGCGAACCCCCTTCGCCAGCTTGTCCCGGCCAAATCCGGGCAAATACGAGGGACGCACGAAAATCCCCTTTAGAAACTCAGACCCATACCGGAGCATACTGTGGCGGTGGTTGATAGTTCATTTGCGGAATTGCCTGTGGAATCGGACCCGTCCTTGGTGGCCCCGCGTAGCCGCCGACAGGACCCGATTGAGCGTAGCTTGGGCGCTAAAACATAAGACGTTTGAATACGTGGATTTTAACGATTTTAGCCTTAAAGCCAGATTTTGATGAAACAATTATCCGTAAAAACGAAAGTTTTCATAATCGGAGTTTTCTGATTCACAAGCGAGTTATTCTAAAATTTTGGAAGTTTTTTGGCTTTTCAAAAATATAAGGGGAATAAAAAAAATGGTTATCTACTTTTATTACTTTGTTGCGTCATTTATTAATTTCGAAAATCGAAGAGTTAGTGTCGAAAATAGAATTTTATATTAATATTTTCGTAGAGATACTTCGCCCCATCACCTCCTTTTCCCCCGGATAGTCACCTTTTCCCCTCCATTTTCCTCCACCTCAGCCACTAATGGCTTCCCCTCTGGCTCGCTCCGCACTCTGCATCTTTTCCCCCTCCTCCGTGGCTATATGTGTGAGCGCAAGCCCGAATAAACAGTCTGACCATCGACTCAAAAGAAACGCCCTGAATATCTAAAGACCGTTTTCTACAGTTAGCCAAACTGATATTAAGATCGGTATAAACGACCGGGCCCATATTTTGGCGCGAAACATTTTTTAGCCACTTAAAAGGCGCAGCCATACGTGATCTCGTTTCTAGAGATTGATTAGATAAAATGAATGCAAAAATAATAGTATTGAAAATATTCGTAGTAAATAGATCTTATTCAAAAACTACTGAAAAACACCCACCACTTGTGCATAGCCAATTTGCGGAGCCTGGGCGTAGTTTGCAGGGCCGGCGATAGCGTAGGCGCCTAGAAAAGTCTTACAAATTTTCAGGCTCATTAATAAACGATTTTGCAACTTTAAACATTTTACAAAATTTGCAGCCGTGAAAAATAACTGATCACAGTACCTCCTCCTCCGCCACATCCGCCACCTCCGCCACATCCACTACCTCCGCCTCCACATCCGCCACCTCCACCACCGCAATCTTCGAAAAAGGCTTCTTTGCCAGCATGTTTCAAAAATTTTATTGGTTCTGGGAGCTGACCCGAATCTAATTCTCGTGAATTTTGCCAACAATGGATAAAGCGCCGAAAATATACTGACTCCAAGAGAATTATGTTGAACCCGCAAAAATCTTATATAAAAATTCTGTAAAATAAAAATTTTTGTACCATTGTGGGCACGGGGAAATCGATTTAATAGTTAATATTTCATTAAATCAAATCTAAATTGCAATAGTTTCAGTATTTTGGAGATGCCACTGGATATTGGACCAGAATCGATGCTAAAACTTTTTTATAGCCCGTAGCCCGGAAAACAATATATTTAGAGCTTTTTTATGGCAGCGAAATAATAAGTTTTTGCTATTTGTACCATCCCTTTAATACCTTGAATAAATTAAACGAAATGCCTCTACCTCCACCACCATTTCCACACCCGCCGCCGCAACCTCCTAAAATTAATTCGAAGGATTTCCAGGTTGAAAATGAATGTTTTACCTCCTCCTCTACAGGCGCCGCAACCTAAACAAAATAATTTTTTTTTCGGTTGCTTTCATAAATCCTACAGGATCCAATTTTCTAACCTAAATAGGGAAAAGTCCAAAAGTATAAAACTCTTTTTTTCGACTAATTAGGAGGGGCCATCGACCAGAATTCCAAATCAAGACCAAAAATTGTCAAAGTTTTTGATATAGTTTTTCACTTTCAATAAAGTACAATTATCTGAAAAAAACCATTAAAAATTTAATATTACGTCACTAGGCGTTTCTAGACGTATACAAAAAATTCGCCCCCTCCGATAAGGCGAAAGCACCGAATTACCTCCTCCGCCGCCGCCGCCACCGCCGCAGCACCCTAAAAATAAGCCGATAATAATGGTTGCAAAATGTTCCACATCCGCAACAACATCCGCCCCCTCCTCCTCCTCCACCTCCACCTCCGAAAAATATGGCCATCGTGGAAGGGAGCAGCAGGAAGGGCAAAATCGATTTCGCAGCTAACCGCATTTTACGTTTTCTGAAAATCCTTCTTGGTCAAGTCTGCTACGAACTGCTAACCCGATTCCAGAAAACGAGAAAAATCTGTCAAATTGGTTAGGTAAAATCATTGCAAATCTATACTTATGGAATAGCAAACTTTTTGCAATAAAATCTTGCGCTGGAAATCCGATATAATTCCGACATCAGGACATTAATGTACGAAGCCCGGAGTCCTTATATTTATGTTTTCAGGTGGTTTTAGTGGTTGCCTATCCCACTTTCACACAAGGTCGTTACTGCAAAATTTCGAGCAAAACCTTGTATGAAAAATCGTTTCAAAACTGATCGTGCTTGTTTGCATCTAGATAACTTGAGCTAGGTTTTAGCAAATTGTAAAAAAGTTTTTAGTAAGAAAATGTTACGGAAAAAGGCCAGGGACAATCTGGGAAACTTCCAATAATTGGTTTTCCGTTTCAAAGTTAACAATGACTTGGGTATGTTGGGTATGTCGGAAAAATGTTTCCCATTAACTCAATTACCATGAAGAAAATCAAGCTATTAGTGAGCCTTTTGTGAGTGTATGTGAGTCTCGGAATTATGTGATGTGGATAAATAAAAAATTTTTGCGTTTGAAGTTTTCAAATAAGTTTCAAACAAGTATTTCGATCACCTCCCGGAAAATTGGCCACGACAACATTCCGATTCAAAACCGAATCCAAGAGAATGAGAAGAATCAAGACAAAAAGGTAGCTGAAGTCCTTACAATCTATATAGATTGAAAATTTTTTGCAAGAAATTGTTGCGATGGACATCCGGTGTAATCGCGACAACAAGTGACTCACGTGACTATATTTGTGTTTTCAGGTGGCTACATTGGTTTCATATATTACTTTCACACGATCTCATTACTGCAAAATTTTCAGTAAAATCTTGTATGAAAAATCGGCAAAATTTAGCCTGACGATTTGCACCTAGCAAGCCTGATATTCTTATGCATAAATATTTTTTTTGGAAAGAAATGTTACGAAAAAAATACTCGGAAACTCGGAGAACATTCCCATAATAGAGTGTTCTTTTTGACATCATAAACATTTTATAGTCGTCTTTTTTGACAAATCGAAAAAATGTTTCGTGTCGATTAGAGTATCTTGATTACCTCGTAGATTCTATTAGGTTGTCCACTGTCTGTATAAGAATTCTTCGAAGGGGATAAACCCATCAGCAGCTTGTCATTTCAATAGCGCCAGGGTACATATCGGTTTCGAAGCATGTTTTTGGAGCCCTTTCGAGATAATTCACCACTACAACATTCTGGTTCCACAATCCGAGTCCAAGAGAATGAGAAAAATCAAGTAAAAACGATCGTAAAAATTCGTTCAAATCCAAATGCATAAATTCAAAAAATTTTTGGAAGAAAATGTTGCGAGGGATGTTGTGTGTAGCTCCGACAAAAGGCCAATAATGTCAGGAAGCTCAATGTGAGTATATTTGCGACTTCACGTGGCTTTTGTGGTTTTATAAACCACGTGCATTTTGATTACCTGATTTTGAATTTTGATTGATGAAAATTTTGATTACCAAATCGCGCGATACAATGAAAAGTGTGTTTTGAAATCGAGTACCTACAAGCAAACGTGCGTTGAGAATCGGTTTAGTGACCGGAAAATGGGGCGCCAAGCCACCACCTAATGGTGATGATCAGGGTTGTTCATTTTGGGTCCGGTCCGCGTCCGTCCGGCCCGGGACGCGGACCCGTCCCGTCCGGGCAATTTGCATAAAAAAATGCGGACGGGCTCGGACGGGTCCCGGACGGACCGGACGGACGCAGTGCGGGCTGGGGCGTCCGCGCGTCCGCGATGCAAATGACCGGAAGCACATGCAAAATCATTGCAAGCAAATTAACATCTTAGATCGATTGTTGCCTTTTTATTAATTTGCATAGGTGCTTTGCTTCGCAAGGAGGCGAAAACGGTCATTTCATCAATTATCATGCAAGTTTTGGCTACCCGCGCTTTGCATAGCGGGCTCGGCTACTTCCTGCGTCCGAGCCCGTCCGGCCCGTCCCGGACCCGTCCCAGCCCGTCCGCTCTATCGAAGAAAATTATTCGGACGCGGACGGGTCCGGGCCCGCGTCCGTCCGAGCCCGTCCGTGAACAACCCTGGTGATGATTACCAGTTCACGGGCGGGTGACCCTTTTTAAAGCAACAGTTCGTGTTTGATCATCACCAAAGCCGGTATTTCTTTGGCGAAAGGAAAAGCTGGATCCACCGACCAACTCGACCCCGAAAAGCCGCAGGAAAGACCTGTTCGGATTAGCTTTTTTCGGTTATTCGCCCTCTCTCTCTCTCTCTCTCTCTCTCTCTGTCTCTCTCTCGCTCTCTCTCTCACGAGCTCAACTCGCGCAATTTTATCCCAAGCCAAATATGCACCAAATGAAAAGGATTATTACAACCCTGGCAAGTCGCGCTATGCCTTCCCAACTTGAAAATCATTTTTAGCCGAGGGAAGTAAATCGCCTTGCGCAAACAAAATTACTAATGTTTTTTAGTTGAAACACTAAAAATTCGACATTTTTATTAAGAACTTTTTATTTTCATTGATTAGGCTTTATTATCATTATCATTTTAAGCACATTAGAAAAGTCAATTCAAAAAGAAGAAAAATATGGTTCCCTACTGTATGTTATTCTAAAAATGGATCAATGCTGACTGATTTGTTTTGGACTGCAAAATTCCAACCGCGCCGAAAGCTGAACGAAACATGCGTTTCAAAAATGTAGGCACTCATGTCGCGATACAAAAGAATAGTATCCAGCTCTGCGCAGATCTTCCCTACACCTGGTACCTGGAAAAAGCTTTTTTAACGAGAAAATCTTTCTCATATAGTTTCTGACCCTCGAAAATCGGTTGAAAGAGACAGCGAAGCTAGTGTTGCCATCGTTTCGAATTCGAATCGAAAATCGTTTGAAAGATGCGTTCAAGCTAGAATTGCAGAAGCATGATTTTTGAGTATGCCATGAAACTGGAAACATTTGTATTTGCCTGCTAAGATTGTTTTGCGAAATTTTGGCGATTATATCCTCCCTTGTTATGCTATCATGGCGTACAATCAAGCTCCTCGCGCAAAAATCATGATTTTGTTTGGCTAAAACGCTGAAAATTAGGAGTTCCATTCGCTATGCCGAATTTTGCTATGCCGATTGACGCTGTGCCGAATTTCACTATGCCGAATTTTCACTATGCCGAATTTTCACTATGCCGAATTTCGCTATGCCGAATTTTTGGTATACCGAATTTTCACCATGCCGATTTACACGATACCGAATTTTCACCATGCCGAATCTTCGCCATACTAATTTTGATAAGCGGTATGTACCCCATTTTTTTACTGTTTTTTCCAATTATCATGGGCCTAGAAAGTTAGAGTTAGTCTAGAAATTTCCAAAAACTCGGGCAAATCGTAGGTCCCGTAGGCGCAGCAGATTTTTTTGTTGCACCGCTAAGTCTCAGTCGATCTTAGTTACTAGCATTAGTAGAGACTATTAGTGGTAGAGTAGAAAAAATTCGGCATAGCGAAATTCGGTATAGCGAAAATTCGGTATAGTGAAAATTCGGTATAGCGAAATTCGGCATAGTGAAAACTCGGCATAGTGAAAATTCGGCATAGTGAAAACTCGGCATACCGAAAATTCGGCATACCAATAATCGGCATACTGTAAATCGGCACAGCGAAAATCGGCACAGCAAGTATTTACCGAAAATTAGACACTACCAGCGCTGACCCCCCGGCTACGCGGGGGTTCAGTGCTGGCCTTCCATACCCCACAATTTGAATGCAAAATTTGGCTGAATTCGTGTACGGACGGGCGGACGGACATTAGAAATTATCAATAGTAGACGGGGCGATCGAAAAAATTGAAGAGGCATTCGAACATTTTAAAAAGTTCGCTGAACGAAACACATGTTTTCAAGCTTAAATAAAAATCGGCATTACACTTAAATGCCGAAAAATAATAGGCCCTTTGAAGCTGAGGAAAGGCCGAAATGTTTTCCTGTATTTTTATGGCTTTGATTCTGCTTTAAAGGTACATTCCGCTCTCGTTCTGAACCATTAATCAGTGGCGCGAATGTGACCCTTGGGCGGCAGAGCACACAGACCCTTCATATCCACTCACCCAGGGCCGTAATAAACCCGAAATTTCGGGGGGAGGGGGCGGCGCCAATTTTTTTTTGCTAAATCGACCAAAAATGTTAGAAATTAAAATTAATTAAATTTCGGAAAATTAAAATCATCAGGGTCCCCCCATGAACTTTTCGGCCTTCGGCCGATTTCGGAAGGGCGGCTCGCCCCCCTCGCCCCCTCCATCTTACGGGCCTGCCCTCCCCCCTCCCTCCTCTCCCATGGCCGAGTGGTCTATGGCGCTTGCCCCAGGGCGAGTGGTGCGGGTTCGATTTTGCCGGATGTCGAGCACCTACCGCAACCGCGTGCTAAAGTCTTTAGTTGCCGCGTGCTTAAGTAGAGTAACACTGTTTACCATTTCAAGACCAGACGTTGATAACGAGATGGAATGTCCCTTTAAATGGGAAAAATCTGCCTTAGTTAGACGCTACTACTTACAACGTTTTCAGCTCCGAAACTCGTTTCCTGACGGCAAGCATGGGGTAATGTAAAACATTTTAATTTGCCTTCTGTCAGAGGCTCCAGGATCAAACACAGTTTACAAAAAATGTGTTTCGACATTTTCTGCAACTCCTTTCACCTTTGCTGTGCAAGTTCGCATTCGCGCATTTGTTTTAGTTCAAACCTTCAAATTCATAACTTCGAAAAATACACAGTAATTTGCGATGAAAAGTCACATAAAAATAATTTATTCCGGGGGCACACAATCAATCACAAACGAGGACAACAGTTTGGTTTGGAATTCGTTTCGTATTAACAGTCGACTGAGACAAAAGTACAGTATGTATACATGAATTAATGGAGCGCCTTGGTTTTAACGGTAGCCACTCCACGCGTTCGACATTTCCCGCCGCACTCTGAAAATGGTTCTGGTTCGTTATGGGGGGGGGGCGTTTCGTTTTTGAGTTCGCTCTCGCTTCTCTCACTCGCTCACTCTCTACCGCTCTCTCACTCGCTCTCTCGCTCTCTCTCTCTCTCGCTCTCTCTCTCCTCTCTCACTCTCTCTCTCTCTCTTTCTTGCCCACTCTTCATTTCTCTCTCTCCCTCGCTCTCGCTCTCTCTTTCCTCTCTCTCTCTCTCGCTGTATCTCTCTCTGCCCTGTCTATTACGCTACACAACAGCAGCAATTAAGCTTGCATCAAATCACCAATCGCGCTTTTTCATAAAACACAATTTTGTTTATTTTCTGCCTCTACTCATAACCCGGAAAATCTTTCCCACCTGTCTAAGTCTTCGTCGGAAATGTCGGTCTGCGTTTGCAAGTGGTAGAGATGGAGCGACGCCTGGCAGGAGATGAATTGTCGCCTCGTCTGAAATTGCGACGGGTTAGGCCAATGCACTGAACATGGTGGACCCGGCCCGACCGACTATACGCTTTTGGGTGGGATCTACAAGAATAAATCGCACTTTTGCCATTTGGCCCCCCATGGTGTCTAATGCCCCTACCAAGCGCCCCAGGCAAATTTTTTTGCAGTATTGCGTACAAGGGTTCACCTAAATAAATATCCATGGCTTATTTTTATTATCTTAACAACAAGATTGAGGCAAAAAGGGCTAAATTCTCTCTCAGGCTAAAAAGAGTCTTTTCAAAAAAGGGCTTTTGGTTTTCGCAAAAAGAGACGAATTCTCGTGGCAACAACAAGTGCTAAATTCCTTTTAAATTCCCGAAAATGTGGGGTCAACCAAAACTTGTCATTAGATAGGCCCCCATAACGCCAAAGGTACGTCCAACAAGTTTGAGGTGGGTATTCACCCGAGTTTCCCCTCCCGAGGTCTCGTAAATTTTGGAAGGTAGTTTCTCGGAGCTACACTTGCACAACATAAATCTTTGTATTTTGTCAACGAAAATGGTCAATGGCCACGTCCATGCTCGGAAACGGTTTTTAAAGACTGCCAGGACTCTGGAACGCACACTGTCACCCAGAGGGTGCGCCCCCTAAGAACGCGCAGAGAGAGGCGTCATTAGTAGCGCCCCGTACTGGGCAAAGGCCCTCTGGGGTTTGGGGCGCCTCTGACACCTCCCCCACTTGGCCCTTTGGTATAGGGCTAGCGCGTCGGACTGTGGAGCGAACCATCGCGGGTTCGACCCCCGCCCGGTGCGCAACGGAATTTCATCGTTCTCGTGGGGATTATTCGAGATACGGAACGTTCTAGATAATGCCAGATTCCTGGAACCGCGTACATCCACGGCGCCAGCACGAGCCGCCCGCAGCTCGCGCAGCTGCTCTTTCGGGTCGAAGGGGATTCCATGATCGATGGCCGCATCCCATCCGGAGCACATCACGTCCCGGTACGTCCGCGCCGGCCTCGCCGTGGATCAGCACCGTCCTGAATGTTGGTGCTCATCGTACAATTTTGAATAAAATTTTGTAATGTATTTTTGTTTTTAGGAATGGTAAGAAACCAGCTTAGAAAGCAACTTTAGGTATATGTCGGCTACGCGGGGAAGGGGATTTTACGCGGGGGGACGGACTGTTGGGGCCGTGCTAACTATTTTTTTGCGTTTCTTTTTGCTACAAACAAAACTCTTAGTATATTTTCCGACGCTCTGTCGAATGGCACTAAACAAATTTTGTAAAAATGTCGAAAATGTCGAAAACTTGATTTCTTTCTATGTCCTTCATCGAAACAACGTTTAATACTTGTTTTTGTTATAACTATTTTATATTACATTATTTTGAGCTAAAATGAAAAATCTTACTATACTTTTGAATGCTCTATCGAATGGCATCTTTAAAATTCGAAAAAATAGCGCGAATGTCGAAAAACAGCCGCTCAACCCGATTTTCAAAGCTTATTTTTGTATTTGCCGTAACTTTTTTATATTACACTAATTTGAGCTAAAACAAAACTCTTAGTATATTTTCGATGCTCTATCGAATGCCAAAAATTCCGAGAAAATAACGAAAACATCCAAAAAGCCTGCCTGTCCCGTCCCCCCCCGCGTAAAATTGTCCCCCCCCCCGCGTAGCCGACATATACCGCAACTTTAAAAGTAGCCCACCTCTCCTCTCCGATGTACACCAACAACTCGCAAAGTCCCAAATCTGGACGCAAGCCTTCCTCGTGGCTCCAATCCACCTGAACCGTATATTCCACCTCATTTTCAAAGGAGTTCCCCGCCGCACCTGGCCTAACTTGATTTTGGGCAAAAGCTGCTATCTTGATGTTTCGTTTCTGGACTGTAAGCGGGCAAAGCAAAATTTTAGTGGGTGGGGGCGGTAGGAGGAAGACGAGATTTTCGCGATTTTCCCAGTAGTTCCGTACGGCCCTATAATGCATGATAAACCGCATTTATAGAATTTTGCATAGTTTTTTAGACATAACACGGTCTGTAAAAAATTGCACGAATTTTCGAAATTAGTCAAAATCAGAATCAAAACGAATTTTGGCTTTTTGTTCAAAAGTGAATAAAAAATGGCCGAAAGGTCGGTATATGTCGGTTATTTTTTGGATGTTTTCGTGACTTTCTCGGGATTTTTGCAACGGCGTTCGATAGAGCATCAAAATATATACCGAGTGTTTATGTTTTAGCTCAAATTATTGTAATATAAAAAAGTTATGGCAAATACAAAAATAAGCTTTGAAAATCGGGTTGATAGGCTGTTTTTCGACTTTCGGGCTTTTTTTCGGCATTTTAAAGAAGCCATTCGATAGAGCATCCAAAAATATATTAAGGGTTTTAATTTTAGTTCAAAATAATGTAATATAAATTATTTATGAGAAAAACAAGTATTAAACGTGGTTCCCATGGAGAACATAGAAGGAAAGCAAGTTTTCGACATTTTCAACATTAAATATTTTTTTCCATGACGTTCTAGCAATCAATAACTACTAAAAACCATAAAAATACATTATATATTATCAAAAAGGTCTACGTGGTAAAATAAAAACCGGTTCGCCCCCCCCCCGTTAACAGTCCAGAACCGTTTTTTCTTCTACTGCCCTAATCACGCAAAATAATTCTCACTTTGAACAAACTGATGCTGTGGGGGTCGCTCCCTTCTCTTCTCATCAACAGGTTATGAGCGCGCACCGTCGGATGCGTTTTGTGCGCGAAGTGGAACTGAAACATCGTTTCTGATGGAAGAATTATCCTTATGCTTGATCCCAATTGGTAACGGGGTAAACTAGACTTTAACCCCACCTTCCCGAGAATTCAGCTTCCATGTGTAGGGAGTTCCGCTAAGGTCAGGAACATCGAAGTTTTCGGGACATATTCCAGCGATGGCCCAGAAACAGAATACACTGAAAAACATGTCTACGAATATTTCGATAATTTCAAACAAGCGTTTAGCCAAATGAAGTTCAGAATTGAGCGCCCACATTGACCTTCTCCTGCCAGACCATGGCCCAAAAGTCGCGTCGTGTCTCCTCGAGGAGCGGCGCCTCCGCCAAGATGAACTGTTGCTCCGAGTTGGCGGGGCGGACCCAGTTCGCGTGGTAGAATTGGTCGCAGTTGTTCGCTTCGAAAACATGGACACGCGTCGCGTCGATGCATGGGTTACACTGAAACTAGGATGATATCCCAATTGGTCAGCATCGTTAACTGCCGATACTTATTTGTGCAGCTCCGCAGAGCCGCTTTCCAAAATTAGCGAAGCTCCCGTCTGGAAGACTTCGGGTTTGATGCTAACCTCAAAGTGGTGCAACTAGTGCTGGGGCTGTTGGTTTAGGGGCGCGTATGTGTAGGAACAGTGGGCCAGGTGTGCGTCTTTTCCAGGAACGACCTTTGAGACCGTTACATACCTCAATTAAATCTCCTACAATACATGTTTTTCATACATCAGAATACCTAATAGTATGTTCTCGAACGTTTATAATGAAAACAATGCAATTATAACTTCCTTTTTGTTCTTTGAAATGCCTTTGAGGCACAATTCGGATAAGCGGGGATTTTAGGTGGGGGGAAACCGAACTTTTTTCCGCCCAAGCCGAAATTTTTTATATAAATAGTGGAAGTGTTTCTAAATTGTACATAGCTATTCCTAAACATAAAAACTTTACAAAACTTAATCCTACTATATATAAAAAAATAGTGTCTGTGTGTTTGTGTGTGTGTGTGTGCCACTTTGCATGCAACTTCCGTCAGGGTGTCCGGAAGATATCTCAAGAAGGGAAGGGTATTAAGCGACGTATGATACGTCATTAGGTGCGTAATGGTTCTGGGATGACTGCACGCATATCAAATCATGCAAATTCTGCTATTTTCGGCATTAAAATTAATTTTTTGTTGAAAAATCGGCCGATCTCTTTGTTAGGAAAAATTAGCATGCTCCGGAAGTGACGGTAGCCTATATATAATGCGAGAGAGGGGCCTTTTTCATTTTTTCAATGCAGGGAATTCGAGAACATGCAGAGTGAAAGAATATTATGGGTTGGACAGGGCCAGGGTTGAAAAGTCGAGCGAGCTTTTAAACCCCTGTTAAATCTAATTTTAGGGCGAAAAATCAATTTTTCGGCCCAAAATGACCTAAATTTTCGACTTTTCAAGCGTTTTCTAACTTTTAAAAAGTTTTCCGATTCAAATAGGTTAAATTTTGCTAAAAACAATGTGAAAACTACTTTATATTTGATTACTATCCACCAGGGCCGACAAAAAAGTTGGTTTCCCCCTCGCCTAAATTTCCCCCGTTTATCCGAATTGTACCGCCTTTGATGCCGTGAGTGCGCGTGTCGGTTACCCCCGCCCCCCAGCCGGCGCCAACTTTGGTATCTTGGCTCCCTGTTTGTCTACCGGTGTATAAAGTGTACGAAATTGTTGGTCTTGCTCTGACGAGTATTTTGGTATATTTAATAGCCCTGTCACGCAACGGGTTGCCATGATATAATTTGTAAACTGTACCTGGTAAGAGTCTAGAAACCCCCCCCCCCCGGCCGGCACCAACTTTTGTATCTCGGCCCCCTTTGTGCTAGCGAGCTCTAAAGTATACCAAAATGTTCGCCGTAGGCTAATTAGTAAGACTACATTGCAGTTCAGTCGAAAAAAGTAACGAAAAATAAAAATAAGGAACCTAGAAAAGTTGAAAAGTCGGCTGGGGGGGGGTTTCCTAGACTTGAGCCCTGTACCTAAATCAGCGTGCGCAAAACATCAATCCCGATTTATGAAGCATACCTTGAAGAGAGTAGGGTGCCAGAACCAGGTCCGTGCCTTTTCCAGGTCTACCGCGCCGTCGACTTCTAGGAATTGACGGCCCCATTCCTAAAGATGTAAATGAGTGGATTTTTGAAGAGGAGTTAACAAAAAAATGGGCAAGCTTTACGGTAATTGGTACCCCGGTAACAAACAGAAAGGAAACAGGGCTAAACTCCAGATACCCCCCAGCCGACCCCACCTACCGTATCTCGCTCCTGTTCACTAGTGTGTAAAGTATACCAAAACACTGCCAGAGCAAGAGAACTTTTTGGTATACTTTACACCACCTTAGGAACAGAAATTATCCCGGCTAAAGAGTTGATGTCTGGCTAACAAGGCATCATGGAAAGGCTTTTCAGCCAGGTGGGCAGGGATGTATCCCTTCACAGCTAACAGTCAGTCGGCCCTGAGTCAAAAGTCCATGGCGAACAAACCAGGCCGACTTCACTCGAGAAAGGCTTATCCAGCCAGTGGGCAGGGTCGCTGATCTGGAGGCTTCTTTCCAGCAGCAACAGCCGACCGATACAGCGGCGGGCCTGAAAAGTCAAATAAATTCATTTAAAACCATTTATAACGACGACTAAAATATCTAAACATATAGTTGAAAATCACCCAGTGTTCTTCTTGTGGATTTCCAAATCGATCCGGTGGCTTCGATTTTGCGCAGCCCATCAGGTGAACATTGGGGAGTCGTGCAATGGTTTGGGTTTGTGAATTGATTGGTCTGCGTGACGGGTCTATTCGGAATGCAAATTAATGAATTACTATATAATATGTAAGATGAAAATGCAAATGCAAAGAACGAAGTGCAAAATCATGTAAACAGCTGTGGCCTCGAAAAGCCACTTTCCAAAATTTACGAGAATCTCGCAGGGGAGAACTCGGGTTAAATACCAACCTCAAGCTTGTTGGACGAATCCGTAGCCTCGAATGCTATGTGGTCTAAATGAGCCAATAGTGGGCCAGGTGTGCGACTGTCGCTTCAACGCACCAGAAATAATCCAGTTCCTGCTGGTGCCGGCCGGGCCGTTATCAGGTAAGAACGTATCCGACATAAAACCTTGCCTTAAATAATATCCTATGATACCGTTGTGCGACCGAAAAAGTCGCGTTCCAAAATTTACGAGTAGCCCCAAAGGGAGAACTCGGGATAAACACCAACCTCAAGCTTGTTGGACGAATCCGACTAGTAAATGATGATGCTCGCTATCTGGCGAAATAGTGAGCCAGATGGGCGACTTTCACTTTTGCACAACGCTTTTGCAGTGCTCTGACTCGACTAGTAAATTTAAAATCAACCAAATGGAATAACAGAAAGAGATACCTTGCCATAATCAAAAGTTATATTCATCTGTTTCGAAGCTAATTCGTCCATCCTGCGTTATTTATTGCTTGTTATTGTCTGTGTCTGGTCTTTCGTTTTTTGAATAATTTATTTTAAAAGAAAAATGGAAATAACGTTACAGAATGTGGTAGAACACCGAAAAACAATGCCGACAAGAATAGAATTGGGTTTGGGGAATCACATCGGGGGCTGGTGGACAATATTTCACCAGGGTCAACTCAATTTGACGTTAGAATCAGCTGCAGGTATACAACGGGGTTGGTCCAACCGGAAAAAATATGTTTCGACGCAGGAAATCATGGATTTTGAGAAAGGTCGGTTAATGAAGCCTTGAACGACCTTATTTTGCATGAAACTTATTTGAATCAAAAGAAAGATGTTTTAAACTGGGATAATTATTTTTTAGAAATGCAGTCTAGTTTTTTTTATATAGCTAACGTTGCGTTTGCGTCTTTCATTTTTATAAGAATTAAAAGCAATTAAGAATTTCAGCAATTAAAAGCTGGGTTGCCCAAAATTATTTTCAACTTTTTAATATTTTTGTAAAGTATTTAATTTTGAAATTTTTAATTGTTTACTTTTTCTCTGGAAAATCGCTAAACATGGAGATTTGAACTTCTTTAGATTTAAAATATAATCTTCCGTATTACCGACTTTTCCCAAAATACAAAATAATTCCCAAAGAAAGAATACAAACCGAATGCGTAACTAGCATATGTATCATGAATTCACGGTGTGAGGTAAAGGGTGTGGGTTTTTGGAATCGATTGTGTTTTTTGAGGGATTGTGCGGCACTTGAGGTAGTTGATGTTGCGGGATCATGCGCTTTTGAAGAGGGTAGGGGGGGTTGAGGTCACAAGGTTCCAATTCGAAAAATGTCTAAACATACAAAGTTTAAAGGGATTGACAAGGCACGGCTATGGATGTTGTTTGTCCCGCGCCGCGAACGCAACCTGGGCGAGGTAACGGGGATTCCCATCATAGCATTTGGTTTCTACTCTATTGCGTAACCGATTAGACATTACCGGTTCTTTAGCTTGATCCGACGCGTTGCGTGTCACGGGCGCGGTTAAATCGAATCCGCAGCCATAGAGCCATATTTATGCCTTGCCGGCTCCTTTAAACGAGCGGCAAGGCTTATGGATCTGGCATTAAACTGTTACGGTTGCCTTCCTTCCCCTTGCGTAATGCATTGCGCTCTAGCCCGGCCTATCTGCGGTGCGTCCGCATTGCCTGTCGAGGGCATAGCAAAATACAAAAAAACGATCAGCTAAAACTCCATAGCGTTGTGCCTTGCCCGTCCCCTTTAAACTGCAAGGAATTCCACTCGCCAGGGTGAAAGGACGCAGGAGGAGGGAAAAGAGAAGAAGATGTGGTCCGTAATTTAGGGATTCGGGAATTTCGGGGTAAAGTTACATATTCGAACCGGTGAAAAATAAATTATAAAGGTGTTAAAATCAAAAGTATAATTTTTTACACGGGAGCACACGTCGATGATCGAATTTGACGGGGCCGGAGGGTCGGCGAGTTGGAGCTGAAAACGAACGTTTATTTTTATGACAAGGACGATTGAAGTCTCGCATGACCTTATTATGATGGCAGAGAACGTGTCGATTCGCTATTGTTACATAATTTACTTATCTTAGTACGATAATTTTGAAACATTAATTTTCAGCCCGAATGCGCGGCCCTTAGCGAATCCAGATCTAAAGCAGCAGTGAATGCAGGGATTTCGCTGATGATCGTATTTAACGACAGAAACACCTCAGAGATCTAGGTGAAGGTAAATTAAGAGTGACACTTTCTTCTTTGGTTAATCAGAATTTCGCAGTCATTTTAAAAAGGCTCATTTAGTGCAGCCCCGAAGAGCTGCTTTCCAAAATTAGCGAATCTTCAGTGTGGAAGACTTCGGGTTTGATGCTAACCTCAAACTTGGTGCACTGAGTGCTGAGGTCATTGAGTGGGGAGCGCCTATGTGGGCGAACAGTGGGCCAGGTGAGCGTCTTTTCCAAAAAGGCCAAGGTTGGGACTAAACTTACCCCTGGTGCCATATTCTCCTCCTGCGGCATTTTCTGTAGGCTCATGGCTGGATCCTGGGTGAAGAGATGGTAGTTGAGGAGGATCTGCCCCAGTAGCTGCTCATTGGCCGCCGAGAGGAGCAGGAAGTTGAAGGCGGCTGGGGTCGAGGAGGATGATGAGGAGGACGGGGTCCCGGGAAGACCGAGGCTCGCTGAAAGCAACATTTAGCTTCTCCAAAGTTGGCGTTTTGAGCGCTAGATTTCAATGTTTCAAAAATTGCCGTCCAACTTTTTCAAGTTGGACGGTAATTTAAGTCCCAATTTGCAGTCACATTTAAGTTCCAATTTGCCGTCTGATTTTCTAATTGAAAACACGATTTTAATCTTCCTATTTCGGTTTTCGAAAAGCTTATTTGATATGATTCCAGGAAAATACCGGGTGTCCCATAAAAAAGCACCCCTCCGGCATTTCGCCGTATTACATCCCAACAGTCCCAAAATTGGACTGGAGGTGTATCAGACCCTAAATAACCACAATCCTGACTTATAGCCGGATCGCTACAGTAGTTTTCGAGTTATCGCCAAAATACTATTTTATACGCGATTCTTAACAGTTATTTCGGCTATCTTTTTGCACTTTGCATCGATTTGCATCGATTTCCGGCTGCGAACCTCTCATTTCGCTTAATATCGGGGGTGACTTTGCGTTACAAAAATTGTTGAAATCAACGGTTATTTCACTAATTTTTATCAGAAAAAAACCTCTAGGGGTAAAGCAGGCTTTCCGCTTCATTTTCACTTAATATTCGAAGGGTCGGTTTCGACGAAAACCATCTGAAAAACGCATAAAAAAAGTTTATTTCTGTTGTGTCTCGAAGATTACTGTAGCTGGCGGGCTATAACTCAGGATTGTGGTTATTTAGGGTCTGATACACCTCTGGTCCGAATTTCGGACCGATCGGATGTAATATGGCGAAATGCCGGAGGGGTGCTTTTTTATGGGACACCCTGTATGTTAAAAATGATGTTTAAAGAGTGTTTTTGCGAATTGAGCTTTTGTAGCTCTTTTTCTACTGTAAATTTTAAATTGAATCATTTATTTAATTTTTATGTAATTTATTTAATTATAGTAGATTATTGACTCTACTAAATTTAGCGCCTGGAAGCGAAGAGAGATCTAATTACCAGCGACTTTCAGGAATCGTTTAAGTGTTGTGTCAGGTTTCAATGTTTCAAAAAATTAATAGGTCTTGTCGGTTTTGAAATACCCAACAGCCGCAACATTCGGAGCTTCACATCGGTACGGTAACATTTTTTTTGTTTTAACGATTAAATTTAGGACTAAAAGCTTACATACTCAAGCTTTTCAAAAGCAAA
This sequence comes from Mesorhabditis sp. LJ9110, assembly GCA_038088335.1. Taxonomy (NCBI): domain Eukaryota; kingdom Metazoa; phylum Nematoda; class Chromadorea; order Rhabditida; family Rhabditidae; genus Mesorhabditis; species Mesorhabditis sp. LJ9110. Next base: position 32,079 of record JBBGBA010000125.1, on the reverse strand, counting down.
TTCTTTTAAATTTTGATGTTTCTTTAAATTTTGGGCAACTTTGAAGGCCGCCATCTACAATGCCGCGAACTGCGTGTCTTGCGCTAACTTCATTTTTTCTCAATGAAAGGCTAATTCTCATTTTAATACCTTAAGAACCATTAACAATTGTTTTTATTGCCTACCCAAAACGTCTGGCACGCCCATTTTCGGTGTGGTGACGGGGGTGGTGTTCAGGAGTGGCTGCAGTGGCTGGGAGAGTGGCAGGGCTGGAAAAGAGTGAAATAGCTGACGTGTATTATCGTGTTATAGACACAAATACATAAATACGACTAAAGAGATCTTTAAAACCTGGAAAATTCAAGAAGTTGGCAAAAAATGTTTCAAAAAATTGAGCATTGGGCAATGCTGGTGGTTGACCAATCCATCTCTTGGTAATTTGTAGAAAAAATTTACATTAGCTTGAATTTGGTTCCTTCGCATTATCGGGGGGCTTTTCCCGAAAATCAAATTTTTCGCAATTAAAAGACCAATTTAGATCAAAAGTTCGAAGAAAAGAATATTTAAAAGAAATGTATATAAAAACTTCGACCAAACTTTTACCTAAAAAGTTTTCATTTTTTCGTTGCCACTGAAATTATATTTAACTGAAAAAACAATTAAGACGGTGAATATTACGTTAATAGACATTCCTGGACGGATAGTATAAAATGGGTTCCATCCGTCACTAATAATGCGAAAGAACCATGAGCGTTAATGCGAATTTTATTCACTGCCTTGTAAACTACTTCGCCGCTTGGAAAACGGCTTTTCGAATTACATTCTGGGCTTTTTATATATGATCGATTTCACGTATTATAAGGGTATAAAGCTAAATATTAGAATTGGAGTGATCTAATTCACTCGACGTATGAGCCAAACGTTTTTTGTGTTAAAATTTAATGTTTCAAATCTTTTTGTAGTTAGCATCCCAACAGACAGGGGAATCCCGAATGCGATTTTCATTTAAAATTATAACTGTCGAAATTTTAAAAACTCCTAAATTTGTTACAAAATTTACTTAGATAATTTTTTCCTAAAGCTCACGGTGAACGGATCGATTGGGAGCCAATTTCAGAAAGGAAAATTTTCTTTAGAGCAGCTAATGTTTCACCAAACTCCAGAGTAATAATAGAGGTATTTTGATTGATGTGAACGCCGTAACTGTTGACGAACCTTTTTATATACATTAAAACCCAGCTTTAAGCCTTTTAAATATAAATTGTCGATTTATTCTCTTAGTCTAATATCAAATTGTATTTGGAAAAACACTAAATATACATTTTATTTTGTTTTATTTATACACTTTGAGACTTTCATAAATAAGTTTCAATTTATTCCGGTAGTATACTAACGTGTATTTTGGAGAAAAAGCTTACCCGTTGACGTGAGCTGATCGATTGGGGCGGCCAGCGGGAGAAGGAGTGGATCCAGCATTACCGTACTCGTCGGAATCGTTGACGGGTGCGGCGCGGAACTACTGCAATTTTATAGCTTAGATTAAATTGAATAATTACGATAACTTTTAGTCGAAACCCTCAATTAAAATAATTTAGAAGTACGGCTCTGTTATATCAAATTGTACTTTATCTACTTTAGCGTTTACCAGTGCCAAGTTCAAACATGGATTTGGAAAAGTTTATTTTTAAGGTTTGTATGTTTTAAAGCTTAGGTTTTTAAAGTTAGATAAATTACGATAGTTTAGTCGCAAACTTAATTGCTTGGTCTTAAATCCAAAAAATCGAAAAACATCGTATTAGCGACACTTCGCCTGCCCAACTCACCAGATCATTTAAAACATTTCTCTCGGCTTGTTTATTTAACGTGTGGTGAAGGCGGAAATTTGAAAATTAGAAGACACGCGTAAGATAAATTAAAATATTTTTCTGGCAAACTTTATTACCCATTAAAACGCTCAAACGACGAGACGATTAGCGGCGCGACCCACGACATTTTTTGAAACATTTATTCCGAACTTTTACTTAACCGAAAGATAATGATTGTTACCAAGTATTTATATTATCTGAAACTCATAAAATTAATTGATTTTGATAACATAAGACTATGGCTGTTTGAACTGTTTGAGCCGAAGGCTTTTTAAAGGATTTCACTTTGCAGAAAGATCTTTGCAGAAACCAATAGTTCATCCATGAAAACCTATCATGTTTTCTAATTCCTTTTTTCCGAAATAATAACAAAATTATAACCAAAAACATTGATAGAAGCTAGTTGTAAGAGAGTAGATTTTTGATGGTATTTTCGGGGGTCACTGTCAAGGTAATATATCCCAAATTAACATACTTTCCATGAAACATTTTTCTTGCAAAAGACCTACCTCAAAATCAACGTCTGTAGATCGGGGGCGGCTTGTGAGAGTGGGGGCATAGAGGTCGAGGATGCGGATGAGGTGGCTGGAATTTCGGAAGCCTGCTGAAGAGCGGACGCCGCACCTGACGGCTTCATGTGGTTATCTGAAATTGCAAATAACAGATATTGTTTCAGGAAATTAAATTTTTAAAATGTTTCATAAAAATGTTGCTCGATGCGGAGGTTTTTATGCTGGATTGCTTCTTTTAGGTTGCGTCACTTATCGATTTCTTTACGCAGCATTTCAAGCTAATATTTGCTTTGTTGAACCCCAGTAAAAGAACTCGGAAAAATTAATATTATACCTTTCTAACTAATGTTAATATGTTCACGCTGCCCCATTACTTCACGAATTCTTAATTTCTTGATGGTGGTCATTTTGCCGTAAAATGAAAATGTTTCAAAAAATCTATAGACGAAAACGACGGCCAGCCGCTAACTGCGTTCCCGGTTACTAGTTGACAGCAAGTTTTTTGTCCAATTTTTCCGCTTTTTTCTCATTCCACAGTTTTGTCCATTTCGTACTGTGTGCCATACCACAATAGAACATAGGCATAAATCACCACTTACGACCGCATTACATTGTTTGGAAAATGCATAGCTAAATGTTTCAAAAATGTAGGTAATTGGGAAATGTCGTACTTTCTTTAATCCGCTTTTCTCGACCACGTTAGTTTATTAGTTTTTTGGTTACTGGACCCAGCTACCGTACCCTGGGATGATTACTGTATTACTTACTTTGTAAGCGGTAACTATTAAATACGTCTTAAACATCAATTCGTAAATTGAAATGTTTCCAAAAACCTATTTTAGAAAGGAGAAAATTTATTTCGGATTAGACCTTGAGCAAACCCGCATATCAAACGTAAAATGGAAATTAGAAGAACGGTTCTTTGGCATTATCGGGGGGTGAGGGCTGAAATTTTTCGATAATTCGAGCAAGGCCTAGTAACGTAAGAGTACAAGAAAAACTACAAGAAAATCAAAATGTTTCAGGTAAACCCTGGTAGAAAGCACACGGGGATGGGTCAATTAGAGTTCGCAAATGTCATTCTTCTGCAAAATTAATGCCGCCTACACCGAATGAAATGACTGTCTTACCGGAATAACAGGATGTGAATTCCAAAAAATAATGTTGGGAATTCAAAAAAGCTCTCACAGAGTTTCTAAAAAAAATGTGAAAATTCTTAGCCAATAGTCCGGAATTTTAAATGTTTCATCTACCATTCAAATTTCGTACCAATTGTGCTAATCAATGGAGAAGTGGTTAACTGGTGAATTTCCCTTTTTATGTTTTTCATTTTTCTCGTTTCTTATTTAATTTTTAGCTCCAGCTACCGTACCCTTCTTCTTTTTTGGTAACTGTTTGCGACAGGCAAGTCCATTTTCTCGGCTACACCCAATGCCGCCCCGCCCCGGAATCGAAAGCGGCTGAGATCAAAGTTCTTGAAGTAATTATTATTATTATATTCAATTAAATTTTGAATTTTTTTACATTTCGCTCCCAGATTGTTTAAAAGATTCATTATTTCCAAAAACGAAGGAGTCAGAATGTTTCAAAGAATTTTCCGTAGAAGACGATAGTCATTTCCTTAATGGGTAGTGACTGGTTCGTTTTGATGTTCGTCAATCCCTTAATTTCTTTGTTAGCCTAGCCACCGTACTCCTTCTCGTTTTCTGGTATCTGTTGGACTCCAGATAATCCCCGGCCACACCCAATGCAAAGAGTATCGCCCCGGAATCGAGTGGAGACAGGCAAAAACAAGCCAGCCCCCAAAATACGTCTCTGCTTCCCGGAACTCCCGTATATATTAATCGGGATTTCTGAGGGGGGAGCACCAGGCGAAAACACTTCTCTCAGTCTCCTCTCCTCGAGGAAACGCCAGCCCGGGCTATTCCGAATGTTTTCGCGTCGGGACCCCCGCAGGGCAGAACATTGGCGAGAAAAGGCCAAAAGGGGCGACAACGACCGTCTGGGCCAAACCCTCACTGGAAGCGGTGGAACGGGAAAACCTCGTAAACATGTTTCCGCAATGGGGGCAGGCCACGTAGCTTTTTACGGAATAGTGAATGTTCGAATGCAAAGTTATGAAAAATGGATTTAAGATGACGTGCTTCATAAAAAAACAACTTTACTTTACCTTTACAAGCGATAAAAAGCAAAACGGAGGCCTACCAAAATTTTTAAACCTTTAATTTAAAATAAATTTTAAAACAATAGATATAAAATCTAAAGATATAAATAAGTGGGGGAACCCCGATGTGATTTAATTCGTCGTAATGTTTTATTCTGCGTTACTTAACGAAAAAATTACCATAGAGCCGCAGCTATACTGTAGAATTACATTTTTAGTAAATTTATAGGGTGCACCACGTAGCCTTTTGTGAAATAAATTTTCGATGCAAGCGTGATAAAGTGCGAAAAATAGATTTCAAAAGGATGTGTTTCAAAAAATTAATACAAAACCGGCCTTGACTTGGAAGCTATCGCATCTCCCGTGCCATGTGAAAAGGAGGTGTTTCATAAAAAAGCAAGGTGCGGAAAACCCGAGCAGATTGATTTTGTCGTATTGTCCTTGAGAATAACATCTCATCTCATCATCTCGAATGCCATTCTATCCCGAAATTCTCTATCCCCGAAACCCAGTATTTGCGTTCGCTAACGCCCTAGGTCCTTGAAGGCATCGGTAATTAGTTTAATCAAATTTCCGATACCGAAAAATATAGGAAAACGATTTACTTCAAAGATTTAGTGTGGTGTTCGGTACGTCAACGCTAGCTAGCTTGTTTCGGGATCTGGAGTTTCGGGATAGAGAGTTTTCGGTATAAGGACTGTCGGGATTGAGGAAACTACCCCATAATCTCATAACTTCAACTGGTCCGCTGTCTTTCCGCTCGAATTTCGAGAGTTACAATAGTAACACCGAAAATCACGATCAGCGGCAGCGATATTGTATAATTAAATGTTTTAGGTGATTGCGCGGGCACGGCTACGGCTTTTTTTGCTGAATAATCAGTCTCCGGATACAAAGGTATGAAAAATGGCTTCAAAAAGATGCGTTTCATAAAAAAAATCTATCACTAGCCGTCGCCTTAACATATCTCCAAATTTAAGGCGAAAAACGAGTTGTCAGAAAATTTCAGTAAAAGACGATTTGAAAAAGTAGGTTTTTACCGCATGGTAAAGTGCTTAGGCTACCTAAAAATTGCGTGTATCATAACATCGTAAGGAGCTCTCAACCCGGCGAGCCTGATTTCACCGCGATGTTGCAAATGGCGGAGTTTGAAAATCAAGAGAACGTGTTTCATAGAATAAGTATTCTCAATTCATCCAAAAACGGGTCCTTTGAAAACGTCAGTAAAACCGGGCGAAACTCTACAAATTAAGTGTTTTGAAGATAGATCCAAAAATATGGAATACTAGATACAATAAAAAGAAATAAACGCATTGTAGAAGCCAATGGTAGAAATTACGTGCTTCAAAAATGACTGGGTGACACCATGTAGCGTTTTGCGGAATACGAACCCGGCCCGGAAAGTAGGAAAAATGGTTTTAAATTACATGTTTCATAAAACAATAAATCCCAAGCCGCCCATTTAACATAACACCGTAAAACCCTAGAAAAAGGCAAAACCACCCTTTGAAAATTCCAGTCAAACCTGGAAGATATACTATAGAAATAATTGTAGATATTAAGCGTTTCGGGTCGATTTATCAAATCAAAGGCTGGAAATATCGATGCATAAACTCCTGTTTTAGCAAATTTCAATTAGCGTCAAAATTTTTAAGAGTATCTGAAGAATAAAGCGTAGACAATGGCAATAAAATTAATAAAAGCAACATCGTTCATCACCAATCGCTAATCATCAATTGGACTAAAACCGATCCCAGTAAGGCAATTTTTTTGAAACATTGTCGCGTACTTACCGTTCGTAAGTTCGGTAAGCTTTATATAAGATCTGGATAATTCGCAGTAATTTAGCACTACTAATGATCATAATGGGCTTATTACGGTAATATCTTTAAAACCCACACAGCAGCGCGGCTTGCAGATTGTTGACGTTGCTGTTGGGCATTTGGCTGAGGGCCGAAATCGTGGCCGTGATGCTCTCACGGGTTAGGCTGAAAAAAATGAAGTCTTTAAAATATGTCTATTTTTCTTTTATTTTTGGCGACCAGTTATCTCCGTAAAAATAGCTTGGCTTCACAAGCGGAAAAGAATGTTTCCTTTGTATTCAGATTTTTACCTGGTGAAATCAACCCAATTTCCTTCCTCATTCTCATTGCCGAATATTGACATATTTTACATGTAATATATCGAATTAGCTCTCTTTAATTGTTTTTTACGTGTTCATTCCGTCGCTCTAAAAGCTCGTAAAATAAATATCTATCGGAATTCAAGAAAAGCGTCCATTTGACGAGACATAATCTATATAATCCCATTTTTAGCATAACTAAATCATTCAATCAACCCAGCTAGCGTTCAAATTTTCTTTAATTTTGTAAACAAATTAAGCTGCGAAAAATGGATCTAGATAAAGAATTGCAGTGCGTCAGCGTCGAAACGTCCTCTGCCTCTCGAAATTTTCGAAAAATCATGTTTCAAAAATATAGTGGCCGAAACGAGTGAGGTATCAATCAATCGTTCGTTGGTATAAAGTTCTAAATCATGCCGGCCAATTGAAACTTTCCATTTTAATTATTTTTTTTGCTACATATACAATCGATAATTATGCAAGTTAACGGCGATTAAATCTCAGCGGGTTTTTATTTCCGAAACGCAACGTGCTCCTGAAATTGGAGATTTTGCGCAAATTTTGTTTCAAAAATATATAGTGGCTGAAACGAGTGAGGCATCAATTATTCGTTCGGTCGTATGAAGGCCAGAATCGTGCCGGCCGATTCCATTCTTTCATTTTAACTATTTTTCATACATAAATAACCGATGATTATGCAAATCAAAATAGCAACAAGGTTTCTGTCTCCGACACGAAACGATCTAGGAAATTCGAAATTTTGTGAAAATTAATGTTTCAAAAATCATGTGGCTGAAACGGGAAAAGCAGCCAATAATTCATAGTTCCTACAGCACGTATTCAAATTGTTGCTTTAAACTTATTTAGTTTGATTGAATATATTTAATCGATAGTTTAGGAAATGAATGCCCGACAAACCTCAACAGGGTGTCCTTCCTCTGCCGCCGTCGAATCTTGATCTGGTCGGCCATCAGCTTTTGCCGCTCCGACACCACTTGACACTGAAAATATCACATAGTAGCCGTTATGAATTTAATATTAAATGTTTCCTGAAATATCTCTAGGTTCGATTTCCATTGTATAATTTTAAAGGCATCTTTCTAAAACAATCTATTTTTTCTAATTGTGAGCACCGTTTGCGGTAGCTGCTTCAATAAAACTGTTCAGATTTGTCCGAGCTTGCTACTAACCCCTTTCGAATTTTTTGCTAATCCAAATTTGCTGACTTATATTTTTTAAACGGGTTGAGATGGCCTTTTCGATTCTCGAGAATTTGCAGTTTTCCTAGGTTTACGAGGATTTTTGCTTGGATAAGTTAGGGTTAAGCTTAGGCTTAGGCTTAGGCTTGGCTTAGGCTTGTCTTAGGCTTGGCTTAAACTTGGCTTAAGCTTCGCGTAGGTTTGTGCATGACCTAGGTTTGGCTTGAGCTTGACTTAGGCATGGCTCAGGCTCAGAACGGGGGCAAGGGTCCGGCAGAAAACACAGCGTCAAAATCTGTTTTCCGCCATAACCAAATCATGGCCCGGGGGCTAATTTCCCGGGGATTACCGTACCCCTCTGCCAAGGGTCCCGACACGAAAACACAGCCGCACACTTTTGATTGTTGTTGGCAACTCGGCGGGGGGCAAGAGAGACGCCGATCTCCTTATATAATTCGGCTCATATAAGGGGAGCCCCAGCCAAAGGGAGCCCCCGTGGATGTTTATAACCGCAGGGCATTTCCTGAAAACAATCCCTCCCTATCCCGGTTGAGACAGATGACAAAGGCAAAAATCCACCCCAAGTAGATACACATTTTTTGTTTTCCGTTTCGCGTCTCCGTACGGGGAGCTGGGGCTCAAATTAGGCGGTCGGGGGGAAAGAAGGAGAAAGAAGCTGCATACCTCGCTCTCACTCGCTTTATCTCTCTCTCCCTGCCTCTCACTCTCTCTCTCTCTCTCTCTCTCTCTCTCTCTCTCTCTCTCTCTCCCTCTCCCTCCCTCTCTCTCTCTCTCTCTCTCTCTCGCTCTCTCTCTCTCGCTACCTCTGTTTTCCACTCGGCACCCCTCCGGCGTAACGCGCGCGACATTTTTACGAATATTTTCGTGTTGCGCCCCAAGTTGTGGGCCCCAGAAATGGCCACGGCTGAAAAATAATGGCGGCCCCGAGGTGAAAGATCAATTTCTGCATTAATGTGTGGAAATCGGCCGGGCCTGTAGTCTCCGGAATTTTTAGTTTAAAGGGAGGGTGACAGAATCGTTTTCGCATTGAACTATCAACAAGTAACTTGGAGAAAAATCCGTCAAAGAAGCGGTTTTGTGAAACATTTTTTGGTTTCTGAAGCTATTGTTTTGAGGCCTTTCATATGATTTAGGGAGCTCTCGTCGAACGTATACAGTTAAAGATAGAGAATTTTTTAGAGGCAGAAGGCCGAAAGATGAATTCCATTAATGAGATCGTTTTAGAGCTTACGGATTTGGAATTGCTCCTGGGGAACTGGGTCAATTATTTATGAAGCAGAGACCGCAGATTGGCAAGTTTGTGAAACATCAATTCTACAGAAAGTCATGCCATCATGAAGCCGCTTCAACGGATCATTTTTCCTTCAAAGAATAGCATTGACCCTGTCGCAGAAAGGTAGTAATACTGTAGCGAAAAAAGCCCGCTACCAATATGGGGTTCTTTAGGATTCGCAGGTGGGAACCAAATTTTTTCGGCACAGGCCTAGATTTTTTAGATAAATAGTGGGAGTGTTTCTAAATTCCTTATAGCTATTCCTAAGCATACAAACTTTACAAAAATTTAATTTTATGTCGAAAATCCATTTTTTCGGCCCAAAAAGACAAAATTTTCGAGTTTTTCAAGCGTTTTTCTAACGTTTTAAAAAGTTTTTCCTATTCAAATAGGCTTAAATGTTGCTAAAAACAATGTGAAAACACTTTATATTTGGTTACTAGGTCAACCGGGACCGCCAGGAAAAAAAATCATGATCAAATCGTGGCAAGATCGCACCAGCCTGGCAATTAAGTGTTAAGCTGCCACAAACAAAGCGTCAGCTCATGAAACATGCAGATATATTTCAATACTAAATATTTTTGCTAACTCTTAGCAATGAGAACTATTAGAACACAATAAAAATACATTATATATTATCAAACCGTATGTAGAGGCTAAAAAACAAAAAGTAGTCCCCCTGTTAACAATCCATTACCGAGAATCTTTCTACTGATGCAAACATTGGAAAAAAAATTCCCGAAGCAGAATTACGCCGAGTTTTGAACACCTACTCCTCGCAATTTTCGAAACATATTTTTTCCATCTTTTAAGACCCGTCCCCAGCCAGGAATTGCGACATTTCCTGAGATGGCATATTTTCGAGTAGGGGCCCTCTGTTGTGGCCCACAGAGGGCCCAGACTGGGGGCCCAGGTTGAATAATAGTGGCTACGTTGCAGACGGGGGTTGCTGACAGACAGAGGCCCAAAGCAGGTGTCGAAATTTGGATGGATCTTATGTTCTAGTAAATTTATATACATACGATCACTTTTATAACCTGACGGACATTTTTTAATTTAATATAATAGAAAATTTAGCAAATTATTTTTTAGTTTTTGGCGTGGAAAGATCAGATTAAACAGCACGCGTGATCTATTAAACTATCTTTTATGAGCTCACTTTTGAAATATTTTGAAACATAGATTGGTAAATTTATTTGTATTTATATTTGTAACTTAAGAGGTTGGAGAAGGCCTTGTTTCACCCTGTTTTTTGACGTTGCCAAAAATTTTCTCACGAAAAATTTAAACAAGCTACATCGCTACGATGATTAACTATCGTTTTCAAGCCTTAGCTAATATTTGTTTTAAAACATTGCTTTTTCCCCGAGCGATTTCTGGTTTTGCTGGGTTAATTGAATTAAATTATCACCAAATCAACGTTTTTCCACTTTCCGATTAATAAGAAAAGCCTCTGTAACTTGGTAAATTTGCAAATTCTGCATAAGATAGGGTCCCGAATGGAATTTAAAGCCCATGTCAAACGCCGTACTTTCAAAAATCAGAAAAATTTTTTTAGTTCGGTTCAATCACAGTTTTTTCGGGAAGCCAGATCGGTGATAAATTGATTCTGGTTAATAAGTAAGTTCATATTTAACGAACTAAAGTCCAAAACAAAAGTGAAATTTTAAAAACGGCATCTTTCAACGAACCTTTGGGCACGTGCAATCCTTGTACGGGCAAACGCGTTTGTGGCCCTTCAGCCGATTCTTCCGGCCATGCTGCCCGCATTTCTGGCAGTTCGGGATTCGCTCTGAAAATGGGGGAGTAATTATTGTAGCTTTATAACTTGATTAGCATTTACTTTTCAATAAATAGACCTTTTACCGCATTTTTTATTTCAAATATTGATGCTGTCATTCTTCATTTTTTGTCAGGACAAATTTAATTACGAAATTTTGGTCAGAATCGGAATCAAGTTAACGAACGATCAATTACGCTGCGCTAAATCTCTTGTTAGCCTAGCTAAGTCGAAGCATTGGTTTTTAATCGGTGCTGTGGCGCCGGGTTATTTTTATTAGCATTTTTAGCAATATTTTAATGATTACAATTAGCTTTTAAAATAGGATTTTCCTTGGGGATTCGCGAAAAAAATGTTTCAATATTTTGCTGTGCTGGCTGCCAAAGTAATCCGTGCATTGGTAACTTTTTGATGTCCTTTTGCCCTGAATTTGGCGGCTCCGTCCCTTTTTTGAATATGAGCAATCAGCTTTTTCAAGCGTAAAAAAAGCTTAAAAACATAATTTCAAGTGAAATAATGTGAAATTATTACATTTTTGGGATGCATTCAAAGCAGATAATCTGTTGCTGCCGCCGATGCAAGATTCTAGCTTTAGATTAATCAAATTCTAACTCACTTTGAAACGCTTGGTTTTAATGCTTATTTTTGGCCCCTAATTTTTTTGAAAACGACAGATTTCCGCCTCTTTACCAAGTACAGGCAAGCAAATTTTTCGAGCTAAACGCTCAAAAACATATTTTAGAGTGGAAAACATGCGTTATGATTGGTTTTATGTTGAGTAGGTAAATCCAAAGATTATTTTCTTAAAAATATAAAAAAGTAGTTTCATAACAATTATGCGTTCATGCTGGATTAAATGAGGTAATTTTGCCTCTGACTCCACGTTATAAAGTTGTTTACAACTTTAGATTAATCAGATCGAGAAAATTTCCTTTTAATGAGTATTTTTGGTCCCTCATTTTCGACAAAAATGACCCGTTCTCATCTCTTTACCATGAATACATGCAATCAACTTTTTCGAGCCTAAAAAGCGCCATTTTGTACGATTTCTCGGGATCCCAACCCCCCCAAGGTTACCTCAAAAGAAATGCCCTTTCCCGCGACATTGAAATGTAGTCGACTCGGCTGCTTCAGACAAAAACCACCCCCCGACTTGGCCCCACCAAAAATACGCTTCCCTTCTTATGTAAAAAAATCGTATCGTGAGGGTTCATACAGCATGAGAGTTTCATAGATACTGAACTATTAGCGGGGGTAGCTTTTATAGCGAAAAAGCAAAAAATCAATTTCATGAATTAGGAAAAAAAATAAGAATATAGTTGCGGTATTGTGACAGACACAGGCAGGCATACGTCGGATTAAATAAAGAAGAATTTTTTTTAAGTAATCAGAAACCAAAAACATTGAATTTTAAAGGGTTTGATACTTATCCTTAACGTAAAGAACTAACAAGTTTTATTAGAAGGTCGCAATCGAATTTTTCTAATATTTTTCGCCAGTTTTTCAGTTGAAATATAATTCTAGTGTACTAAAAAACTATTAAAGCGCTTAATCCTACGTTTCTAGGCATTTCTCGCCATAGCGGAAAAATTTAACCCCCCTCCCCGGTAATGTGAACGAAGCAACCCTGCAAAAGAGGATGTTCCTAAAAAATGCGATACAAGATGATCGACCTAGTAGTTAGTAACATAAAACCTGCCGTCGAAGGAATTCTCCACCCCGCACCTTAAAAAAATTGTGTTTTGAATATTTGGGAGTTGACTTAGTAATGTTCGAGCTTAATGGATGAGGTAGTACAGTCTAAAAATGAAAGTGCAAGAAAGGTGCATCGATTGGTGATTGAGACCTCAGTTAAAATTTTTTGTTTCAAGAAACTTTCAGAATGACCAGGGGTTTAAGACTACAATCCGGCAATAGGCTCGATAGGAAATCTGATGGAAATTAAACAAACTCTTAAAATGGATGGGGGAAGGGCATTTAAAACACATGAACTTTCGAGTTAAATTGGTCCAGTAGTTGTCGAGTTGTTGCAAAACAAATATTTGTACAAATTTTCCCCTGGGTTTTTCGGCAGGTTTTGGATCGATTTCCGGTAACATCGACTTCTCTCGTTCCACTTAAAGTCGCGATCGATTTAAATGCGATAAAATGAACAGAAACTAAGAATTTATTGTTTGGTAATTTTCACGTGCAAAGCTTGCAGAATTTTCGCCTGCAAAAATGTTTCAAAAAAATTTCGTGACGAATTGGCCTTCGGGACTTTAATAGATGCAGCGAAGGGGATGCAATTAAAGGCGCGCGGGCGCAATATCATGCCAACGTTAAAATCCATAAATGTACCTTATCAGCCCCTTTAAAGTCGGTAAAATTTCTCTATTTAAATTTATTATTGCATTAAACTAATTTATTCCGACCCCCCCCCCCATATCCGATTTTCGGTTTAGCGTTGCACGGGTGTGATCTATTAAAAAGGGATGTTTACGGGGAAACTATTTGGGGTATCTTTCTCTTTCTCTGCACTCTCTCAATTGCCCAGCTCTCTCGCCGGCTTTTGGCCCTCTCTCCCAGTTTCTTAGTGAAAGCAACTCGGCGGGGCCCCTACTCATGGAACATGTTTTCCGAAAACAAAAAGGACAAATGGCCCCTGGGAAAAATGACCGGATCGAGGGCCCAGGGTTTCCTAAAGGGTGTCTGCTAGTTTGCCTACTAAAATTGGTGTTAGGACTTGCAAAAACAGATTTCGATACGGTAAGATTTAAATTTTTCGAAAATACAGCGTGAGAAAAAGCTTTTCGAAGAGCTATTATCTCATCAAAACTTTGGTGAAAATTTGGTGAAAAACAATTTTCAAAACATTTAGTTTTACAAAATTAACTTTCAAAAAGCCATGCGTCTCAATTTTTCGGTATCCTTTAATTGGCGGAAGCAAAGCGAAAGTTCTAAAAAGTGCCCGAGGAAGATTTAGAATTAAAGAAAAGTTTTTTTCATAGATTTAGAATTTCGAAAATCAAGGTTTTGCTGCATTTTGATGGTCTTAATTCTTTCCCGGGACTAATCTAAAGAGAGCAAAATCTATCTTATCATCGACTTCTTCCTCGGTATTTTCCATATGAACACTTTACTAGAAGTCATTCTTTTTGTTGCTAATTTTTAAAAAATTTATAGACTAATTTTGGTAGCTTGTGGAAAAGCAACTGCTTTGTCGTGAAACAGGTAGGAAGCAAAATCTTTCCTTTTCGGGACGCGTTTTCGTTATTTAGTGTGCAAAAGATAATTGTTAAGCGCGGAAACAGCGGATTGCCAATTAACGTACTTCGCTGGCTAGCCAAATCCATAAAACAAGCTTTTTTTTCGAGAATACAAAGTTTCAAACATTTTTGATGCTACTACATCCACGCGGGAAATAATTGAATTGCGATATCAGTCTAACTAAAAACCTTGCTTGATTTTTTTTAGTCTCGTTGTTTCAGACATCCTACGATTTAAAGGCGTTCATAAAAGGAGTTTTGCTCTCTCAAAAATTATAAAGTTAATGTTTCCAGAAGACTAGGGACATAAAATTCCTTTCCCTGACCAATTCCAGACGCTGCAAATTGGCTTCAAGTAATCGGTGTGCTGCCTGTTGGAAAATAGTTTCTTCTGCAGTATCGGGGGCGGGGGAGGGGAGGAGGGTTAGCAGGGGTCGCAACCGAATTTTTTGCATGCGGTTATGTTCCTAATAACGAACGTGTGAATATTATCATAGGGGGGTTTTAGGGTTTTAAAACGCTGAGAAAAAAATTTTAGTTGGAATTCCGATCGAGAAAACTCGAGAATTTTGGTAGAAAAAGCAATTTTTCACGTATTTCTTTGCGAGGAATTTGTAAATTTTTGCATTTAATAATAGTAAGATCAATTTAAGAACACTCCCTGAAAATCTATTAGAAAAATTGGCTACTAAGGTGAAAACTTGCGTTTGTCTCGACCCCCCCCCCCCCCCCAATAATCTAAAAGCACCCAAAGGAGCCAATGATACTATTTCTTTTAGTTTTAATTACTATACTATTTGAATTCAATTACCCCCGAGAACCCACCATTTTATGATTATTTGTCGGAGATTTTCACCTTGGGGCCGACTGTACTCAAAACAGCTTGCGAAAATGGGGGATTAGAGGAGGGCAGGTGGCCCCTCTTCTATTTCTCATTTCTACGGCCAGTAGTACGTTTCTTACAAATTGCAAATCCGTACTAGGGAATCCAGGGGGGTAAAGTATAGCAGATCGGCATTTCATTGCGGGATTATGTTTCATGAAAGTGCAAAACTCAATGTTTGGAAATCTTCATAGTATCTCTTCTTTTAGTAATTCTTGTTTGCTGAAATCTGATTAGACAGACTTCCATTTCCATAAATTAGCCAAAGAAATTGGATAGAGAAACATAAAGCCAATTCAAAAGTTGCGTTAGAGAAAAGCGTTGAAAAATTGTGTTTCTAAATTAATTTGTTAAAAGATTGGCCAGTTGTCACATTATTCCGCAAAGGACCCTTTTGCCTGCGTAACAACCCGGAGAGCTAAATGAAGTGGTATGGCCTCAAAATAAGCTAAACAAGTGTGGTAGAAATTGGAAAAACGCGTTTCATAAAAAACGATCATAAAGCGCTGTTGTCAAAGAATAGTAACTTTGTGCCGTTGTTCGTAAAAAAGAGATCCTATTTAAAAAGAACAACTGGTTGCAACGGGTATAGATTTCAAAAAAAGTTTAGCCTTTTTGCTCTTTTTCAATTAAATTAGCTATCATTGACCAATCCCTGGCAAATAATTAGTCTTGCCTTTTCAGGGATCTGGATAAAAATAATTTTTCAAATATTCACCATTTTTAGGCTTTTGTAAATTTAGTATGCTTGGGAATGGTCATCGAAAAATTTTTACAAAGCGCGATGTGTTTGTTCGAAAAATATATGCAAACAAAACAAAATAGCAAATACGTTTTTACTCATCCCATTCAGTTCCCTTTAAAACGGTACTTGTGTAGCTGACGTGGTCGGGCTCGAGCACGCTCTTAATCGCCGAAATCGAGCGCTCGATCTGACGGCTCAGCTCGGCAGGCGAGTAGCCAAGTGTTGCCATCGTCGTCTCCGGTGAAGCGGTCGTTTCGCGGCTACCGTACTCCTGCAGGCGCACAAAATAGAATGTTGCACGTAGAAATAAAGGAAGAGGAGGGAATGGAGAGGGAATTAAAGGCAAAAAAAAGATGGAAACACCAACATCAACATCGACTAAAGAAACATAGAGATTAATTATAGTATTTAAGTAGCGTAAACACCTATGGTAGTTCCTTTCATTAAAATTTTTTAGAGCCAAGTGAAAAAATGTTACACGTTAAAGATGAAATGAGAATGAAATAAAATATGAATTTATCCGATAGGCTCGAGAAAACAGAATGTTCCAAACGCTTATATATTTAAATCGCAATTAGCATTAGATATCATAAACTTAAATAGATCTTATATTTCACATCCAGAAGACAAATAAAAATTGAAGAAGTCAGAAAGCGGAATCTCAATTGCTATTGAATCGAACAAATTAAACTTGACTCCATCAACTGATAAAACACACTTTTTAACACCGGTAAACATTTTAAAGGGAAAATAATAGTATTTAGACAGACGCGATTTTTAATGGGTCTATCGGAGTTTTTAGCATTGTTATTAGTATAAGTATAAATTTGTTGAACCTTAAGGGGTTATGTTTCACAAATCTGAATGGTAAAAAGCCTTGAGCAACGTGCAATTATGTCAACTGTGGCCTTCGATCGAACAGTCATGGATTTTTCGGGAAGATGACTACCAGGTGTGATTATCAAAAATTCATTTTTTCGCAATCCATAAACTAAAAGGCCTACCAAGCGGTTACTTTCTACCGTATTTTAATGGTAAATAAATCTTAGATAGCCGCTTTCGAACGTGATTATTTACTTAGGAGCGTCTACACTCAACCCTTTTTAACAACCTGTAAGCTGTTGAAGCCATAATATCAATAACTATAAGAATAGTTCGATGTTTCAGAAAAATAGGCAGAGAAAAACCTTGGCCAAGGCATTAGTCGTTTGCTCCGCAGAAATGTCTTCATTTGCCAATCAGTAAATTCGAGAATTGACATACAACAAAAAAAAATCGGCTACGGTTTACTTTACCCCCCAGCCGGAAGTTTTTGGCTATAACTTTTCTATTTTACATTATTGTAGGCTCAAATTAAAACTCTTCGTATATTTTTCGACGCTCTATCGAATGGCGTTGCAAAAATCCCGACAAAACAAGCGAAAATACCGACAACTTTGACTGTGGGGGTAAAGTAAGCTCTTACCAAAAAATCTGATTTTTTTTGCGTGCTAAGAAGCTAAACGTGATTACAGTATTACCCCATTTTAAGTAGAACAAGCATATACTAAATATAAATCCATAAAACATCGAATACTGTTGTGGAAAAAAAATATGTTTTGAAAAATAAGCGCGATACTTATCGCCGGGATTCTGTAGTACCGCTCTGGTGTTAATTCGGCGATAATAATTTCTAAAAAACCCTCTCACTAACAACTGTAACTTATCTAAAACTTGTAACTATTAATTTATTATTGCCAAACTATGTTGCCATTAAAAACCGTCCCAAGTATCTTAAAAATAATCCGAAACCTGGCGGAAAGAAGACCTTTGTTCTTCTTCATTTGCTTCAGAAATGGCCGTCCTGCGAAAATATTGACAAAAGGGCACTGTTTATGCAAATGATCTGTGCCCTTGGGGGATCCAAGGTGGAAAACAGTTCGTTTCTATGGTGAAACATGCTAAATTAGATAATTTACGCTGGGTTTTAAAGGAGATGGGAAGCGCGAAAATCCACAGGGTGCCCCAAAAATAATCTACTCGCCTCTAGCAAACCGCAAAAAACATTCGATTTTGGCGATTTAGGTGTCTATCGAAAGTTCTCGGAACGACGAGAAAAAAGCAATTTTCGTTTTTCGAAATCGGCCGTTTAATTCACGAATTTTAGGGCCATCATCCATGAAAACGGCAGATGTATAAAAAATCCAGATGTAAAGTGATTTCTCAAGCTAAAAAAATGTAGCAGGAAAAATGAAAAAAATGGCATGTGAATTTTTGCGATAAAGCATGCAAAAATGATGTTTCGAAGATGAGTAGAGATTCGTGAGTTTCTATGGAAATCAATTTTTGGCAGTGCATCCTCATCTTTGCTTTTAAGGCAACGGAATAATAACGTGCTAAACGCGTATTATAAAGATTTTTAAGAGATCGCAAAAATAGCGAGGCGATTGGGTGTTTAGAGTCGCTGGTAATTGAAATCATAGAATTGGACAATATCCATTCCAATCGAGCTCCCAATTCGTGGAATATGATGATACATTATTTTTCACAAACTTATTCACATATTCGCAAAACATGTTTTAGAAAAAGGAGTTTGATCCAGTTGAGTGCATCCTACGGCTCTGACGTAGATTAAAGGGCTGCCGACGGCATGTGTCGATCCCCCCTCATCAACAAATTGGCAAGTAGCCAACAGGGGAGAGAGCGCGCCAAGGGGAGAGGCGCAGAGACATTTCTTTTCCGCGCGTAATCGATTGACTATGCCGTCGGCATCCCTTTAATGCACGATTCACTTGGATTTAGATCTTATCATTGGAATTCGCTTTGAAATAAATTTCCCCTTGGGAAAAGGGAAACTTTTAAGCGTTTCTCATTGAGACCTTCGTGTTGAATAAATTATTATTATCACATTTTAACGGGACAGTGACACCTTAAAAATTCGGAAATCACTCGTGAATTTTGGGAGTGAAAAAAACTTGTTTCAGCAAAAGTTGTTCAAAACTTGGGATTGAAAGAGAGAATGGGAGGTCTTCAGCGTGTTGCGAAAAAAATTTCGGCCCAGGGCTGGTAAGGTACAGTAACAATAATGAATCAGGCACCCTAAAGGTTAAATTTCAAGTAAAGGTACCGTCAAACCTCAAAAAAATCGTTAAATCCACATTTAGACTTACAGTATGAGTTTAAAGGTACCGCTTAAAAAGTCGCCAATAACCAAATCCCCATAAACAACGCTTTTGGCAGTCAAAAATTGCTTCAAAATGGCTATTTCGGGGTAAAGTAACAAATTAGAACCTATTTAAACTTACAGTATGCTATTAAAGCGGCAGTCTTGAAAAATCGCCAGATCCGAGTAAACATGGCTTTTGATAGTGCAAAAAAAGATTTCAGCCCAAAATGCCTCGAAATTGCCATTTACATATACAGTGACAGGTTTGCATCAGCTAACCCCAAAAGTAACATTTTAAAGGGACAGTGACACCTGGGAAAAACTCGAAAAATTCCCATAAACAAGGCTTTTAGCAGTGAAAAAAACTTGTTTCAGAAAATTGGTCTAAAATTTATGATAGGGAGGTACAGTAATAGGTCAGCCGTAGTACCGAAAAATCAAACATTTAACGGTGCAATAACAGTTATGATCCCCCTAAAGTTAAATTTCAATCAAAGGTACAGTGAAACCTGAAAAAAATCGCTGAATCCATTGACAAGTAATCGTAGTAGCGAAAAAACGTGTTTCAACCTTAATTGTTTAAAATTCTATTATTGAGATACAGTGACAGAATAGAACCCGCACGGCAAATCAAACAGGCCAAAAACGGCAATTTGCCGGGAGGGGCAAAAGCGTCGATAGGAGCCGGGTGTAGCGCGCGTCAAAAAGTTTAAGCCCTTATAACTTTTTCAAACCGACTTAATATTGAAAACCTAATATCAAATATTGCAGAGTAGAATTTTACGGTTCGAATGATACCAAATACAGCAAGTTAGCCCTCCGAAATACCACTTTTCACAAAGTCGTCAACAAAAACCGCCTTCGTTTTGATACTTTCTGAACACAGTTTTCTTAGCGCTTGGTATCATTAGAATCGCCTCGTTCCATTCTACAAAGTTGGAACAAGCGTTTTTTAAGATTCACTTTAGTTTTAAAGTTATAAGGCTTAGAAGTTTTGGTCTCATACATTTTTGAGTAGATAGGAGTGCCGCGTTGCTTAGGGCCTTATTGCCGCTAATTTTGGGCGTGCCCGATTATGATTTAAAGGTACAGTGCCACCTTAAGAAAATCGTCAAATCCAGTCAACAAGTAGTCTCAGTGGCGAAAAAACTTGTTTCACCCAGGGCCCCGGACCGAACGGCACTGGTCAACAACAACCCGCAGGGGCAGTGGGGCCCAAAATAAGCGATGAGGGAGGGCCCAAAAAACGCATAGTGAGGCGACGGAAAAAGCGGCGGCGTTCGCCTTCACACACCACGCCCCAAACTAGGGCCCTCTCTCTCAACTAGGCCACGCCCCTTTTCTGGGCCCTACAAACACAAATGTTGTGTGGCCCATCGTGCCAATGTTTTGCAGAAATGCCCCCGGGGGGCACGAACGGACGGACGGCAGAAGAGGAAAACATACTTGGTATGGCACGAGAAAGAGGAAGTTGATGAAAGAGAAAAAAGTGTGTTTTGAGGTGCCAAAAGGAGCTTTGGCATTATCGGGGGGGGGGGGACAAATTTTTTCTTTATTAGTCCAGAGATGCCTAGTAAAGTAATAGTCAATACTTTAATAATGCTTTAGTATTATTAGTGAAAAATGGATGAACGAGGAGAAAAAGTGTGTTGTGAGGTACCAAAAGGTGCTTTGTGGTTATCACGGGACACTGACGTATTTCCTATGTCCAAAAATGCCTAGAAATGTAATAGTGGGTATCTGATAGCGTTTCTGGTAAAATTTAACGATCGCTTGAAGTTAAAACTATAAAAAAACGCGCAGGTCCTTTGGCGTTTTCGGGGGAGGATAGGTACAACCGTAATTTTTTCCTGGAATTCCAGAAAAACCTAGCCATTTAATGGTATTTTTAGTAACGTTCAAATGTACTTAAAGCGAAACCATATAAAAAACCCGTTTCAACAGATTTGAAATTAGAAATTTTGTTCGAAAATTGCTTTTCCTTGATTTTTGTAATAAAATTTTTTTAACATTCTGTGTTCACAAATAAAAAAAAACAGTTGAACACACTTCGTAAAAAGTATTTGCCCCTCGCTAGTGGAAAAGAACCCTCTCCAATAAGCATTTACGCATGTTTTCTGCTCCATTTTTGCATAACGTAATCGTTTGGTTTTTCGCTCGTCGTATATGCAGTATTTAAGAGAACGGCGCTATGCCATAGTGAAAAAGCGGAGATTCTAACCTACCGTGCACTCAATCAACCACAGCTGGTTTTTACTGCCAATCCTATGAAATATTGTGTTTACCGCATTAAAATTGGCAAAAAAGAATGCCAAGAAGATGTTTCACCCATTCAATGCCCGCCAAAAGACTGCGTCGAGTAATTCTAGCGCATGTATAACCCATTCATTACTGTACGTCCA
This sequence comes from Mesorhabditis sp. LJ9110, assembly GCA_038088335.1. Classification (NCBI taxonomy): domain Eukaryota; kingdom Metazoa; phylum Nematoda; class Chromadorea; order Rhabditida; family Rhabditidae; genus Mesorhabditis; species Mesorhabditis sp. LJ9110. Next base: position 10,741 of record JBBGBA010000125.1, on the reverse strand, counting down.
CAAAACCGAGTTGCTGTTAAAATTTCTCAAATTTTAAATGGACTGGGAAATTGGGGTCACGTTTTAAGCTCCTGGTAAATAGCCCGGATTGCGTTACTTTAGTGGTGTTACAGCATCATTCTCTTCTCTCTACATCATATCCATTAAAAAGATGTTGTCAATTTTGTTGACTTCAAATGCCATTCGGCCAGTGTAAATATGAAGTTTTAAAACGCCTGGGAGCGTTTAAGAGAATCTGAAAGTCAAGCCAAATAAAGTGTTTTCGTTTTCCATGTAGTCTGTAGCTATACTTTGATATGGATACGTGGCGGTTTGTGTTTCCAACGTCTAAAAAGAATAAAAAAAATTTTTACAGCCTTTTTTGTCTTTTAAAAAAATCATGTTATAACTCTCACCAGAGAGCTACACAAAAAGTACCGAGTAATACCGAAAAGCTTTGTATGAATCAAAGAATACTTTTTTGCATTTTTTACGGCATGAAGCGCCAAAAATTATGCGGTAGATGACACCAAAAAAATGTATGTTCTGATGCTTCGTCATAGGTGGAGAAAAATAATGAAGCCAATCTACAAGTCCCGCATTTCAGCAAATTCCGGGCTAGAAGTGATTTCAAATTTTATCTTCGTCTAGAAAGAAAATACGTTTTCTTACTGGCGGGTCAAGCAAACTAAATTTTAAACGGTCAAACTGCAAATATACTACTTTCGATAAAATAAAGGTGCATACAAGTCGGTTTCAAAAGAGTCATGTTTCAGCGCTTTCCAAAGAATGGCACAAAAATAAGCCACAATTTCAAGAGGTCTAACTTGTTTAAGTAAAACAAAGAATCATCTCTTTGCATTTTCTTACAGCACGCAGAAGCCAAACATTACGCGGTAGCTGACACCAAAAAAATATATGTTCTATTGCTTTCTCATGGGCGGAGAAAAACCATCAAGCCGATGTGCAGTCATTTGGCCAAGGAATTTCAGCAAGTTTAGTTCTACAGGAGCGGTTGCCTTTTTAAAGGGTTGCCGACGGCATGTGTCGATCCCCCCTCATCAACAAATTGGCAAGTAGCCAACAGGGGAGAGAGCGCGCTCAGGGGAGAGGCGCAGAGACATTTTCTTTTCCGCGCGTAACCGATCGACTATGCCGTCGGCATCCCTTTCAACTTCGGCTATTAAATTGCGTCTTTTTAATGGCGCGTTAAACACTAAATTTTTGGCGGTTTGAAGCTGCAGATTTTGACGTTTTGTCGATATGACTAAAGCGCCACCATTTCCGAAAAACCATGTTTCAGCTCATTCCAGAGAGCGGCACAACAAATAAGCGACAATCCAAAGACGTAGGTTTACTTAAATCAAGGAATACTTTCTTTGCATGTCTTTACGGCATGAAAAAAATTAAACAGCTTTCGACAGACAAAAAAAATATATGTTCTAACGCTTTGTCATGAACGGAGAAAAATAATGAAGCCGATGCGCAGTCTTTTGGCCCAGGGATTTCAGCAAGTTCTACAGGAGCGGTTTCTTTTTTTAATTCGGCTATAAAAGACCATCTTTTTAATGGGGCGTAAAACACTACATTTTAAACGGTTTCAACTCGCAAGTTTTTACGATTTTTCGAATAACTAAAGGGCCGGGCAAGTCCAGGGTGCCCATGGTGTTTTCGGGTCCTCATGCCAATGTTTTGCCGACATGCCCCCGGGCAGATATACTCAGGACGAGAGAGAGGGAGAGAGAGAGAGAGAGACAGCAAGATTTCTAGGGCCCAGAGAAGCAGAGCAGTGCCAAAAATGTCTGTTTTGAGGGTATGGCCTAGGCGAACTGGCCGCCGGGCCCCTCGTCGACAACATCCAACCCGAAACCAATTTCGTAGTGTTTTTTTAGTATTCCGAGTAGTACTCTTTACCCGTCAAGAAAAAAAACGGAAATTTGCATAATTTCTTAACGGGATACTGTAGCTTTGCCCATAAAAATAGGTAGTTTTACCGTTTTACTCAAAAATGTTTCAACGATTTTGTGCTTTCGGCCGCCGAAAAATTGGCGAAGCTCAGTTCTGCGTGTTTCTTGTATTAAATTAGTATAACAAATATTTGGCAATACGCAAGTTCCGTAAGAAATTTCCATAAGTTCTTAAGGGGATACTGTAGCTAAAAGTATGGCTATAACCTTCAAAAAAAAGAAAAATACTGTCCAAAAAAATGTTTTAACATCCGCGTCCTCACGGTCAGCAAAAAATTTGCCAATTGGTAGTTGGCTACAGAATACATTAACCTTTAACGTTAAATTGATATTCCAAATAGCGCTAAGCTTGGGCAAGAGAATGGGGGAAATTTGCATAGTTTTGGGCGGATACTGTAGAAAAACAAGGCACCTTTTAGCAAACACCAGAAAAACAAGGAGGAGTTTCAGAATAAAAATGTTTTAACGATTATATGTTAGGTTCTTCAAAAAAAGTAGGTACTCCAGACAAGACAAATCCCACATTATTAGGCCAGTTTCAATGCTAAATTGAAACGTAATTTATTTTTATAGCCGTAAAAAACGGCTTTCGTCCGGCTTAGCTAGCTAAAAAAATGTGTTTCAGAGAAGTACCTATTAAAAACGAGGTTATCACCAGGTAGTCGTAGTTGCTTTCTTGGCTTTTAGCATCTACTCAGATAAAAATTAAAATTGTTTATAAAACTTATTTTTTGAAAGGATGTTTCTACGTTCCATCATAATCGGCACAGGACTTCCATCGCTACATCATTTTTATCGACACAACGGTGCTGTAATTTTGGCCGATTTTTACCACTTGGATCGATAATCACTATCAAATCGTAGGAAGGGAAATCCGCTGAAAAACGGCGCAATGAAACAAATCGAATCTGGCAAGAGTTTGTTTTGGCAACTTTTTGGAAAACAAAAATGTTTTATTCGCTGACGGTTCAAAATTTCCTCTACAATCTGCCAATTAGAAGACCCCGCGGTGTTACCGTACCATTCCCACCTAATTACAGACTGATGAGTTTATGGTATTGACCTTAGTGCTGCAACATATTTAGAACCAACTAAGGCAAAAATGTTTTAAAAATGCAAGGAAATTCTGAAAAAGGTTTCGCTTAATGAGTCAAAAAATGTTTGCCGTTTTTCCAGAATGGTAGGACATTTTTGGTCATTAGTAAATGTAACATTAAAACTGCTAAAATTCGAAATAGTAATAGCAAAAAAGCAGAGTGGATTGTTAATACAAATTGATATTCTACGCTACAAAGGACGGTTGTGGAAATAGATGTTTTAACGATTAAATGGCTTCTCGAGACGAAAACCTGTCTAATGGTCAGGGTATTAGACAGAATTCACATATTCGTAATTTATCCTACTGGGCCTCTTTATCAATAACACCCCAAAATCTATAATTTAACATGTTAAATAAAAAAAACAAAAAAAACTTTATTACGACTTTCATTCTCATACACTTGATAAACAAGGTAGAAACCGAAATATTTTCCGAAAAATGTTTCAGCGATTGATGGATATTTTTAAAAGAAGAAGTGCCCAATCCGCAGCGTTGCAGGGTGGTAAAACTAGCATACCGTAATTCGTAAAAGAAGCCTTAAAGACCACGCTTCTAGAAATTGCTTCCTAACAATCCAAAAGACCCCCGTAACCGATACCTTAAGACTACCGTACTTTACTACCTTGATAGGGGAAAATCAAATTGCAAGAGGTCCGTATTTGCAGAAGAAAAGATGTTTGAACGATTGCTCTTATTGCGGCCGTAAAATCACGGATCAATTGGATGAGAAGAGAGCTCGAAAATTTTCGGAATTTTTCACTCATTCTTGGGTTAGTCATGCTCAAATCGGAAGCTAAGCTAAGCTTAGCCGAGCTCAATTAGGCTAAGCCTAGACGAAGCTCACGGAGTCAGAGGCAGTACAATTACGACAAAGCAAACTAACGCGTTAAGAGAGTAAGGTTTTGGCGAATGCCAAATGTCATATAAAAAATATGAAAAATGTAAAGAGCCATAATAAAAACGGAATTTGATTCGATTTACGAATTAATATTAGTATGCTTCAACGGATCGGTTTTATAAAAAAAGATGTTTTAGCGCTTTATTGATTGCTTCAGAATAAAACCGGCGTAATCCGCAGGTGTCGCGACAGGTTTCTCATAGCTTACTCTTTTATCAATTCAATATAATGATTATGCCGTACAACCTTAAATCGTTAGTATACTTTATTTGGGTATGAGGTATGGCAAAAAAAGAAACAAGAGCATTAACAGAAAAAAATGTTTATGCGATTTATTGGGTTAATTTGAGGAGAATGCGCTTAATGGCACAAAACTTCAAAAGTAGAATACGGTACTTCGCTAAAGAGAAGGCCTTACAAACTGCGTATCTAGAAAATGAATTCTTTAAAATTTAACTCGATAAGTTAAGCTAAAAATACAAATTGCAAAAGCACGTTTTTTTCAGAAAAAAAAAGATGTTTTATCGATTCCTTTCTTGATTGAATTGATTAAATCGATTAATTCGCAATAGCAACCTTTAGCCGAATTTTCTTCGATTTTTTTGTCAATGCAAAATATGCTCATTCTCATTTTTGCGGTTAACCCAGGGCTATGCACAACTCTTAAGGCGCTACGCTACGCTACGCCGAGGCTACGCTACGCCGAGGCTGACTTTCGCTTAAAATGTAAAATCCGTTTTCAAAACTACACGAAAGCTGCACATCAAAATTGCTAGCATATTGCGTTTTTCACAGTTTTTATGAAGAAGGATGTGTTAAAGACTGCTAGAACTCTGGAACGCACACTGTCACCCCAAGGGTGGGATCCCCAAGAACGCGCGGAGAGAAGCGTCATTAGTGGTGCCCCGTATTGGCCAAACGTCGTCTGGGGTTTGGGGCGCCACTGGCTCCCTTTCCCACTTGGCCCTGTGGTATAGTGGCTAGCGCGTCGGACTGTGGAGCGAACCATCGCGGGTTCGACCCCCGCCCGGTGCGCAACTTCTTGCTCCCAACGGAATTTCATCGTTCTGGTGGTCTTTAACGGGACATTACTTGGCGTCGTAGTTTTTTCGCGTTTTTTCTAAAAAAATGTTTTAACGGGACATTGCTTGGCGTCCTAAATGAATGGAACAATCGACAGAGGCCACATCTTTGTCTGCGCAACAGTTAGGCAATTAAACTTCTCGATACTCAACTACTCAACTCAACTCCTTCAACTCTGTTAGCGTTTTCGCTTTTTGCAAGCACAAAAATCAGACGGTGACTCACGGGTTACTTTCAAAATGTCGAAATCCATAATATGCCAAAATTTCCTAATGCCGAAAATGTTGAATGTCGAAATTCATAATACCGAAATTTTTAGAATCTCGGAATCGATAATGTCGAAATCTCATAACATCGAAAAAGGGGATATTCCTCCCAAATTGTTACCAAATTTCATAATAGCGAAATTTCGGAATCTCGAAATTTACATAAGCACATCTACCAGGTGAAAAAACCCAAATCCTATGCAAAAGTCTCGATATATTGAAATTTCGACGTTCTGAAATGTCGACATTATGAAGTTTCGCCATTGTGAAATTTGGAAAATGTGAATTTCGACATTATGGATTCCCGGAATGCAATATTGCAGAATAATGTTTCACTCAAACTAGATAAAATTAGCTGAAGACAATGGTCAATCTAAGGCTCATCTGCGTCTTACAATGTTTCTTTCTAAAATCAAAATAGGATTTTTAGCTTCCCAGGTTTCCGGAAGCACTACCGTATGCCCATCCAGGGGATCCAATTTTTGTTGTTTTCGGGGTTGATTTCTCAGCCGTTTTTCTGCAAGGGTAGCAGTAGTTTTCGCCATTTGGCCCTAGGTTATAATAATAGGGAGAGGGAAAGTGGCAAATAGTCAACAATGGGGGTGAGAGAGAGATAGTGAGAGAGCTAGAGAGACCCGAGACAACGATACACTCCTCCTTACATACGGTGTGGATAGTTGTGTAGCGTAGCCATCGCCCGGGGCGCTTGTTTTGGTATGTCGTGCCCCGCGTGCTCTGCGTATCCGCCCGGCGGCTCCAATTCGACGTTTGTTGTGTGTTCGCCCGTTCTCTCTCTCTCTCTCTCTCTCTCTCGCCGAGGGCCCACCGGGGACCCGGGACGTGTATAGTATCGTTGTGTAGCGCCGCCACGAGAGACCGACATCCAAAATATCCAAAATACGGTCCCACAAACATTAATAACAAGGGGACGACGTACTGAATTAGGAATATAAGGGAAAACATGTGGGTGTTTGGCGGTATAGTATACAAATTTTAGGCAATGAGACATCCAGATTTAAAGAAACATTCAATACTTCATCAGCAGCTTTTAAAAGATTAGCGAAATGAGATGCGTTGCAGACGCGTGGCGCTTCGCGAGAAAAATGCAGGAATGACCGAAAAAATGCCTGTACTTGGCAGCTATGACAGAAAGGAAAATAAACAAAAGTCGAGGCCTAAAAGGGCTGAATTTTTAATTTCAAAATTTTATGTTTCAATGATGGTTTGAACGGATCTATGGTGTTTTCCAACAATTCTGGGTCTTCAGCAACATTTTAATTCTTCCTGTGGCGAAACATGATTACTAAATTATAAACCATGGAACTTTGGCAAATTATTTATTTCCCCTACACTAAACAAAACAAGAAATTGGTGTTTAACGGCTGCGTGTCATGGAAAACAAATTAACGAATCGAAAATGCTAGAAGCGCAATTTTTCGAAATACTGAACCATTGCCGCCACTAATTGGATTCTGGTTACAAACAAACGCCTAGATACTTAGAGCGACGAAACAAATCATTTTAAATTTTAGCTTTGATGTGTATAAAAGTTAAGAAGAGAAAAAAGAGAATCTGCCGGGGCGACAGAGAGTATGAGAGAGAGAGAGCGCGAGAGAGAGAGAGAGAGAGCGAGAGAAAGAGAGAGAGAGCGAGAGAAAGAGCGTGTCGGCTTTTAACTTAAAAAATACCAAATTTTGGGGTGGTAGGATAGGTGCTCAGCAGAAGAATCACTGAACGTAACGTAATTTTGGTCAACTCGAGTAATGCATTACTGCTTCAGCGGAATCTTGATATATACAGTTTTTTGAAAAACATTTTTTGCACGATTCATCAATACCCAAAAGAAGCATGCCATTAAAACATCATGAAATTACCCAACCGGCCATCCGTTTTCTTACGGTAGCATTTGCAACACATAAATTTCACAAAACAATTTAGCTTAGGTTTAATTTAAAACTTTAAATTCAGATTCGTATTCAAGATTTATTTATAGGTGCCTCCAGTGGCTAAAATGGCTTGTTATTGGGAGGAGAACATACAAATGGGACTGAATTACGATAACATTAAATATAGATTTTAAATGCGTAAATATTTTTAAAAGTTATTATTTATCTTTTTTTTATACAATATCGAGCTGACCCCCCCCCCCCTCCCCCCCAATCCTTATCATCCATGCCTCAAGGGAGACGCCCCAGCCCCCAAACCAGATATCGTCCAGATGTCTCCTAGGGGTATACTATAGGTATAATTCATATTAAACTACTCGGTACTAATTTAATAAAGTAGAATCGTAATTTCCAATTGGGAGCACTGCCCCGGTCACCCAAAACGGCCGGGTACCCCCCTCCTGACCCGACCGCCCTGCGTGCCCCTGTGCCCTTCCTGGCCACGCGTCGCCCAGACCCCCGCCTGGCCCACTCCAACCGGATATGAGACACCAACTGATGAAGCCTGTATCGCTTCTGGCCTTTGGCTAAGATCAATGTGTAATTAAAGTTCTTATCGGCTTAATCTCCGATACACATCCCATGTGGATGTATAGAGATTAACATATTTTTGGAATCGGTTCGGTTCGCAGAAGCTTGCTTCTCGCCGGACAGCGTCGGCCCAGCATTGCACTTGCCGCTGGGAACGGCGCACACCCCGCAAGGTGAACAAACAGCAGAAAGAAAGAGAAAGAGAAAAGAAAGAGAAAAGGTACGGTTACGGTACTGTACGCATGGCTACAGTGACACCAAACGCCCGATTGGTCTCTGGGACTGGGTAACCGGCGTCCCCTATCAGTCAGTTGCGTTCACCTCACCGCCAAGAAGAGCCAGGGCAAGGTCTACAACATCACCGCCCACCAGCCCGTCTCCAACTACTTCCTGCGTGATGGACGCTATATCCGCTTTGCGGACTGGCGCTTCGTTCACCGTGCAAGACTCGACGTCGTTCCACTAAATGGCTGCAACCGTGCCCGTGATCAGAAAGACAAGCGCTGCCGAAGATGTGGCTACCAACTCGAGAGTGTCGCCCACGTCCTGTGTCATTGCCCTGCTCACGCCCACGCCATCACCCTGCGCCACAACGCCGTCCTCGACCGCCTCGTCAACGCCATCAAGCTGCCCGCGACCACCACGAAATATGTGAATGTCAAGATCCCCGGCACTGATGGTCAACTACGTCCCGATCTCGCCCTCGTCGACCATGTGAAGAAGCGTGTGACGATCGTGGACGTGACCATGCCGTTCGAGAACCACGACCTGAGCGTCTTCGCTGCCGCACGTGCCGAGAAGCTCCGCAAGTACGCCGACATCTTCAACAAGTTCAACGCGGATGGCTACGACACGTTCCTGGACGCCTTCATCGTCGGGCCACTCGGCGGATGGGACCAAGAGAACGACAACGTGCTGCGCCGACTCGCCGTCTCCGTCAAGTACGCCGCGCTGATGAAGAAGTTGATGGTCGCCGATGCGCTGAAGTGGTCAAGAGATGCCTACGTCGAGCACATCACCGCCCACCGCCAATACCAAGCATAAATGAAGCGATATCCATTTGCTAGTTATCTTTTAAATGTAAATTTTTCGTGCCCCTCCCGAATCTCCCATCCATTTGTGATCAATAGATTCCCACAATTTCTCCCTGAAAATGTTGTAAAGCCCCTAATTTAAATGACCTGCGTGTCATTTCGTGTATTCTTTCGAGATTGTTTTACTGCCGCATTATCCGGCCCTCGGGCCGAGAATTTGCTAATAAACGTTAATATGTTCTTATCGGCTTAATCTCCGATACGTACATATACACTTGATCTGTACGGGAAGACCTCACTTGGATATTCATTGGTTTATCGCCTTTGGTGTTCATTTGAGAAAGACTACCGGGCTAGTTGGACCACTCGATAAGCTTCTCGTCCACCCACACACCGACTCGCCCCTGGCAGAAAGCGGACGCCGTCAACACCTTCATCCTGCCTTGCATCGCCTTCCATCTGAAGAATGGCCACGTCGAGAAGAAGAAGCACCTCATCCCGTTCGACAAGAAGTTGAAGAAGTTCGCCAAGTCGTGGATGAGCCTCCCGAGTCAAGCTAGCCCCGAAGTCGTCTACCTGCCGCACAACATGGGAGGCCTCGGCCTCATCCAGACCAAGACCCTCGCCGACGTGATGCAGCTGGTGCATGCTGTCCAGTTGTTGGAGTCGACTGATCTCGGCCCAATGACTGCTCAGCTGCTCCGTACAGCTGTACAGAAGAAGATCAAGCGTGCTCCAACCGACTCCGAAGTTGCCGACTACCTGAACCAGAAGCTTGACGGCGCCTTCGAGACGTACTACGCCGACACCCGCAACATGTGGACAAGAGTGCGACAAGCGACCGGCCACCTCGTCAAGACCGACAAGCTCGATGTGAAGTGGGCGTGGAGCAACGACAAGATCCAACTGCTCGTGCTCGGATGTGGCGTCACCAAGAAGACGTGTGAAAGGATGCTCAAGCGCGCCGTCCATCAAGCTCAGCTCGTTCACCTCACCGCCAAGAAGAGCCAGGGCAAGGTCTACAACATCACCGCCCACCAGCCCGTCTCCAACTACTTCCTGCGTGACGGACGCTATATCCGCTTTGCGGACTGGCGCTTCGTTCACCGTGCAAGACTCGACGTCGTTCCACTAAATGGCTGCAACCGTGCCCGTGATCAAAAGACAAGCGCTGCCGAAGATGTGGCTACCAACTCGAGAGTGTCGCCCACGTCCTGTGTCATTGCCCTGCTCACGCCCACGCCATCACCCTGCGCCACAACGCCGTCCTCGACCGCCTCGTCAACGCCATCAAGCTGCCCGCGACCACCACGAAATATGTGAATGTCAAGATCCCCGGCACTGATGGTCAACTACGTCCCGATCTCGCCCTCGTCGACCATGTGAAGAAGCGTGTGACGATCGTGGACGTGACCATGCCGTTCGAGAACCACGACCTGAGCGTCTTCGCTGCCGCACGTGCCGAGAAGCTCCGCAAGTACGCCGACATCTTCAACAAGTTCAACGCGGATGGCTACGACACGTTCCTGGACGCCTTCATCGTCGGGCCACTCGGCGGATGGGACCAAGAGAACGACAACGTGCTGCGCCGACTCGCCGTCTCCGTCAAGTACGCCGCGCTGATGAAGAAGTTGATGGTCGCCGATGCGCTGAAGTGGTCAAGAGATGCCTACGTCGAGCACATCACCGCCCACCGCCAATACCAAGCATAAATGAAGCGATATCCATTTGCTAGTTATCTTTTAAAATGTAAATTTTTCGTGCCCCCTCCCGAATCTCCCATCCATTTGTGATCAATAGATTCCCTACAATTTCTCCCTGAAAATGTTGTAAAGCCCCTAATTTAAATGACCTGCGTGTCATTTCGTGTATTCTTTCGAGATTGTTTTACTGCCGCATTATCCGGCCCTCGGGCCGAGAATTTGCTAATAAACGTTT
>JBBGBA010000122.1:0-227796 GCA_038088335.1 Mesorhabditis sp. LJ9110 | reverse complement strand
ACAAGGTTTTCAAAAAAACGACTAAACAAAAAAAATGAATCGGCATTTCGCCGTATTACATCCGATCAGTTTCGAAATCGGACGAGCGGATGAGCTCCTAAATAACTACAATAAGGTTTTACAACCCGATTGCCACAGCCGTCCATGAGTTATAGCAAAAATAAACTTATTTAAAGTATGTCGGAGGTTCCGTTTTTGTTGCGGAAAAATATGGCGTTGCCTATTTTCGCTAAAAGTTCGGTTTCTTTTCTGGCTAAAGTCTAGTTTACCCCAGCCGTAACTTTTCAACCATGCGTCCTATTAATTTGCCGAGTATCTCAAAATGTTCGCCGTGGTCGAATTACTATAGCCATGTTGTTTCCTTACATCAAAAATTGTTAGAAAAATTTTTATAACAATTATAAGTCTGGGTTTTCCTTAGTTAATTTTTGCTGTTCCAAAGTGAGTTTTCGTGGGAAACAGCCAAAATGACGACATTCGAAATGACGACAGCCAGAATAGCGACAGCCAGAATGACGACAGCCAAAATGACGACAGCCAAAATAGCGACAGCCAAAATGACGACAGTCAAAATGGCGACATTCAAAATGACGACATGCAAAAATTTGAGTTTTCCCAGCTATTATGGCTGATTTTGCATGTCGTCATTTTCAATTTCGTCATTTTGAATGTCGCCATTTTGGCTGTCGCTATTTTTATTCTGGCTGTCGTCATTTTGGCTGTCGTCATTTCTAATATCGTCATTTTGGCCGGAAATCAGTTTTCGTATCTCGGCTATCTTTTGACGTACAGAGCTGTCAATGGTACCAAAATGTAGCTCTTGCTCTGGAGAAGCAGCCTACAATGCATTTGAGTCGAAAAAAATAGCGGAAAATAAAAATATTTGAGTTTTAGGCTCCTGATACATCGAAGCATGACGGCTTAATCTTTTCAACTTTCAAAATCTTGTAAAAAAATTTCTTACAATTTTTGATGTAAGAAAACAACTTGGCTATAATAATTCGACCACGAACATTTTGAGATACTCGGCGCATTAATAGGACGTATGGCTGAAAAGTTAGGTCTGGAGGGGGGGGGGGGTAAACTAGACTCTTACCTCTTTTCTTTCTACTCGTTTTGCGCAAAACATGACCTTTTTCATTGTTTTCATAACGCTAAATTGTTCAAAAACATTTCTTGCTCATCAGCTAAACCATTGAATTTTATGCAATATGCGGATGCAAATGAGCGTTATCTTGCAATGCAACTGACTCTGTTTACTTTCTTTTTGCGTTTTCTTGCGTATCCCACGACTTATAACTTTCTAACCTAGCACGTTATATAATTTTTTGGCTTCCGCACCTCCCCTCAAAATTTTAGCTCTATCGGAAAGAAGGCGGCGAAATTCCGAGTGGGGTTTTTATGAGACTGTATTGTATATCGCCACCTGTTGAACTACATATGTGTAAAGCATACCAAAATGTTCGCCTTGCTTTGCCGAATATTTTGGTATACTTTATATACCCCTATGACAACGGGGTGTCGAGATACAGTAGGTCGGGGTCGACTGGGGCGGGGGCGGGGGGGGTAAACTGCACCACAGCCCTATTTTCTTACTAACATAGATTTTTAGCAGTATCCCCAATATAGCTTCGTTCTCAACTATCATACACCGACATTTTCTCCAGCGACACCTCGGCCATCTATCCGCTGACCGGACTTTCCTTGAAACCTACGGCCTGTGTGGTGGTTGCGTTGATAGTAGCCGAATTTATGCCATTGGTTTGATCTACAAGAGTTGATAGTCACCTGATCAAAAAATATTTAAAATTTTCTGCGTTTTCTAGGTTTTTTCTAGCCCTAGGCTTTCAAAACTTGATTTTGAGTTGTTTTCGATATTTTCGATTAGACGCCTTTCGATCAGACGATTTTCCGATCAGGTGATCGGGATTATCTGCGAGAAAGATTTAAACCGAGTAGGGCTGCTTCTTCTTCGGCCACGCCTTCTGGATACGGGACCACAACGCCACGTTAAGCGCACGGACGTTCCGGCTGCAGCGGAAACTTTTGCGATGCCTGATCGCGCAGGTTAGTCTTCCTTCTCTCTCTTTCTCTCTCTTTTCCTTTCCCCTTTCCCCAAATTAGAAATTAGTTACCATCCCCCCCAAAGCTACTTGTTGGGGCTTTTTGCGCTTGTCGTGGCGTTGGATTGGGTTGTGGAGCCAGTTATTTCTTTGATAGCCCAAGACATTTGCTCTTAGCAACCATAAACCTGGCATTCCTCGTCACTGGTTTTCACGCGACGATGTCCTCGATTGCAATTCTGAAGAACACAGATCCCTGTCGAAAATACGTCCTTCACTTGCTTGAGTGTGGACAGTTGGTGATAGTATTTTTGCAGATAACAACGATTTAGAGAATACGCCGCATCAAATACGAATATATCCATCACGCTGACGCCTCGGAAAAATAGATAATAAAGAATCAAGCAAAATGCGAGGAGGTGTAAGACACAGCGAGAGAGAGAGAGAGAAAGGGAGAGCGAGAGACAGAGATTTAGTGTGTGAAACAGCGAGAGAGAGACAGAGAGAGCGAGACAGAGAGAGAGGAGCCAGAGAGAAGAGAGAGCGAGAGAGAGAGAGAAGCGAGAGAGACAGAGAGAGCGAGAGAAGGAGAGAGGGCAGAAAGAGAAGAGAGAGAGAGAGAGAGAGAGAGAGAGCGCGAGAGAGAGAGACATAAGGGAAGACAAAATAAAAAAAGAATACCGGGTTATTTAGACTCTCAGAAAAGCAGGGCTTTTTACGCGTTTGGATAAGAACTTAATGAGTCCAACAAAAAGACACCTGCATCCATTTATCGGGCCCGACATTTCAGTGTTTTTCAATCAACGCGAACCATGGCAACTATCCAATATGAGGAACCGTATTGTTATATCTATTTAATGCGCATCAGCTTGGTGCTGGGTAGTATCGTGAATATGTTCGTGATCTACGTTATCCTGTACAAGTCACCACCTTCCATGCAAAAATACAAATATCATTTGCTCTATTATCAGGCGGGTAAAAGCTAGTTATTCCTTCCATAAAGGAGCAAAGAAGACTGGTCCAGGCCCGAAAATGGCGACACCTCAGAATGTTGAAATTTGAGAATTCCGAAGTGTCGTAATGTCGGCATTCTGTGCCCAAATTTGCCAAAATTTTTTCATATTGCTTTCGGGTGCGCGACATGCCTATGTAAATTTGTAAATCATGAAATCTCGGCGTTCTGCAATTTCGACATCTTGAAATTTCGACACTTTGAAATTTCGACTTTCTGAACCACCAAAGCGTAGCTTCTGCCATTGCTTCTACTCCTGCCTGAATTTGAAATGATTTTGTGTTTTTCAGATTTGGTCCGCATCCTTCGAGGCATTTCTGCATTCGGTCGAACCTCAATTCTTCCTGCCGGCTATTTTTGGGCGCATGACCGGCTGGCTATACCTCTTAACGGCGCTGAACCCGATCACGGCATACGTAAGTTAAAGCGAAGTCAAAATTTGTGCATGCGGGGATTTAACCGACTGGTCAAAACGAAAGGGTTACCGCCGAGAAGTACCAGAAAAATAATTTTGTTGCGAAAAAAAACGTAACGTATTTGAGTAAAACCGAAATGTTCTGAGGGCGAAAAGGGCTTTTTGAGTGCGCGGCGATTACATGTCGTAACGCCTTGTGAGGGACCGAATCTCTCGATCTCGATGATGTTCTGATCAATTTTCATAATTAAAAAAAAATCAAAATTCGGTCGGGATTCCAGAAATAACGTTAAATTTTCGATTCAAGCTTTTCACGTCTAAACAGGGGCACAAAATCACGCGGATCTAGTCAATTTTAGGAAGTGGGCGCTGTGTTTTTCTTCAATCAAGTTTTCGCCACCGTTCAGTGTATTCTGTACCGGCATCGCCAACTGTTGCCGGCCGGCCATTGGTTACGGTATTGCGCACGCAAAGTAATGATTATAATGTGAAGCCTTAGTTTGAGCATCACCACGTTCGCCCTCATCTTCGGCGTCCATTTCGTTGTCTACCAAATCATCTACATACACATGGTGTCGTACGGGCGTGCCGAACTCGGCGACGGGTTAGGACTTCGCACCATAATTCTGGAGGTTTGCGAGGCGGATTGTTTGTAGCAGAATTAACTAAATACGAGCGAGTCAATTAAAATTCAAAGCCAACTTTCAAAGGAACTACGGTTTCTAATTGCAAACATTTAGCAGTATCCAGAGTACAGCTTCGTACTCGACCACGACGACATTTATGCGTGCGATGCGTCGGCCATCTACCCGTACACTGGCATCTCGCTGCGGACAATGGCGTGCATACTAACAGCATTGATGATTGCCGAGGTTATGCCATGGGTTGGTTTTGCCATGCCATGAATTGCTGGGCGCTAAAAGCTAGAAAAGTACTTTCCCAGACTGAATCTCTTTTTGGCGTCTTGTTCTTCTTCAACACTTCTATTTTGAGTCTTGAAATGCCCTGAAAGTTAATAGGCAGCATTTTATTTGCGTTTTTAGTAAAATCAAACCTGATTTTAACTAGAAAGGCTTTCTAAAAACTCAAAAATTCTGAAGGAAATTTTGAAATCGGCCTATCGATAAATAAAAATGTTGAAGCTTTTTACGAATGGGAATAGCAGAAAAAATAGCTTAGAAGCACTTCCGCTATTTGTATTTTAAAAATTCGATCCTGAAAATAGAGGCTGGTCCCCCCGATAATGTGAAAGAACCAAAATCCGTACCTTACGTGCATTCCGTAAATATGCAAATCTAGGGATTGTTCTTCACCGGCCACGCGTTCTGGCTGCTTGATCACAATGTCGCGCTCAGTGCGCAGACACGCCGTCTTCAGCGCAAGCTGTTGAAATGCTTAATTGCGCAGGTAGACAAGAGCACAACCCCCTCTCTCTCTCTCTCTCGCTCTCGCGCTATCTCTCTCTCTCTCTCTCTTTCACGCTTTCTCTCTCTATCTCTCTATCTCTCTATCTATCTCGCTCTCTCTCTCTCTCTCTCTTTGATCAAACTGGATTTTCAGCTTGCCATCCCTTACCTAACCCTGCTCGTGCCCTGGAGCTTCATGGCGGTCATCCTCGCGTGGGATTGGATCATGGATCCAGGAATTTGAAAGCATTTTGGTCTTTATCTCTCTTTAGGATTCGTCAACGCAGCGTTCGTGATCAACGGTCTCCATGCCACCGTATCATCGCTGTCGATCCTACTCTTCACCGAGCCCTACAAAAATTATGCGCTCGAATTGGTTGGATGTCGAAGGTTGACTAGGCGATCTTGTTCCTTATTTCATTAAGAAGCAACAGAAGCAACACATTGCCCAACAAAAACATCTCCATTACGACGTTGCCTCGCATAAAGGGATGAATCATGTATAAGTTGTGTTCCGCATTTTCCGTTGCACGATGATGTTAATCACAAAGTACAGTGAAGAGTGTCCCAATAAAAAAAAACACCCTGTTCTACCGCATGGATAGTGTTGGAGGACTACATCCCAGATCCGAATACCTAATTAGCATACGCTACATTTCCGGTTCTATTGTCCCCCATTTGTCGATGCTCCCCCTCATTGTTCTGTATCTTTCCCCCACCCGTTTGGTCTGCCTCTACCTGGAATAAACCATTCGTCTACCTCACCCACAACTACAACAACTGGCGAGCAAGGATTCGAAGACATGGCCGACCCCGAGATCAAGGCTATGCTGCAGCAGATGACGGCGATGATGGCTGCTGGACAGGAGCGTGAGAAGAAGATGGAGGCACAGCTCGAGGCCTACCGCGCTGCGACCCAAACGCACATGGGCACAGTTAGCGAAGACCCTCTGGGTAAATCCGCAGGTCCAAGCCATCCCAGGCCTCTGGATGCGGTCGAGCTGAGCGCCCTTTGCTCACGACTCGTTCGGTTCGACTATGACCCATCCCAGGGTCTTACGTTCGAAAAGTGGCACGAGAGGTTTGTCAACCTCGTCTCCACGGAACCGCGCATCACTGAGGATAACAAAAACACCTTGTTCTCAGTATGCTGGATGGCAAAGCCTATAGCCTCCTAGCGGATCACGAAAGACCAACGGAATTGTCTGCCGTGAAATATCCCGACATGATCAAGTCGCTGACAGACATGTTCGGTGAGAAAATGTCGCAGTTCAGTCGACGTTTTCTGGCATTCCGTGTGGCCAAAGCAGCCAACGAGGATATGCACTCCTACGCAGCACGCGTCAACAAGCTGTACGAGCTTGGCCGTGTCAAGGAGATGAACGAGGATGAGACGAAATGTCTTTTGTTCGTTGCTGGACTTTCCGATCAGGAAAATCGAGAGATCCGCAAGAGACTGTTGCACATTCTGGAGTCAAAGAATGGTGTCAAGTTGAGCGATTTGCTACGCGAATACGATATGCAAAGTTCCCTGAATATGGATATGGTCGTTGAGCAGAATATGCAAAATGCCAACGTGAACCGGGTTCACCAGCAATCGGGTTTCCGAAAGAAGTGGAAACGCGAGCGAGAGTCAACCTCTAGCAAGGGTTACTCGTCGCGACCGGATACCAATGATCGGTCCCCGCGAGACAAGCGGAATGACACATGTCATTATTGTGGAAAGAGCGGACACTGGGCAAGAGAGTGTCGCGCAGACCCTGGCAATAACCGCGGTGCTAATTTTTCAAAGTCGAAAAATCACCAAGCCAAAGGCTGGAAGCCGAAGGTGAACATGGTTGTTCATATCAATGCCGTAGACTCGAGTCGGAAAGACGTCGAGCTCTCAATCGAAGGCGTTCGCTTCACTTTGCAATTGGATACTGGTGCAGCAGTCACCATCATCGATGAAGCTGTTTGGCGCAAATTGAACTGCCCCCAGCTGATTCCATCCAATATTCAATTACGAGCTGCAAATGGCGGTCCAATTGAAGTGCAAGGAAGCTTCGATACCAATTTCGAAGTGAAAGGCATTGTCGGTCATGGCAAGTGCTTTGTCACGAAGAACATCAGATTGATGGGGCTTGATTGGATAAATCAGTTGCCACAGTTCGCTTCGTGCTTCGATGAGTTGTGCGTGAACAAGGTCGCACTGAAAGAGTCAATGCTCGAGAAGGAGCTGGTCCTGAAGTACCCAAGTGTCTTCCAAGATGGACTGGGCTTGTGCACAATGGCCAAGGCTGAGCTTCAGCTGAAGCCTGATGCAAAGCCAGTTTTCCTACCGTTCCGACGGGTCGCGTATTCAATGGAAGCTGCCATTGAGAAGGAAATCGACCGACTTGTACAGTTGACGGTCCTCAAACCGGTCACTTACAGTCAGTGGGCCGCGCCCGTCGTACCAGTCAAGAAGAAGGACGGTACCATGAGACTTTGTGGTGACTTTTCCACAGGCTTGAACGAGGCGTTGGAGGATTACCATCATCCGCTCCCAACCGCCGAAGACATCTTCACCAAGCTGAATGGTGGACAGATCTTTTCGCAGATTGATCTGAAAGATGCGTACCTACAGATTGAGGTTGAGGCTGATAGCCAGAATACCTGACAATCCACACTCATAAGGGCTTGTTCCAATATCAAAGGCTGATATTCGGAGTCAAAACAGCACCCGGAATATTCCAGAAGATCGTGGATAACTTGATCGCAGGCCTGGACGGGACCGCTGCCTACCTGGATGATCTGTTGATCACCGGCCGGAACCAGGAGGAGCATGACGACAGGGTCCGTCGTTTATTTGAGCGAATCCAAGAGTTCGGATTGCGCGTCAAAATGGAAAAGTGCTCGTTCGGCCAGCCTTCGGTGAAGTATCTTGGCTTCATTCTTGATGCCCAAGGCCGAAGGCCGGATGGCCAACGCACGGCTGCGATAGCAAGTATGCCATCACCTACCTGTCTAAAGGAAGTTGAGAGCTTCTTGGGCATGGTATCATTTTACCAGTCATTCATTCCTCGTATGCGGCAGATGCGCGCCCCGCTTGACGAGTTGAAGAGGAAGGACAAAAAGTTTGTCTGGCACGAGGACTGCGAAAAGGCTTTCCAGTCGCTCAAGGAGATTGTCATCTCCGACTTGTTGCTCTGTCACTATGACGCCAAGTTACCCATTGTCGTCGCCGCTGATGCCAGTGAGCAGGGTCTTGGGGCTGTAGAGGGACCCTAGAGGAAGCCGGAGGGGAACACCAAAAGGAGACCCGGTCGGCCTTATCAGCCGGCAGGGCTCCCCAAAAAGTCAGTCGTAGGAAAAGCGGGCTGGCGTAAGCCGGCTCCGAGTTTCTTAGGCTCATGGATATTCGTTCCCCCCTTCCCCCCGGTCGCCTCCCGGGCCCCGCCTTTAATGCGTGATGTTTTAAGTGTAGGATAAAACCCTAGTGTTCCTACTAGCCTCTAAATCGCTCCTGAGCCCCAACAAATCACACAAGTCAGTTGGGGGCCATAATACAAAGTAATACATTGGGGGAGAATGAGCTTAGCGCGATCTAAGGGGGCGCTAAGGGAAAAGAAGATAAGGGCACCACGGAACCAGATCGTGTACTATGTAAGGGGAAAACGTAGAATAGCCTGGAACAAGGTTGCGGATTCCCTCTCACGACACATTGCGGTTGTCGATGCGCCAACCGATGAAGAATTTCTTCCACTGCTGCAGAAACTGAAGGCAGTGCAGAACCCCGAAAAGGAGTTCTCGGAGCCGATTGTGATCAAAGAAGGTCTACCCTGCACAGAAAATGGGAGACTGGCGATTCCAGCAGAATTAGCCAAGGCGTTCATCGAATATTTCCACAACTCCCCAACACACGGTGCTCATCTTGGAGAAAAGAGGATCCAGGAATCACAAAACGCTGGCGCATCAACGGCGCAGCGAAGCTAGTACGACAGGTGGTTTCTCACTGTCGAAGATGCCAGGAGCGGAAATCCCCTCCAGCTCTTCTGCAGACAGCAGATCTCGGCGAGGTGAAGTTACACTCAGCGCCAATGGAGCACCTGCCCTTGGACCACTTGGGTCCCTACCCTCAATCGAGCAGAGGGAACCGATATGTGCTCGTGATTATCGATCAATTCTCAAGATTTTCTTGGAGTCTGTGCACACCCGATCAAAGGCCAGAAAATTTCCTCGACCGATTGATGGACATCTTTTACACCTTCGGCATGCCCA
Organism: Mesorhabditis sp. LJ9110; assembly: GCA_038088335.1. NCBI lineage: Eukaryota > Metazoa > Nematoda > Chromadorea > Rhabditida > Rhabditidae > Mesorhabditis > Mesorhabditis sp. LJ9110. The sequence goes on along the minus strand of JBBGBA010000122.1, from coordinate 218,658 downwards.
GTTCGATAGCCAGCGATGGTGGACCGGTGTTCCGAAGCGGCCTTTTCAAGGACACGCTCCACAGTCTAGGTGTAAAACACATCACTAGCACACCAGGACACCATGAAAGCCAAGGCACCGTCGAAAGATCAAATCGCACAATCGGCGACTCTATTGCGATCTTGACGAGACAACATCAAGAATGGGATGCACATGTTCCAGCAATCATGTTGGCGTTGAATAGCACCGTCCACCGGGAGCTAAATGAATCCCCAGCGTACATCATGTTGGGAAGAGATCCACGCCTTCCTTTGGACAACCATTCAGGGATGCCGAATTTCGCCACGCTTGCCGGCGTAGAGGATCGTCGCCAAGAATTAGCACGTATTCACAATTCAACTTGGAAAGTAGTTTCTGAGCGGCTCGAGGAAGCCCGGCTCCGAAACCAAGAAGAATACAATAGTCACCACACCAAGCCCAGAAGTTGGAAGTCGGAGATTTGGTGATGGTACGCACCCCGTGCCTCCCATGCAGTCAAGCAAACTGCATTGTCCGTGGAAAGGACCATTCCGTGTCAAGGAAATGAGGAGGCCGAATCTTGTTATTCAAGCTCTAAACGGAGGTAAGCTCAAGACGTTGCATTTGAATCAAGTGAAGCACTATAAGGCGAGTGATCCAGGTCTACCACCCCTGCGTCGGCAGGACGAGGTACAGAACAACGGCCAAGCCGAAGTTCGAGATGACAATGTCCATCAAGGCCAAGATAATGAGCGACTCGAAGCTGAACAAGCCTCGGAAACTATAGCCGCAGAGCCAGAACGACGCTCAAGGCGTCTTCGAGGGCTCTAGCCATGATTCAGAAATATGCACCACGTAATCTAGATTCCAGTTTTTCTTTTTCAAAAACCTTTTTCACATCCTTCTTTCGCAAAATTAAGAAAAACTGGACACCCCAAAATTCTCTATGAATTGGCTTCGGTTACCTAAAACAGTAGTTTTTTTATGTCAAAAGGATGGTAGTTAGATGGGGATAAAGGGCTGGGGCAACTTTGTTTAGACAACAATCTCGCGAGAAGACGCGATGCGCCGTCGACCGATCCAATGTGGGCCATATGCCACCAAGCCGAAATCCCTCGTCTACCTCCATTTTTCTAAAAACCGCTACAGTCCCCCACCCCTTTTCGTAAAACCTAACCCGCTAACCCTTTCAGACCACTTTTTGTTTTCGAAATATTTTTGTCTAAATTCATGGTCAACTCGTCTGTATCTTTGTTTTGCGTTGCGGGACGCAACTTTCGCAAGGGGGGACATGTAAAGGGACCCTAGAGGAAGCCGGAGGGGAACACCAAAAGGAGACCCGGTCGGCCTTATCAGCCGGCAGGGCTCCCCAAAAGTCAGTCGTAGGAAAAGCGGGCTGGCGTAAGCCGGCTCCGAGTTTCTTAGGCTCATGGATATTCGTTCCCCCCTTCCCCCCGGTCGCCTCCCGGGCCCCGCCTTTAATGCGTGATGTTTTAAGTGTAGGATAAAACCCTAGTGTTCCTACTAGCCTCTAAATCGCTCCTGAGCCCCAACAAATCACACAAGTCAGTTGGGGGCCATAATACAAAGTAATACATTGGGGGAGAATGAGCTTAGCGCGATCTAAGGGGGCGCTAAGGGAAAAGAAGATAAGGGCACCACGGAACCAGATCGTGTACTATGTAAGGGGAAAACGTAGAATACGACAGAACTTTCAAAACTATGCCGCCCTACTAATTCGAACATATTCTTTCCGATGGCATCAAAAAACGGGGTCGAAAAAACTGTGCCAAGCCCTTTTCGGGTCCCTCGCGAACGGCCTTTTAAATAACAACATGGTTTTGCAGATTGTTGCAAACTTGCCGTTTAAAGCGCACGTTCAGGGAGGGGTCGTGTACTCGTCCCAACGTGTACACCCTATGGACGTAGGGACCGCGCACTGCCTGCCCGTGTCGTGGCAGGCAATTCCCCTCCTTTGCGGCGTGGGGCGCCCCTCACCCCCTCGCCAGGTTGTAGCTATGGCTGACTGGTATCCATCCGCGCCTCCCGAGCGGGGGGCCCGGATTCGACCCCCGGCCGCGGCAGAAACATTTGCTTTTTTCAAAAAACGTCCCTGAACGTGCCTTTAAAGGGCTTTCAAATGGGCTAACACTCATTCCAATCCGATACTTCTGCGTCGAGTTAGGGGTGTTGTTTTTTGGGACACCCTGTAGTAGGATACACATCGGGCCCAATTTTGGGCCGATCAACATCCGGCCAAGGGCTCGGGGGGGTGTTTGTTTTTGTTCCTGGCGTTCTATCCAAACTACTTCCCAACGTCTCGACTTCAACCCTTGAACACCCAAGGAAATGCGGTACATGAATAACACGCGGTTTTCAAGAATCACCTGCTCTATATTGAGACACCACACGTATTCGACTTTCCCTTCTGCCGTGGAACCGATTATCGAACCAAAATGGAGCTCTTCATGTACGAGTACCCAATTTGCTACGTGTTTTTCATGCGGCTATCGTCGATCGTCGGCTCCATTTGCATGGTCTTTGCCGTGTATGTAATATTACGGAAATCTCCGACCTTCATGCATGATTATAAGTATCATTTGCTTTACTATCAGGTAAGCCGATAGAAGAATAAATTTTATACAAAATCGATAAGCTTTCAGGTGTGGTCAATAACGTACGAAGTGTTTATGCACGGCCTTGAGCCGGAGCTGTTTTTCCCGGCCCTTATGGCCAGGCTTACCGGGTGGCTGTTTGCGCTTTTTCGAATTAATATTCTAACCGCCTGGGTAGGTTTTTAGGATAGGGACCTATACTGAGTACCTAGTGGCTTACAAGGTGTTCCAATAAAAAACACCTTCCTCGAAATCGACGCACACGTATCGGATCGGAATGGTTATTATACCATTCGAAAGCCCTTGAAACGGCGAGTTTGCAACGACCTTCAAAACCATGTCTTTATTTTACAACGTATTTAAAAACCTTAAGGAACAGCCTCTGCATCTAATTAACGGCTACTTCCGGTCATTTTGTATGGAGAATTTGAGGCAAACTAGCCTGTATGCAACCCTAAAAAACTGAAAAGTTTTACAAAATGACTTGTAAAATCGGGGCCTTAAATAAAAAGATGGTTTTGAAGATTGTTGCAAATTTGCCGTTTCACGGGCTTACGAATGGTGTAACTACCGTTCCGATCCGACCCTTCTGCGTCGAGTTAGAGGGGGGGGGGGTGTTTTAATTGGGACACCCTGTCTACTACACCCACTACCATAGCCATCTCCACTCATGTGAATTGCATTTTAGCGTAGTGTTGAAAACCCGACCATTAAAAGCTATAAAAAGACTTTCAGCAAATCGGCTCCGTTCTATTTTTCCACATGATCTTCTCAACGGGTCAGTGCATCATATATCGGCATCGTCAAATCCTGCCGATCGGCCATTGGTTACGGTATGATGTCGTCGTATTTGAATAGATTTTTTTAGGGTTGAATGGGCGACGATCTCAATAATCTTCACGTTTCACTACCTATTTTACGACCTCGCCTTCGTGCATACGCTCTCGTATGGAAAGTGTGAGCTCAACGGGCCGGCTCTAAAGAACAAGATTTTGGAGGTTTGCTTAACTTGCTTACTTTTGCTTTCTCTTTCTCTCTCTCTCTTTCTCTCTCTCTCTCTCTCGCTATCTCACTCTGTATTTTGGTTGCCTAAAAAAAAAAATACAATTTTAAGGAATATCCACAGTATATTTTCGTCGGAGAATATGACGACTTCTTCTTTGGAGACGCCTCCGGCTTCTATCCTCTCACCGGGCTTACGATACAAATTAATGCGGCCGTCATTGCCATCCTTATGGGCGTGGAAAGCCTGATTTTTGTAAGTGTTTTTTGCCGAAAACTAATCCAATGCTAGGGTGTCTTCTTCTTCTGGCATGCTTTCTATATGCTGGACAGAAATTTATACTTGAGCCAACAGACTCGTCGATTGCAGTCGAAAATGTTGAAGGGCCTAATTTTTCAGGTTTGCTTGCTTGCAGAACTACGGAAATAGGCTCACCTCAAAACCCTTATTTTGCAGCTATTAATTCCGTATATGACGCTGCTATACCCTGGTGCTTTCATCAGCGGTGTGCAAGTTCTGCAGCTGAACGTGGATCCAGGTGATCGATAATTCCTGCAGCACTTTAAGTTCTCTAGGGCTTCCCTAATAGAAAGCGTTATAGAAAGGAATAAAATAGAAATAGTAGAAAGTAAGAAGAATAATATAGAATAGAAAGGAAGCGTTTAGAGGTTTTCTTTAACCTGGGGTTAATTCCTAAAAATATATACAGATCAAACGACATCTTTAGCTTATATAAATTTCGCGTTTTGGTGCAATGGCTCGCACGCCTCCATTTCATCCGTTTCGATAATACTATTTACGGAACCTTATAAAAGATATGTTTTTCAACTCGCCGGCTTCCCAAGGTATGCTATCTGTTTTTTTTTGATCAATAATTAGACGTCAATTTGCAAAAGCAAACGCGAGCGTCACGGTCACGCATGGACCGACGGCCCGAAGAAATCAGCAAAACTCTTCGTAATTGTTTGAAAAAATGCGGTTATGCAATAAAGAATTAAGCGTGGCACCTGATCCACTTTTTCCAGTTTGGACCTTGATCCCCTCCCAAAAACACGGTGAATATTGAAACGAATTCCCGAAAAATCAGCTGCCGCGCCAAGACTGAAAGAAACTGACGATTATTGAGCCAGGCAGCAGCTTTTCCTGAAATGACAAGCTTTATCTATGATAATGGAACATATTATATCTGGTTTATGCGTGTATCCTTCATATTTGGGTCTATTTTGAATATATTTACCGTCTACGTAATTTTATACAAATAGCCAAACTCGATGCAGCAATACAAATATCATCTTAGCTGATCCTAAGCTTATCTCATCTTGATGGTGGGGATCTCGATGAGCATCTCCCGATTATCGAGAGCATAAATCTCGCCGGATCTTTGCAAAACTGAGAGCAGTCTTATTGCACAACCCAAAAAAGTGGTTCTGCTGTTGTTCTGCTGATTTCGATAAAGTTTTTGAGAGCAATGTGCGCAAGATATGCATACATTTGCTAGAAATTGGCAAATACACTGGATTTGGAAAATTTATAAACCTAACAGCACAAACTATCCAAATACTCCAAAAGCACTCAAAAAGGTTTTTGTAAGGGTAACAAATTCCAGGGAGCAAGTATTTTTAAATAGCTGATCTCTTCTCCGGAATGTTATAACTTTTCTGATCGCAAATTGTGGCGGCAGCTGTTTTTGAAACACGCAAGCGAACAAGCCAAGCACTGCCACTTACGAAAATCACCTGCCATGTGGAATCTTGCAGGTTTATACACCCTGGCCGCCAATTGTTTTATATAGCCTTTTCCCATTTCTGACAAGATGACGGCCATTGTATACGAGGACCCAATATATTACATCTTCTTTATGCGACTTTGCTATGTGCTGGGGACGTTTCTGAATTTCTTTGTCGTGTATGTCATCTACAAAAAGTCACCGGTGTCAATGCACAGATATAAGCACTTATTGCTTTGGTATCAGGTTCGTAAAAGCAAATTTTTCCGTTAGTAAAATCATTTGCCGATTTTATAAAATCCATAAAGCTATATATAGCATCGTTCAGTTTTCAAATAGCGCGCCCTAGCTCGACTCACAGATAAGCACTAAGGAGAGGTTTTCCCGCCATTTTTATCGCGTGGGCGGGCAGATCGCCCTCTCCTTAGTGGGTCCAAAGGATTTTTGAGCAAAACCTCGAAAATCTGGATCTGGAAAACCAAAATACCGAAATACGGAATTTCCACTAGTTTCGGGTCTCGAAAATCTACCGTTTTGCCCATTAAAGAAACTTAGGAAGTAGTTAGGAATATGTCAATTCGTTTCGATCCTGACTTGCGAGATTTTGTTTCTGGGTGGTTTATTGTCATGAGATTCATTTTCGATACTCACAATTTTCGAGATTCTGAACTTTGCAAATTCTGCTTGTTGAGATTTTGACAGTTTCCCTAACTTCCGAAGCGAGAGCCTTTTGAAGCGTGCATATTGGAAAACGAAACGATGCTATAATAATTGCCGTTTAACGACATAAGCGTATACCTTGTAGCTTTGGTCGATAGCATTCGAAGTGTTTTTACACGGCCTCGAACCGCAAGTCTTCTTCCCGACACTTCTGGTGCGTACCTCAGGCTGGTTGTTCACGATTTTAGGCATGAACGTTATCACTGCATTTGTAAGATGATAGCACTTTTTCCGTAATGCTATCTTGTAGGAAATCGGGGCTGTCATCCTCTTTCACATGGTGTTCGCCACAGCCAAGTGCCTGCTGTATCGACATCGCCAGATTCTGCCAATTGGACATATATTCCGGTGGTTTTTTAAATAATTTTATGATGCTTTTTCCAGCGTGAAAATACGGACTATGGCGTTCTTCTTCGCGATTCATTATATTTTCTGCGACGTATTTTTCGTGCATACACTATCGCTTGGAAATGCCGAGCTGGGGAATGGACTCGGGATCCGGGACAAGATTTTGAAGGTAAACTTTGCAAGTCTTAGTATCTTTCACAGATCGCTTCAGCGGTACCCAGAGTACAGTTTTGTACTCGACCACGACGACTTTTTCGCCGGGGATGCGTCAAGTATTTATCCGTTCACGGGCCTAACGCTACAAATGAATGCGTGCGTGATTGTGGCGGTATCGATCGCGGAAGCGGCAACATTCGTAAGTCTTTTTTTGTCTTTTAGTTTGTTAGACTTCGTGCTTTTCTTTTTTGTCTTAATTCTCGGGCGGCATCTACCACGGAGGCGTATTTTAGTGACAATCGGGTTTCTACACAGGATAACCCTTATTTTTGCAAAAATTTTCCGAATCATTCTGCATAACTTATGTCGCGCGTAGAAACTCGATTGTTACTAAAAACTAGCAATACAACCAGGGATTCGCTCTCGTCGCGCACGCGTTCTGGATGCTTGACGGTCACGTGGCTTTGAGTCGGCAAACTCGGCGGCTACAGACCAAACTAATGAAAGGCTTATTGCTTCAGGTTTGGGTTTTTCAGCTTCAAAATGCTTTTTAGTTGGCGATTCCGTATCTGACGCTTCTCTTGCCATGGGGGCTATTCGCCGGTGTCCAGTTTGCCGACCATAAAATTTCTCCAGGTAAGCTGTAACGTTTTGTTCAAAACGGATCGTTCAGCCATTCTCAACTTCGCCTTCTGGTTCAACGCCTCGCACGCAACAATGTCGTCAATATCGATCCTACTGTTCACGGAGCCCTATAAGATGTTCGTGCTACGACTCTTTGGATGGCAGACGTAAGTTTTTTTACGTTTATTTGAAATTGTCATCACCCAGGACAACACGTGCCGTGACAACGACATCGCTGAGTGTTTCTCGGATATAAGGAATGCAAATAACGACCATGGAAATAAAAAGGGAATTTCATGACCTGAATACACTACTATCCCCATCTCTTGTCAGAGTTTGGCAATTTGTTGCCCCTCAGGCCCCTTTTATCAAGCATACACCAGTTTATTCCGTGTTTGTTCTGCTTTTTATTTGCTGGGGTGAACGGAGACCAACGGAGACACATGACTATTTCTTGCAACGCCCGATATAACTGCTGATCCACCTATTAATGGAGGTGAAATGCGCGTGGAAACGAACATACCTCAAGCCAAACTTGCTAATCGGATTTGCGGTACGGCTCCGTCAAGGCAATAATCGCAATCGATGACATGGTCGCATGCATACCGTTGATGAAGAAAAATAGGTTGTTGATGTCTAGAAATCAGTCTAGTTCACACAGCCTAGTCATAGTCAAATCGGTATAGTCCATGTGTCAAAACGGTAGACCTCTTTGGATGCGACTATCACGGCTTTTCTTGAGTTTTTTTTGACGCGAAACGATATATGGAAAGTGGGCTTTGTGGTTTTGACGCTTCTGTTTCTTGCTCTATTTTTTTTCTCGCTGATAAAATTAGCGGTGGCATGTTTTGAGAAAATTCATGTATATGAAAAATTGCACCCTTCAAGTTCTACAAGACCTGCTAATTTGGTCTTGGGTCAAACTCAACCAAAACATAGATAATCGCGTTCAAAAGGCTGGTTGAATGGCCGAGCATCTTTGGAAAGGTCGGCGTAGGCGTAGTGGTTCAAACCTCTAGCTGGATCAAATCGAAATGACAACAGGAATAACGTTAAAGGTCGTCTGGCAACAGGCAGGTTTTTCCACGAGTCGTGGAAGCGTTCCGGACGGTGTCGTCGCGGCGGCGAGAGAAAATTGCAAAAATCCCGACAAAAACAGCCAAAATATCGAAAACTTTGAGACCCTTCGGCTGTTGGGGTGGTGGGGGGGGGGGTAAGGTAAAGTCTTACCATTTTTTTGCACTAGCATTTCCGATTGGCCGTTGCCAATTATAGATGAGCCCTGAGCAAATGGACCTTGTTTATCGCTTTACTGGATTGTAAAATCGCGCATTTCAATAAAAAGGCCGTTCTGAAGGTTGTCGCAGACTCGCCGTGTCCAGGGCTTTCGGGTGGTGTAACGATCACTCGGATCCGACACTATCTGTCATGATAGAGGGGGTGTCTTTTTATTGGGACACCGGATTCCGATGAGACATAAAGTACGGAACGCTCCGCATGATTCATCGAGGCCAGAATCCGGACCCCAGTCCCTCAATAAAAATCCGCCCGTGCTTCGAAATACGCTCAGATTTTTACTAGCCGTAGGGTGGAGGTGAGGTCACCGAATAGGATCGGCTTATCACCCCCAAACGCAAACCGCATATAAATTCTAAACATCTTTTTGGTCAAAGCACAGCAAGGCCGGCACATTTTTGCTCCGGAAATGTGGCCAACCCGCTTCTTGGCATTATCTATTTCTTGCCTAGCTGTAACGTTACGGAAAATCCGGGATCCGGCACAGGACAGATTTTCGATGCTCGAGACGCTAGATTTCCAACCGGAAACTTGCATGCTCGGCAGAAACTTGATATCACAAGAAGTAAGTTTAAGAAAATCAGCGAATTTTGGGGGCAATGTAACAAGCACAAGAATCTTGCTAGTTATCTAGCCACTTGGACGTGCGCATACTACCCGAAATTCGCTACCCCGAAAATGCTATAATTTTTGGTATTTTAACACATTTTCAGCAATTATCGGCGAGTTCACCTACAATCTCTGCGACCCGGTGACCAAGTTCATCGATGTTAATGGGGATATCGCCCGAAGAACCGGTGATACCGTGATTTACCATCTCGATACGACAGAGTGTCGAAAGTAAGTTATTTGAGGCGAGAGAGAGCGAGAGAGACAGAGAGAGATTGAGAGAGAGAGAGATCGACCTATTGCAGGCCTTTTGTCTCCGCATTCTACGTCTCTGAAGAGTATCGCCTGCAAGGCTACGATGTTGAAGCCTGGCTGGATGAAGCACCTGTCCCAATCATACTCGAGTAAGCTTAACGAAAAAAGTTGAATTTATATTTTTTATTGTGTAATACTGTTCCGATTTCACAGCGTAAACCAAACCACTACCCTGCAAATCCCCAGCGGTCACCTGAAAATCCAGATCACCCAATTCGGCACCGAGCTCATCAGCTACCATCAATTTTTTGGGACAGGTAGGGGGACGGTCTCTCGCTCTCTCTCTTCTCTCTCTCTCTCTCTCTCTCTCTCTCTGCTCTCTCTCGCTATCTTTCTTTCTCTCTCTTCCTTTCTCGCTCTTGTTCCCACGCTAGCTTTCCCTAGTTTTCTCGTTCTCGCTCTTTCTCTCTCCATCCGTCTCTAAAGCTCCCTCGCCCTCTCACTCTCTCTCTCTCCTAAAACTTGAAAGTACCTTTAGATACCAGCGACTACTCGTTCATCGCTTCTCTAAAACCAGCCAGAGCCGAGGCATTCTTGCTTCCATCTGGTTTCTATCGGAAATATATCGTTTTCCAGGTACCGCGTTACGGTGCCCTGCACCATTTTTGTTGCGTAATCGGTTGGCGCTTTGCTAATTATAGTTCAGGCATTAACAGGAGCGCGTAACCAATATTTCCCTTCAGGCGTCGGCTCAGAAAGACGGGATCGTCGGGATGCGGTCCATTTTTGCCGACTCCTGCACCGGAATAAGTGTCTGGAAGGGGCTAATCGAACGGGAAACGGCCCGAATATATGGGTAAGTGGAAGCGGAAGGAAATAATTTCCTTGAGCATCCATGCTAGCGACCACACCTCAAGAACCTTTTCCATCTATCCTCACAAGTTTTTGCTAGCGAACTTTCTTCAATACTCTCTGCTAGTTAGCTTCCCTCACGCGCCGCTGCTAGTGGATTTTCCTCCAGGCTCTCTACTTTTGCTTTCGACAGGGATCACACCTGCTTTTTCCAGGCTATCTCCGCTAGTTTTTGTGTTCCTCAATAGCCTCTTCGAGCTCGCCTTCGCAACAGTTTTTGTAATTTCTAGTGGCAACGTCACTTCTTGTGGCGCGACGTCGCCTCGCGAGATCCGACTCGATTTTACCTACTCGAGATGGCTGATCGTAGAGGTGGACCATAATAAGGCAGATGCATGCACGCTGACCCTTGCGACTACAAGTCCAGGTGAGAGAGAGGGAGAAAGAAGGAGAGGAAGAGCGAGGGAGAGAGATATGATACGGCAGCTCTTGAGATACTACCGAGCCATATCCATCCGAGTACGGTCCGCGCCTGCTGACGTCCCCAAAATGGATAAATTCGGATAAAACCGTCCATTCCATGACTTACACTATTACAAATGTAAGCTTTTTTCTATTATTACAATTACTACACGGCTTCTAGCAATTATGTAACATTAAATAATATTTTTAGAATGAATCAAAAACCGGGATCACACTCGATCTTTGGAGCCCCATTCCACAAGGCCAATCACTGGTTATTGAAGGGTTTGGAGGGAGATTCGGGTAAGTGAGGCCCAGTTAAACTTTGGACGCTCTAACTTTCAGTGATGAAATCTGTTCCTACACGTTTCCCGTAGAGGTTATGGTACTCAATTATACTTGGACGTGCGCTCCAGGTGAATTGTGTGATGACGGGTTGATTTTGAGGTGAGCCGATTTCCCTCTCGCTCTCTATCGCTCTCTCTCTCTCTCTCTCTCTCTCTCCTCGATCTTTCTCTTTCTTTCTCTCTCTCTCTCCCTCTCTCTCTGTATCTCTCTTTCGCTTTCCCTTTAGGTAAAAAGCTAATTTACGATTTTAGATACAACCAGGGTCCGAACGTCACGGTAGCCACCAGCTCGACCTCTCCATCATTCACTACGGCTACTCAGAACGTGACGAATTTGACGTCTTCTACCAGGTCTTCAAATTCTTCGATTCCAGCTACCGTAACCACCGGAAATCCGACATCCTCTGGAATCACGGTTTCTTCCATTCCTTCGGCGTCCACCGCTGAAGTGCCTACCACGACCAAGTCCAGAAATTCCGATTTTTCTGTGTTGGAGCTTCTTTTTACTGTTGTACTTGCTGTTTTCGTCTTATTCGCATATTGATCTCAAAAACGTATTGCTGCCATAATAAACTGATTTGAATAAAGTTTAAAGGCACGAAAAAGCGCAAATTTGCAAGGTATTGATTGAGGAATTTCAAGTAAATTCAGGGGCCTCAAAAGGCCGGTGCGGTTCTGGACTGTTAGCATGGGGTGGGAGACGGCTTTCTGTTTTTCACCCATACCTACTTGTTGATGTTATATTATGTATTTTCATAGTGTTTTTAGTAGTTTTTGATTGCTAAAAAGTTCAAACATATTTTTTTAATTTCGAAAATTCGAACCGTGACATTTTTTGGTCATTTTTAATGCAATTTGGACCAAAATTTAAGAATTTTCGAAAATTTTTACAACTTTTCATATTGCTTTAACATCTAAAAACTATGTAAATTGCTATAAAGATTGTTTTGTATTACGTTATAGGGCCCTAGGGAATGACTGGGGAAAATCCGTTCAGAAACGCTAGTTTCACAAGATTTCTCAAAATACTCCAATTCTGAATCACTTTTTGAAGCAGCACTCGGATCGGTATCAAGAAGTATCAAACTAGCAATATTTTCTGGGCACGGCTGTCCCTGGCCGGGCCACGTCATCTTCCCCCTACACGCAGCAAAAAAAGCTTATCAGCCCGAAACTCGAAAAAAGGCATGAAAAATGGCGTGGGTCCAGGAAAGTGGGCAAGAACGAAAAGCCCGTGTTGGTTCGGTGCTCTTCTGCAACTATCCGGAATGCACAGAATATTCCAATTTTTACTAGTTACGCTTAGTCTTGTAGCTGCTATTTCAGCATCGGAAATTCCTGAACCGGTTCCGGGCGAGGTTCTGGATTTTCGGGATGCAAAATTCTTCGATTTAACTCCACAAAAGTTTACTGGGGGTTCAAATCTACAGCTGAACGATGGTAAGTTAAGAACGAGAGCGAGAGAGAGCGAGATGGCGAGAGAGAGATAGAGCGAGAGAGAGCAAAAGATAATGCGACAGAAAGAGTGTTAGAGAGAGGGAGCGAGAGCGAGAGAGAGAGAGAAGAGAGAGAGAGAGAGAGAGAGAGAGAGAGAGAGAGAGTGGAAGGAAGAGGAAGCGATGATAGGGGAGAGAGACAGGGAGAGAGAGGGAGAGAAAGAGATCGATCAAAAATTTTCCAGCGCTTTAAGCATCTGTAAATTCCAGGACAAGCCATCGCTCTCACCTACAATCTTTGCAACGCTGGCTCAAAATTAGTGGACGTTAATGGGGATATTACAAGAGATATCGGCGATTCGGTGACCTGGATCCTGCAAACGACTGATTGTGGAAGGTAAGGTTCGGATTTGAACGGAAGCTATCGAAATTACGAAATAATTATTCGTGTTAGAAAAGTTTTCAGACGAATGTCTCCAATTCCTCATTTACAGAAACTTTACAAGCGTTTACTACGAGCCCTGGGGATGGACACTGACTGGCTATGATGTTCAAGCTTGGATCGATGGGATGCCGATTGATATCTTTATGCCAAAGTAAGAGAGTATCTCGCTCTCTCTCTCTCTCCCTCTCTCTCTCTCCCTCTCTCTCTTTCTATCTTTCACACTCTCAATTTCCCCATTTTCAGCACTACTGTGGCCAACGTTTTCCAAATCTCCGGACGCTCCCTAAAGATCCAAATTACACAGACTGAAAATGAGACGAACAGTTTCCATCAACTTTTTGGAGCTGGTAAGCAAGAGAGAGAGAGAGAGAGAGAGAGAGAGAGAGAGAGAGAGAGAGAGAGAGAAGGAGAGAGGGCGAGATATAAAATCTGAAATGTTTCAGACGTCGACGAATATAAAATGTTGGGTGCTGTTGCCACCACCAATCTTGGGACCCAATGGGACCTACCGCCAGGAACAAAGCAAAAATATGTGGTCTACCAGGTCAGGACGAGTGAGAGCGAGAGGTAGAGAAGGAGAGCGGGGGAGATAGAGCGGGAGAGAGAGAGAGAAAGAAAGAGATATTTAAGTGCAATATTATAGCCCTCCAACCATAAGTACGGTCTCGTCACGACAAAGGTCGGCCTGTATGGAGATTGCGCAAATGTGAATATTTGGAAAGGGTTGACGGAGACACAGAGTAGTCTAATTTATGGGTAAGCTTTTCCTTTTTTGTCTTAGCCTTACTCGTTTTTCTAATTTTTAGAACCTATTGATTTTTAACTAAAATTATTCAAATTTAGCGGAACCGGACAACTTTGCACCCAGCCGTTTTACCGGAACACGAAAATCAACTTTTTCTATGGTCGCTATATGATTTTCGAGGTCGACAATAATGAGGCTTACTGTAATTTGACCGTGGTCACCGGGTCGAGATGTAAGTCCAAATTTAGCCGGAAAGGTTCGTACGGTGACGTCGCGTAGGGTACCATAGCGTACGGTGGTGTAACAGCGTAGTGGAATCCGCGTATGCCTTTATTACGGACACGCACTTACACTTCACTCCTATAGTTAGGTGTAACGTAGCATACTCGACCGTAGTGCGCGTATCGTAGCGTACTGTAGCGTAGTATAGCGCAATGCAGCGTAGCTTCGCGCTGAGCGTAGCGTAGCGCAATGTAGCGTAGTATGATAAGTGCATTCTCGTATTTGAGACGTAAACTTACACTTGGCTCCTATGGACGCTCGTATAACTGTAATTACCGTAGTTCTTGCCAAAAATATAGTTTAAGCCACCTACGACACGTACTACACAAACACCGGGCCCGGTGTTTTGACCTCACCACCGTATTTGGGCACCGATACGGATAATTTCACGATACAGTACAATTTGTGGAGCGTGGGTTTCTGGTTTTTCGTGGCTTTATATGTTTTTATGTTTATATTTTTAGCGTCTTTAAATCCATTTTATCAGGGTTTTTTCAGGACCTTGCACAAAGCAAAGGCATCAACCTTGATTTAATGAGCTTCCTGCCACAAGGCGCCACGCTGGAGGTCGATGATAAGAATGGGAATAGGGGGTAAGTTCTCCTTTGAACAAGGTTTTTCAAAAATCTATTAAAACAATTAAAAAATTAATAGAATTTTGCCATCAGTCTCGAAATTGTCGTTATTCTGACGTTTCGTAATTTCTCACGTATTTGTAGACAACTAGACGCCCAAATCTGCCACTACCACACGGATCAGAAGCAGTTGTGGATCACCTACAGCTGGCAGTGCACGCCGGGCACTTTTTGTGACAACGGCTTGATCATGAGGTAAGATTGTGCCGAAATTCAGAGGTAGCTGTTTCGAAAAATTGCCTCCAAGCTACTCGTCGTTTTGAGGGCAGGCAGGCAATTGGCTATCATTTTCAGAGAACTGGGATTTCTCCAAATTTTTTTCTGCTATCCGTTTTTCTATCTAGCTTTGAGTATGTAATTACACAAGTTCGCGAGCGCGGCGCACTTGTTGTACCCGGGAATTTCCGAAAGCGGAAATGTTCTCTGGTTCGATGAGCTTAAGAGAGTCATTTTCGTAATCATGGTCCCTCTCTTTCTCTCTCTCTCTCTCTCTCTCTCTCTCTCTGCTTTCTCTCTCACCCTCTCTCTCTCTCCCGCTCTCTCTCTTTCTCTCCCGCTCTCTCTGTCGAAAAGGAATAGCAATCCCGCACTATTAGGAATAAATCCCAATAATGCCCACGCGAGGGATTTGCCACCTATTCCTCCTACGACCCTTCACACTTCCCTATACACGGGTGTCGGGTCAGTGGAGGTCTGTAAGACTAATATATGCCAAGAAGATGACACCTGCAGACCATGAATAAGATCCAATGCGATTACCACTAATAGAAGACGTAGAGATAAGAATGGTTTATTAGTAGAATACATAGAGAGAACACCGTGAGGAAATACACAAGGGCCAGAGAACCTGGAGGTAATACAAGTGGGGGCGGAAAGAGCTCTGGTGGTAAGCGAGATGGGGATCTACGGGGATGGGAATCACCTTCCGGTTAACAGGTCGCTATGGGCAGATGAACCGCCACACAGCTCCTATTCTATCCCCGACCGGCCATAGATATGACCGGCGGCAACGACTCCCTTTGGGAAAGGGAAGAAGTGGCCCGAAATGCGGGGAGAGCCTAGGCCGCGCGATTTACCTACCGTAGTAGGTCGCTGCGGGACCCCCGGGGAAAGGCCGCCCGCCCCCACAGACCAAATAAACCTCGTAAGTCATGTACTTTGTACATAACTTTCGACACTCCCGGCCCACAAGAAGCCGAGAGGTCGCGCCTTGTAGAGGCCCGTCAGCCGCGAGGCTTCAGGGGCTACTAGGGTCTGGACCAGGGAAGGACTGGGTTGTGCTTACATTGATCGCACCAGGGTGGTGGTCACAACTTGGGCGATACGGGTACCTGGTCCAGTCTAGTGTTGGTTGGAAGGCGTGAGGTAACTTGGAATGCAGGAGAGAGTGGTGGGACCTGGGCCCCGACGAAAAAGGTGGTGAGACCTATACCCGAGATAAAGATAGGTGAAGTTTTGAGCTCTACCGCACAAAGTAAAGTGGAAGGGGTAGGGCTGGGCTGGGTATAAGGTATCACGGCGCTTTCTGGGGCGGGAGGGCCGAAAATAGGTTAGGTCCTAGGGGCTGGGGCTCAAGGAGACAAAATGAGGGAGGGGGAAGCTAACCGACGCTAAGGAGCCCGAACTCCTATCGGAAAGCTGGGGACAACACGTACTTGGTTACTGCTGCAGGTTGTAGACGAGGGCACGGCGGGCACTTGCTCGACTTGGCGTCCTTGACTTGCAGTGCTTGACGAAGAGCTTGACCGGCTTGATGTAGTGCTTGACCAAGAGGGGCGGCTTGATGACGAGCTTGACCAACTTGGCAGAGCTTGAGTACTTGGGGCAGCAGCAACCACGGCAGTGAAGAGGCCGTTTCTGAGTGTAAACGAAAACTTGAGAAACTGGGTGTGGACGGGAAAGACCATTGCAGTAGCTGTGTGTAAACGTTGGCGGGGAGGGGAGGGCGAGAGAAAACTCCCACCACTCACTCGCTCCTGCTCCAGGCGTCTGTGGATTTGACATCTGACTCACGTGGTCAGGAATGCCAAATTTCGCCGCTCTATGAGCCGCTTGATGAACTGGGGCCTGGTAGTTGGCCAACGCAAACGCAAAGCCATGCGTAAGGCTTGAAACAACGATCTGTGTATATATCAAACCTCGCCGCTGCTGGTCTGTGGTGCCCGGAAACGAAGGACAGATTGTCAAACCGTACGTCACGCAATACGTTAACGATCAGTTTGGAGTGACAGCTTTCGGCGTAGAAGTGTTGAACTGGCGCTGGGGAGAGGGAGTTCTGGATGTAAACCGAAATTTTTGAAGGCAATCTGTGTGTAATACAAAAAGAAAATTTTGACAAAAAACCATGACGCAAAACGCGATGGCTCAAAGTCGGACTGGTTGTGAAAGTGGCGGGTTACGCCAAAGAATAAAGGCGATCTGTGTGTAATAGCTTTCCCAAGGCTGGTGTGGCATCACGTGCGAGGCGAGCTGTCATCCTTTCTTGTAACGACGGCGTCCTGGGCTTGATCGGCAACACACACCAACAGCACCGGAAGTGCTGAGAGGAGGGCGCGTACCGAAAGCCTGAAAAAGGGATTGAACTCTGTAAAAGACTTCGCTTTTCATCTCGCAACGCAACGGCACTGTTTGTCTTCATTTCTTGAACTGGGAGGAAGCGTAGCGTAATCGCCGAGTTGACTGTTTGTTGTGCTCGGCCTTCCATTAGCCATATTGTTGATTGTAGCCATACGGAAGCGTAGGCAGCCGTAGGTCACGTAGTGGGACGTATGAATATCCATAACAAATCAGCATTCTTCGAAGCGTGCTGTGAAACCAAGCCGAAGCTTGTTTCATTGTCTTCGAAACGCGGGGCTTCTTCCTGGCTTTCCGCAGCATCTGTGTGTAGATGGAAAGGCTGCTTCATGGAGTGGCTGTACTTGAAAGCATCCACATGAGCTGAAGGGAAGGCCTGGATAAAGAAGAAAACAATTCCCCGTTCTGTGTTTTATTACGCTGGTTACGAGGCAATTGCTAATGCCATCGCAGGAATGAAACCCGCGAAAAGCGCGCAATCGCCACCGATTCCTTGCGATTGTCCGTCGATGGAGAACTGTGGGTGGGCAAAGAAAAGGGACGAAGATCTGTGCAAAATGAAAATCACCAAGTGAAATTCATTCTCACAAATTTTTCTGATTGTAAACTGTAGCCAGAGAGGCTCTTCTTCCTTCTGCGGCGGGCTGAACTCCTTGATCTCCATGCTTGTTGTCCGAGTAACTTCTTCGTCCGGCTGCGTCCGGACACGAGGCGATCGAGCTGGACAACGTGCGATGAACGAGCGTGTGTGTAATTTTGAAAAGGCCATAGCGCCGCAAAAAAAAGACAACTCCTTTCTGGTGTGAATACAAAAAGAAACGAAGATCTGTTTGTTTCTTCTTTTCGTGATGCTGGATCACGGCAAGAGACGGTCGGCGTGGCGGTCTGGATGTAAAGCACGCAGCAGCGAAATGGCAAGAGTTTCGGAAACGAATGTTCGAGAATGTTAGCGAAATAAACTCGTACATTCTCTTACAAACGAGAGCTTTTAGGATCCAGAATCATAGATAAACAGCAAGCTGTTCACTACAACTCTTTCACCTAAGCTCGGCGGTAGAGCCTTCCAAAAACTCGTACCTTTTGCTTTTGCTTCGCCCATCATCGTATTGTTGCTGCCAACGTCGATCTCATCGCCTGTTCGTTGTACGCCACATCCTTCTTCCTTGCTACTGCGCCAGCACAGCGAATTTCTTCTTCCCTCGATGCTTCGGCCGGCTGGAGCGAAGAAAAAGTGAAGGGCTGTTTGTAATGGCGTAAAAGATGAAACTGTGAGCTTTGCAAACGGATTTGCGCGGCTAAAAAGCTCCTTGTGTCTGTAGTAGTGCTGTGTAGTGTTTCTGGAGCGAAGATCTGAGAGTTTTCTTCGTGGATGGGCCATTGATGCCGCAATCTTGACTGTTGGCTGGCGCAGGGAGGACGGCGAACGCCCTCTTTGCGCGCCCATCCTTTCTTGTCGACTGTTTGGCAGCATTCTTCAACGGCAGAACCTGGAAAAAATGGCCGAGGCCTAGAAAAACTCAAATCAAAAAGGATGGGAGAATTTTTGTCCTAAATTGATGGACTGGGAACAGCGAAAGCGTGCCAACGACTTTCCCAAGGCCGCTGGCGCGCAAACACCTCGAAAAAGTCGAAACTGGTTCAAAAATCGATTAACAACTTTCTTCCGGCGCCAAAAAATCAACGGCTGTGACGGCCATCGATTAATAGCAACTTCCGAAAATTGAAAATCGTTACCGTTCTGGTGTGAGAAAAAGCGGCCGGCCATGTCTTGTCCAGCCACGGATTGCGCGCCACATCCTTCCAAACGCATCGAAACACGGCTTGAACTGTTTTGAGCAGGCCTTCCTTCCTTCGGGCATCGATGCCGGCCGACTGGAAACCTAAAAATGAATTGGCGGCTGGTCTGGGGGTAAAACGGAGCGTGATCTGGCTTGGCTGCGCCAAGTTTCCTGCTTCGCCGGACTGTTTTTCCACATCGCGCAGATCAACGCCATTCTTCTTCCGCCCAAAGCTTCTTCGCTCCTCCTCGTCTTGCCTCCGGGTTCCTCCAAACATTTGACGTCGATGTCTGGGTGGCATCTTGTAGCTGGAGACCTGGTCCACATTCACGCCGCTCTCGGAGAAACTGGTTATCTATCCCTCTTCGCCCGCTCACCCTCAAGCTGAAGCACCGCGTGGGGTTGAGACTAACTCTAACCCGTACCGCAATCAAGCACATTGACCATAAGCTGATGGCCAGTCGTGCACCCAGGGATTTAAATGCCAGTACCTCTTGGGTTCGCGGGGTGCTTGGCGCTGAAGAGTGCATCTGCGCTAGATGCTGGGCGTTGAAACTGTTTCTGGAGGTCCAGCGTCCGCCGTGGGCGTCTCGACGACTGGAAAATTGCCATTGATCGATGGCAATAAAGCAGCTGGTGGTCTGTGAAACCGAAGTTTCAATGTTCACGGTGTTCTCTGTAGGTCTGTTTGTGATGCTCTAAAAAGAATTAGAGAAGAGGACAATAATAAAACCATAATTATAGGAAAAGTGGAATAAAAAGAAAGTAAAAGCACTGGATCTTGACCTGGGTTCTATCTCAACGGCCGACGCACCATGTCGAAAAGGAATAGCAATCCCGCACTATTAGGAATAAATCCCAATAATGCCCACGCGAGGGATTTGCCACCTATTCCTCCTACGACCCTTCACACTTCCCTATACACGGGTCGGGTCAGTGGAGGTCTGTAAGACTAATATATGCCAAGAAGATGACACCAGCAGACCATGAATAAGATCCAATGCGATTACCACTAATAGAAGACGTAGAGATAAGAATGGTTTATTAGTAGAATACATAGAGAGAACACCGTGAGGAAATACACAAGGGCCAGAGAACCTGGAGGTAATACAAGTGGGGGCGGAAAGAGCTCTAGTTGTAAGACAGATGGGGATCTACGGGGATGGGAATCACCTTCCGGTTGACAGGTCGCATGGGCAGATGAACCGCCACACAGCTCCTATTCAATCCCCGACCGGCCATAGATATGACCGGCGGCAACGACTCTATTTGGAAAGGGAAGAAGTGGCCCGAAATGCGGGGAGAGCCTAGGCCGCGCGATTTACCTACCGTAGTAGGGTCGCTGCGGGACCCCCGGGGAAAGGCCGCCCGCCCCCACAGACCAAATAAACCTCGTAAGTCATGTACTTTGTACATAACTTTCGACACTCGAGAGGAGAGAGAGAGAGAGAGAGAGAGAGAGAAAGAGAGAGAGAGAGAGAGAGAGGGAGGGAGGGAGAGAGTGGAGACAGAGAGCGACATAGGGAAAGAAAGAGAGAGAGCGAGAGAGAGAGGGGAGAGGGAGAGAGAGAGGGGAGAGAGAGAGAGAGAGAGAGAGAGAGAGAGAGAGAGAGAGAGAGAGAGAGAGAGAGAGAGCGCGGAGAACGATGCCGCCAGACACCATGCCGGATATGTCAACACCCAACCATCAAACTTTCACTCCAAAAGTTACGCGTTCAAAAAGCAGCGGAAACTAAAGCCACATTATATTAAAGAAGCCGGCCAAGCAACGCACCAAACCATTAATTAAAACCCACACAACGCGCACTTTACTGGTGGGCCCCCAATTTTTGGGCATCGCCAGAAAATCGTCCGATAATTCGGGGCTTTTGGCCATGATATTTGGCTGTGAGACTCCTGCCGGCTAAACGTGGCATTTGAAGAAAAGCGGTACCGGAGCAGCCATGGCTCACCCACCTCCCCCGAACCGAGATATGCTAGAAGATATTGTATTCGGGGTTGGCGCGGCTTTGGTGCTGCTCGCCGTGTCGTTTCAGATATTTTCAGTGAGGTGGGTGATGCTCGATTTTTATTGTCGGGTAGGTAAAAGGGCCGTAAATGGCTTCATTGTTTCTGTTTATCAGACATTCATAGGGTAATTTCTAATTCCAGCCTTAGCCTGGACCGCCAAAATGTGATATTTTTGGCCATTTCATCCATAAATGGTTATAAAATCGGGGACTTCTGGCTGTCGGGATTTTGGCTGTCGAAATTATGGCTGAGGATTTTGAATGTCGAGATTTTGGCGGTTCCCCGCCCTTCCAGAATTCATATTTTTAATTGCGAAAGTTATTTTATACCAAAAATTGCATGCGCAACACTTACAAAACTGAATTCGTAATAGTTAGAGAGTGTTGAGTCGTATTGCCAAGTTTGTGCAGAATTTTACGCCGATTCCAAGGACGTTTTTGCGAATAGCCATTTAGTTATGAACGATTTAACTCAAACAGTTAATCGGCTATTTATAGCAAAGGCTTCGGAATAGGTTTTAGACAAAACCAGATACCGCATCTTGTTCAGGAAAGAATTCTCTATAAGATAAGCCACCTAACTCAAAAATGATGGAATTTTGAAAATTCTTGTAAAATTATGGGCCGATTATGTAATCCCAATTTATCGAATTTTTCCAACTTTTCAAATATTTTGGAGAAGATGGTACATTTTCTAGAGAATTTTTTCTGAACAAGGTGCACTATCTGGTTTTTACTAAAACTTATTCCGAAGCCTTTTATGACTATTGAAAGTAGCCGATTTTCGGCTGTTTTGATGTTTAAATCGTTCATAACTTTCGATAACTGGCTATTCCGCAAAAACGGTTATTATATTGGGAATCAGCGTAAAATTCTGCACAAGATAGGCTTGGTCCCATGCCAAAGTCCGACGACATCAAAACGTCTCCTTGTTAGCAAAAACCTGTACAGGGTGGCCAGAAAAAAAAGTGCCTGGTTTGCACTGAAATATCTCGCTGGGGGAAACGAATCGGACCATGGTTACCTTGTCAGAATGCTTAAATATGCTGGGTATGAAGAATAAACACAAGTTGTTTTTTACGATTTTTGACGACCCACTACTCGTTAAGAATTTTTGAACATTTTTGAAAAAATATAAACTTTGAAGAGGAAAATCATGGAACTTTTGATGAGTTAGAAGGACGTGAAGGGTATCAAAATGAAGCTCTTGGAATGCGCTATCAAATCAGTGGTAAAGATTATCGATCGGTTTAACTAGCCGTCAATAGGAGCGTTCGGAAAATCGGCACTTTTTGAAGGAATAATTCCAGATAAAATTTCTTTACCATCCGATTTTTCTGATATTTTGCAGTTAGCAATAAATAGGTACCTGGTAACTTTTAGCATAAAGTTTTTCAAAATCCCGATCAAAAAATGTTTTGGCGCTTTGCCAAGTCGACGGAATTTGTAATTTCTACGCTCCTATAGTTAAAATTTATAACATGGTTATCTTTGGCAATCAGGATTACATGTAACAAGTACAAAATGTTATGGCAACAATGGGCTTTTTGTGGTCAACTGGGAATCGCCCCTTCTGGAAAAGTGCTGATTTTCCGAACGCTCCTATTGACGGCTAGTTAAACCGATCGATAATCTTTACCACTGATTTGATAGCGCATTCCAAGAGCTTCATTTTGATACCCTTCACGTCCTTCTAACTCATCAAAAGTTCCATGATTTTCCTCTTCAAAGTTTTATATTTTTTCAAAAATGTTCAAAATTCTTAACGAGTAGTGGGTCGTCAAAAATCGTAAAAAACAACTTGTGTTTATTCTTCATACCCAGCATATTTAAGCATTCTGACAAGGTAACCATGGTCCGATTCGTTTCCCCCAGCGAGATATTTCAGTGCAAACCAGGCACTTTTTTTTCTGGCCACCCTGTAATTGATCGGAGTTTTTTGACAATGAATAATTTTCGTGCCCTATCCGTGGTAACTACAGTACGCCCGGTTATCAAAAAAAAAACAAATTAACAGCAAAAACTAAGAAAAGCTATTGTATCGCCATGAATAATATTATGTATCCAGTCAGTCCAACTTTCCCCAAAAGAAAATATTTTTCTCGTTTTTGTTAACTTACCGTCACCTGGATGGCTTAAAATTGCAAAATGCATTAAAGTTTTTAACCAGGCATATTTTTCAGATACATGCACGTCAACCCGTCCCACTTTCAGCCCTATCTGCGCCATATTTATTCAGCGATAATTTTTACGGTATTTAGCGTCATATTGTTCTCTATCGGCCTCTTATTAAGAGCATTGGAATTCTTGTGTTCAACGTCACCACCGTCAAGGCATCGCTCTACAACTTCGACTCCAAACAGTTCAGAGGCTTTCAAGGTACATTAGCGCTGAAAGGGGTGCCTGGAGAGAGAGAAGAAAGAGAGAGAGAGAGAGAGAGAGAGAGAGAGAGACAGAGAAGCTCAGTTTTAATATTTTTTTAGACTTGATGGAGTCCTCCTTATCCCTCCGCTTTTGCCAGCTCTCCCTGCTCTGCTACCTCATCCTCGTCAACATTCTGGCTGTCACCCTGATCAGCTCGTTGCGTCTGTTAGCGCGCTATAAGCCGGGATTTGAGGAACGAGTAAGTATTAATTTTATGTGAGTAATTAGTAACTACACCGATTCTATGAATTTTTGCAAATCCACAGGCTGAGTAGGGCTAGAAGCCAGAACTGCCTGCCTAAATTGATGTTAAATTTGGCCTTTCAGATGCTTCGCACCCGGATGCTACCGATTTTGACGCCAGTCTTTTTGCTTCCGCTGCTCTTTCATGTCGTGGCGGTCATCATCTTCGCCACGATGGGCTGTTCGGAGCAGAGCGATGATGATATCCTGGCTAGCGGGGTGAGATTCCGAATTTTGTGAATCACGCCTAAAGGAAGTTCGGTTCAAGGTAAAGTTTCAAAAACTAAAAACACCGGTTTTCCTGCCTTTCCCCTTCTTTATTTTCCAGATTCGTTAAATTTCGATAACTTATTTTAATTCGTTTTCAGACAGTCCGCCTCGCTTGCCTGGTCTTTGCCGCTCTCGTCGTTTTGGGCGCTCTTCTGACCGTGGTCATCAACGCGGCACACTATTTTGTGCTAATCGGGTAGGTCGTACAGTCTGTAGTGTACAATTTTCACTTTCCACGAATATTCTAAAACCGAATTCAGGCGTCGAAACCGTCGAAAAGCCCGGTGCAACTCGATCATCCGCACCGTCTGCTTCGCCTTTTTGATGGGCCAATTTTGCGTGTCCCTGGTGAGTATTAGGGAATGGCTTTTGGATTTTCGGGGAATTTTCCAAGCTCTCGGCATCAGATGGGGTGTAAACAAGATCATTGGCCGTCTGATTCATTTTGTGCCCGATTTTTGTTGAGAATGGGGAGCTGGGGCAGCAAAGATCTTGTTGCAAACAAATTTCTGGGAATCGTATTGTTTTCTGGGTATGAAAATTTGAAACTAGTAACGCGACTGGAAATAGAAGCGGAATGGAGTCAGTTTACTAGACATGAGGACGAGACAGAGCGAGTGAGTGAGAGACCGAGAGTGACAGGACACGATAGAGAGAAAGAGCGAGAGAGAGAGAGAGAGAGAACGCGAGAGAAAGAAAATAGCGAGTCAGCGAGAACAGAGAGGACAGAGAGACAGAGAGGGAAAGAAGGAGATTGTGGGTGGAGCAAGAGAGGGGACAGATAGAGCAAGAGACTGAGAGAGAGATAGCAAGAGAGCGAGATAAAGAGACGGACTGGAGTCAGCGTTAGAATGTAAGTGAAACTATGAAAACAAAAAGAGAGAGAGGGCGATAGAAGAAAAATTAAGCTTTACTGCCTTAAGAAAATTAGCATACCTGATTTAAATAGGTCCAGGTAGCCAGATGTCTTTATCGGTTTCCCAACCGCACCTACATCAACTCCCTTGTCTCCCTCACCCTGCCCAAGCTTTGGCCTGGTGCCAAAAGGCACACTTGTGCCCAAACACTCGAGGGTTCGACCCCCGGCCGTGACATCCCGCATCGGTTGCGAGTTCCCCGGGTCTGACGCTCCGCATTCTCGGTTTTAGAGCAACCAAAAGCGACGTTTGTGCATTTAAAGGAGCCGCCCGGAACAGTGAATTTCCAGGGGGCAATTGGTAGTGCACTACATTTTTGGGTGTTTGTGAAGTTTTCGATGTCTCTCTCTGCCTCTCTCTCTCTCTCTCTCTCTCTCGCTCTCTCTTGTCTTCTCTTTTTATTTCTAAAGTTCAATAAACGTTTTTCAGACAGCGTTCGCCTTCCTGCTCAACAACCCGAGCCTAATGGGCCTCGTCCAGACGCCAATCATCGGCCTTTCCATCGACATTTACGGCATTTTCATCCCGATCCTGTGCATCAATTTTACGGCCCAAAATGCGGGCCCCTCCGGTGCTTGGATTGTGATATTTTAATGGGCTTTCAAGTCTGAACTTTGGTAGTCACACGATACTACGGGTAATTTTAATAAAGGAATTTTTATAAATTTTTTTAAATTTTCGCATTTGCAAACAAATTAACAATTGTTTGCAGGTTTAAACAGGGCTTCCAGGATGGCTCGATTGTAGCCGCGATTGTAGCGTCTTATTAAATCATAATATTTGTCACAATAAGGCGATTAAGCTTACAAACTTCCGGCCTAAAAACCACACTTTTCGCTTGAAAAACGTCTCTCAAGCTTTTCGAATTGTCAAGCCGAGTCCTGAACCAATAACGGTGTAATTTCGTAGGCAAGCGTACTTTAAATTTCCCACTTCCAACCCTGAATCACACCAAAAATGCGTTCCAGCTGGCAGCTTTTGTTCAGCCCAGAACACGTCGAATTTTACAGCCCGTGGTCTTAGGTACAAGTACAACTCCGGGGACAACCTACGCAAAGATCAGCTTCGTCCCGCCTTAATTTAGGGATCAGAGTTTTTGGCAATGTTTCGAGCGATTACTATAAACACTTCAAAACACTATATGGGTCCCAGAGGCCCTTCATAACTAGCAAGTGCCGTATCCCATTTCGTCGAACGTAAAGTATCCAAGTTTTACGTGTGCACCCGAAGGTTAAAGAGAGAGAGAGAGGGCGAGCGAGAGAGAGGGAGAGATCCCACCAATTCCGAGCCCGAAATACAACTGTAGATATTCCGCCGTAGTTTCTGGCCCCAGGGCCTTGTAGGATCACCGAATGGAAATTCCATCACGCGCCGCCAAGATGACCAACATCAGACAACCAAAAACCCCACGCCCGCGGGATCCCAAGACGAACTCCGCGTGAAAGTGGGCACCGAAAGGCCAGCGCAATCCAATTTTCGGCGAATCTATTAGGGTTAATATGTTGCTATTAGATTCGGGCGTCGCAATAAGATGTCTGGGCTGGCTGGCCGGAGCGTCGCTAGGGTTCAAGGTATAACTTTTTGAGGGGTACGAGGAGTAGAAATAAGGATATTGAAACTGAAATTTTAAGGGGAGCAGGTAGAAAAAGAAAGAAGAGAGAAAGGCATATTGGCAGTAATTGGCAGAAATTCTTCGGGAGTTTCGTTTTTCGTTCTTGCAAGGAGCAGCTTTTTTGATGTTTCTGGAGTTTCTGATGCGACGCAGCTGATTCGATAGAGCGTAAAATTCTGAACAAGTCCTATCTCTCAAAAACAGCTGAACATGTGCACTTTGGAATAAAATTTGCTCACAAGGCGCCGATTCCGCACCTTTTTGGTCCGGTTTTACAAAGCGTGTAAATCGGGCCCTGGGCGCATAGCGGGGGAGGGGATTTTTGCGGGAAAACGCTAATTTGCATTTTCTAGTTAGTAATATATCATTTTAATGCTATAACTGCTAAAAAGTCATAGTAAGTCTACAAAGAATTCCGAAAATCTGACGTTTTTGGCCAAAATTCAATATTTTTGAAAAATTATGAGTTTTAGGTTCTTTTTAAATCTAGCATAACTTAAAAACCTGGAAAATTATTTGATTCCAAGACGAAGTCTTACGGAATATCGAAGCCTTAAAGTCTTAAAAAGTGGTTTCCCACACTAACCCCACCCCCGCTAAAACTCCAGTACCCGGATCACTGCGAAAAACTTCAACCCATTCTTCCCAAACGATGCCATAGTACATCTCATTCAATGTACCCGGCCTTTCTCCATTTCTGATCCCGAAAATGTCGTCAAGAATCGGCAAAAAACATGTGGGCGCCAGGTTGGTGTGTCCCGGAGCGAAGGGGGGATAATAGAATACGGTCCCGCGGGGATTGGGCCAGCCGCGCCATCTCGGGGGCAGCCACCCTGTTTTCAGTCTGATCATTGGACGTCTGACCACGGACGGCCCCGAAAACGACGTGACTTTACTCTGTACACTACAGTAGCTGACTCTACGCTAACTCAACTGCTATTTCCACCGCTACCGTACTACTACTAATTACAGTACGCTACATTCCTTTTCACATCAGACCACTGTGACTTACCATTCACTATCGTAATTCGACATACATACTACATTTTCCTCGCTATTGCAGTACCCTACTGTACTTATATTACCGGAGTACAATATTTGACCACGCACTACTGTAATCCTGCTGACACAAAACCACCGTATTTAATACAGTTGCGCTACCGTCGGCCCTTAAAGGTACACTAAAGCCTCGTTGTTTTGGTTACCGGCCGGTAACCGTCCGCGGAATAGCAAACAGGGTTACGGTAGGTGCTCGCCGCGGAGCAAAACCGAACCCGCGCCACTCGCCTAGGGCCAGCGCTTTAGACCACTAGGCCAAGGGACAGACGGGAGAGGGGAGAGGGAAGGGGGATAAGAAGGGTCCGGGCCTTGCGCGGCAGAGGGTCCGGATTTCCGACCGCGAACTGACTTTTTGCACGAGATTTTAGTGTACCTTTAATACAGCGATGTCTACAAGAAGTGTACCTCTGACGGTGACGATGCTAACAGAGTGTAAGTTTCGACATTTCTGTGATCCAAAAATACGCTACTTTACGTCATTACGTAGCATTGGCTACCGTAGTCGAGTGTGAAATTTTGTTCAAGGCTTCTACCGTACGCCGGTGATTGTTAAAACCCCCAAAAATGGCCCTTTTCTACGAATTCCTTCGATTCCGATACAATCCTCATAACGCCGTACTGTAGTTCCGGGCGGAAACCATCGGAACAGCGAAACAGGAACCGCGGAATTCGACTAATTCGCAAAAAAGCTAAAAATCTAATTCTGCTGAAATTCCGTATGTTTATTTTCGACAGTGCAAAACATAACGAAATTAGCGTTGTTTTTGGAATTTGGAATTTCGCTAGTCCATTGGGAATCGTCGGGTACATTGTCTTGTAGGCAATAAAACAGGATTTTCAAAAAATTCAAGATTTCAACTAGAATGTGGCAGTACTGTTAAAAATAGGCATAAGTTTTTCACAAATGTCGCAACACTAAAAATATTTTTTTTGCAAAAATTATAGTAATTTTTTGCATTTTTACAGGCCTTTACCGAAAAGCGGCTATTTTAGTCAATTTGGCCTTCTAATTAAACGCTAGAACAAGCAAAGATACTAAAAATTAGAATTCTGACGTTGTCGATAATTTTTATGGCAGGTTTTGAGCTTCATAATTGAGAATGTCATTTTATCTTTTTACCGACATTTTTTTGACAATTTTATCGCCAGTTTTCAGTTTCAATATTGGAATACCTATCAGAATATCGAATTTTCTGAATCACGAATTTTAATAATTTCGAAATATGTCTAGGCTGGATTTAGGGCGTAGGCATGCAATTTCCGAAGCCTTTAATGCTGATTTAGACCATGGAAATTTCGGGATTTTGAAATTCGGGATTCTGAAAATTCGAGATTCTGAATATTTTTTTTTTTTTTTTACAGGGTGTCCCAAAAAAGTGGCCAAGTTTGTCCCCAATTATCTCGAGAAGGAAACATATTTCACCGTGCGTTACCATGCCAGAATGCTTAAATATGTCAGGAATAGGGAAATAACTCAACTTGATTTTTTCGATTTTTGAGTACGCAACTGTACTATTGACGCTGATTACGACCGAAAATTGTGCGCTCTTGAACGGGTGGTGGGAAAATTCTGATTTTTGGCCGAAAAATAGTTGACATTTGTAGAAAAATAATAGCAAAGTCTTAGAATTTTGAAGGTTTAGTTCTTTTTTACAGGCAAAAAAATTTTCCTATTTTCCTTATTTTTTACTTTTTATTCGTAACTCGCTTCAAATACGCTGCCCATGGCTGATCTTTTGCAGATGGTGTCTCCGAATGATAATCTTTAGCACAACACCAAATTTTACCTGATTCTATGGTATTTTAATATTGCTTGCTAAAACGTGCCCCAGAGGGATACTGTAGTTTTTGTTTTTCGCGTTTTTCTTTTTATTGTAAGCTGCGATTTTGCTCAAAATTTTATCATCGGTAAACAATGGTAAGCCATGGGCAAAATATCACGAAGTTCTAGCCATACACCTTCCCAAAATAGGTCAAAAACTTATTTTCGAATTTAGCCACGGAAATTTCTAAATATTTCGACGCATCGGACTAAAAACTACTATTATTTGTTTTCCTGAAAGATCGAAACGTTTCTATGGTGAAAAGAACGAGAAAACGGCGATTTTCTGTTTTCTACAGTAACCCGCCTGGAGCGCGTTTTAGCATGCCAAGAAAAATTCCATAAAATGACGGTTTTTCGATTCTAGACTGTTCTCTGGGTGATTGTAAGAGCACCTACAAAAAATTACTTGATTCCTGTGGCAAATGACAAAGTTATAAGGAAAAGGAAAACCCCCTCGACCCCGATTTTGGACCCGACGCCTGGCTCGAAAATCGAATTTTTGAAAATGAAAAAGGCATCGGGGTTTGGTGGATACAATTAAAGCACGTATTGAACTGTGCATGGGAGCAAAATTTGAATGATCTGGATGAAGTTAATGGTTCATTTTGATTTAAACCGAAAATAACGTTTTTGAAAAGCCGACTTTGGGGTGCTCTTCTAAATTCGTTTGGCATGAAAAGGATTTGTATTTGCATGCGTTTTAGTTGACTATCCAAGCTTGGTCTATGCCAGAAAAGTCGGGCCTACTAAACCCTAGCAAATTTTTTACGTCGCCTCAAAGTCGGGTATATTTTGACTCTTCATGATTTTCTTTTGAAAGATCGGATGGCCCAATAAATTTGTATATATAATCTTAGAATGCGCCCATTAAGTAGTATTAAATAAAAGTATGACAATAATTCTAGCCGCGCAATTGGATTTTATAGACTGGCACGAAGGTCTGCGAAATAGCACGAACCAACCGTTTTGGAGGCGCTAAAAGGCAACCTTCCCAAGGGGTACGGTAGCTAGAAATTGTTTTCATGATAGATGGACCCCAGTCCTACACAACCAAGCAAAGCAAACATCGAAATTTTAGCTGCAATTTTAGAAATATTTTTCCAAAGTTCAGTTTCGTGACTTCAAAAGAATCCATGACCAGGGGGTCGTCGAAAAACTCAAAAATTGCGGTTCTGAAAATGTTTTTGATATTTTGTGGGACTGTATCGAGCCTATGACATGCTAAAACAGCTTATTTTGAGGTTTCTACCATAGGTTTTTGTAATATTCGAAATTTACGAAATTTCTCCATATTAAATTTGAGCACGCTATAACTTGCCAACCAGACCTTCGAAAATTCCAAAATTCCGGATGTGCGTAGGGGCAGTCCTTAGGTACCTACATTGTAAAAATTGGAAGTGTTCGACCACCAGCAATCCAAAAATGCAAAGGAAGTTTTGCCGAACGCACAGTTTTCGGTGTCATTTGTATTGATACGTCGCCAAAAATCGAAAAATCAAGTTGAGTTATATCCCTATTCCTGACATATTTAAGCATTCTGGCATGGTAACGCACGGTGAAATATGTTTCCTTCTCGAGATAATTGGGGACAAACTTGGCCACTTTTTTTTGGGACACCCTGTAGTTAACTTTTTTAAATTCAGGCGCCCTAGTCGTGATCGTCACGGCCCCGTTGGCCATCGCCATCCTCGCAAAACGAGCATATAAAGAGCGAAAGGACCACGTTACTATCTTATTTCTCATAGCCGCCGACATCTTCTACGCGTTATCGTTTGGATATATGAATGTGGAGCGTTATATCTTTCGCCCGCCAGGCTACAATTCCTCTGGTGACTTGCAAGTGCGTGTAAATTAATGCTTTCTTTAATTCAGCCGTACCCAAGGTGCCCGCTTCCGACTGCAACTTCCACCCGACGTGTATATCCATTTTTCTCAGCGTACAAGTGTTGGGGTCGATTAATTTGTCTGTGGCGGTTGATCGACTTATTGCTACCGTATGGCCTACGAAGTACTACCAGCTTGGCCCGAGGGCGAGTGTCATTTTAATGTCAGGTGAGAAAGAGCGAGAGAAAGAGAGAGACAGAGAGAGAGAGAGAGAGGGAGAGAGAAAGAGAGACAGAGGGAGGAACAGAGCTCTTGGAGAAAATTGGAAAGGTATTCCGGGGGTGCCTGATTTTATTCCTCTACCATCTAAAAAATGCCTAGTAGCATAATAGCAAGTATTTTAATCCTGTGTTAGTAAAATTTAACTATATTTCCAGCGTAAATCATCGAAATACTGCACAGCGCTTTGAAAAATACAAATTGGTCGAAAATCGGCCGTTTTGGTCGGAAATTCATGTTTTTGTATGTTTAATAATGGGTTATAAAAGTTTTGTGGTTACTTCTTAGCTATATTTATTTTTGATACGCAAAAAAGCATGTTAAAAGCTTTTCATGAGCGTTTTTCAGTGCCTTTCCTCGTGGCCATCTTTTTCTACGTGCTCAACTGTATCTTGAATTATACGAGTGAAGAGGTCATTTCGGCGACCTGCCCTTACTACTCATTCCCACATCCGGTCCTGGACCCATTCTTCACTTATCATCGGCTGGTCAGTACGGCGGCTACGATCCCGATCTACATGGTTATTGGGTTCTTGTTGTGGCGGGTGAGTCAAACAGCTTTTAAAGTTTAGTTTTCATAAAATTTGAAAAATTTCGAAATATTAGTTCACGCACTCGATTTCTCAAAAAAACATCTGTTTTTTAAACTTAAAATACATTTTAAAAAGATAGAACTATGAAAAAATTTCAGCGAACGGTGCGCCATCGAAATCTAAACGGACGACAACAGAGCAACCACTTGGCCATACATTTAACGCTAGGTAAGTTTTACGTTAAAAAATACACGAAAAATCGGCTTTTCTCCTAAAAACGACAATTTCTTGAAGCTCTCAAACTAATAAAAGGTTCAAAAATGGTTTTTACTACTTAAAAAATACCTCAAAAACCTTCAAATTGGCCTGTTTACTTCGAAAACCACAAAAAATAATTCATACAATAAAAGGCATTTAAGATACCTTAAAAAGTTATCTTATCTAACAATTTTTTCAGCAATGACGACCCTAGCGGCAGTGATATTCATGATGGTCCCTGACATCATCACTGCAGCGATCCCAAGAAGAACGCTGGGCGGCGATTTCCGGTTGATATTGAGCTGCGTGGTGCTGGGCAAGGCAAGCGAAAAACCTAAAGCCTCAAAATCGTTTGGTTTTTCCAGGCTTTTGCCAACTTTGCCATCTACATCTGGCGATTTCGCGAGCTGCGCACCCTGTACATTCAGCTATTTACGAAAAGCTTCCAAGTGAGGCGGAAGACTGTGGTCGACATGAGCTCAAACAATTTGACGCCGATAAAATAACGATTAGAAAAAGCGAATTGTCGAATTCTTGACATGTCACCGAAATCCTAACCCTGCAGTTTCGGATACACCGATAAAATCGACCCCCTAAAAACTGACTTTCGTGTAATTTGCAATGTAATGCTATTCAAAATTTTGAGCTAGTGTATATTCATTGGTTACCCAGGGACGAGCAAAACGGGGGAAGCACAAACTGTGAAGCAATCGCATGTTCAACAAAAATTGACGATGAGGAAAGGAAGGAAGGAAGGGCAAACCAATTTGGCACATCGGGGGCATGTCAGTAAGTTTAATGAAAGGGGGCTAGGAGATTGCGTAATGAAAAGAAAAGGAGGAGGGTCGCGAATCCATTGTTGGGCAGAATTTGAGGGGGAAATATGGGTTCTTAGGCATTTCCGGGGGGAGACTAAACTTTGTTTTTCCTCAGATCCAAGTTTGTGATACAAAAACGGGAGTGCTTTTAAATATTTTTACTCGCCCTAAACGCAAAAATGCATATTTACCTAAATTTAAAATTATCGAGCTTTTCCAAGTTTTCTAAATGTTTCCATTTCAAATATAGCTTCTTCTAACTTGAAATACAGCAAATTCGCCCAAAAAAAAGCCAAAAAGATATTTTCTGACTGTACTGGAAGTATCTGGACGTCTAGGAAAGTCCCCGCCCCCGGAAACGCCAAAGAACAGCAATCTGTTCAAAATGAATCACTCGTAGCACTGGGGTGAGAAAGTGGCGGGGACTCGCGCAAACTAGTTGACAAGATTTTGGTTAGACCGTTGTATAGGTGTAGGGGGTGTACGTCGAGTATCACGGGTTATAGATGTAAAGTGGGCAGGCAACGGGTACGGTATAAAGCCAACAACAACAACTGGGGTGTTAGCGGGGGAATGGTGAGATCTTTGGGGTATGGAAAAGCATGTTTCAGTGGGTGGCGCAGGGCAACAACAAGTAATTGTCAAAATTGCGGCGAAAATTCGGGCGATCATTCGGCATTCATGCGCTCCATGTACTCGACGATCTTCCCGATCGAGTGGCTGCTCTTTTTCGTACTCTGAAAAAAAATATAGACTTGATATTGTCGAAATTAGTAATTTTATATAGCCGCAATTTCTCATTTCGAAATTTAGAAAGACTAAATTTGTAATGCCGAAATTTGATGATAAGATTTCCGCATCACGAAGTTTCATAACGTCGAAATTTCGAAATGCCGAATTTTCATAACGTCTAAATTTCTAAATTTCAAAATGCCGAATTTTCAAAACGCCTATATCTCAAAATCTTATCTTTATCACGGCCAACTTTCGAAATTAAAAAAGCGCCGAAATTTGCCACAAACAAGTCTTTCGTCAACCCCCGGCTAAGCCAAAAATTAAACCCGTACGAAATTTTTAGATTCTAAATTTTTACATTTAAAAAATACTAGGCATACTTAATTTACTAGGCAAAAACGTACCACAATCTTCATAAACTCCAGGAATCGATTGAGCTGCTCGATCATCGAGTCGAGGCGGCCGTTCGGCAGCATTTCGCGCACGCGGGCTGCGGCGTCCTAGAAAAGCAAATTTAATTACGCTAAAAATCAAATTTTATACCTCATTCTGTTGCAATAAGCAGCCGACGAGGAGCGCCATGTAGGAGGCGATGACGCTGTCCTCCATATGGGCCGACGCCTTGTTCATCGCCACCTCGACGTGCTGCAGCATCTCGTGCTCGGTCATGTCCTCCAGCTGGTTTCGGTCCAGGCGGCCGTCGGTTCGGGCGCCATCCTCGTCTTCGTCGGGCTCTTCCTCGTTCACGTCAGGCTCCTCCATCATCAGATCGTTGTCGAGGTCCTCATCGACGGCCTTTGCCGCCTCCTCGTGAGCCAGGAACAACTGAAAAAAAAAATGGAAATTTGTAAAAATTTAGACTGAAAATCAGCGGTTTGATAACAAATACGTCCCAAAACTCCTAATGGTTTTTAATAAAAGTAGATATTTTGAACCGAAAGTGCCTTCAAAATTATCGAATTTTTTTGAAATCGATAAAAATAAAAATTTAATAACTTTACAAGGATGAAAAACAATTTTGTTGATTAAACTGAGTTTTTACGCTTAGATATCGTAAAAAAATTACAAAAATCTTGCACTGGTCATATGGAAAAGTGGAGCCTACCGAAAAAGGTTTGTCCCCCCGAAATTGTACAAGAACCAGAAAAATAGTAATTACCTTTGTCAGCGCCTCCAGCACAGGTAGCTCGCACTCAGTCTTGGCGACGACGTCGAAGATTTCGACCTTGTTGGCGATGATCTTGCGCCGGTTGGAGGCGCAGCGCTCGACGAGGTTCACGAGGAGGGACGGCATCTAAAAATGAATGAATTTTTAAAATTTAGCTTTCAAGTATTACAAACAATCGTTTTAACAAATTAAACGAAGCTCGCGAACTAAAAATGCCTAAAACATTTTCTATAAAGCTCAAAATCATACCATGACGTGGACGTCAAATTTCTTCTCCTCGGAGGCGAATTTGGGGGCGAGGTAGGTGAACGAGATGAGGCATCGCTGGAGGA
Organism: Mesorhabditis sp. LJ9110; assembly: GCA_038088335.1. Lineage (NCBI taxonomy): Eukaryota > Metazoa > Nematoda > Chromadorea > Rhabditida > Rhabditidae > Mesorhabditis > Mesorhabditis sp. LJ9110. Next base: position 183,447 of record JBBGBA010000122.1, on the reverse strand, counting down.
AGCCCTCGATTTGGCCGAGTTTCGTGCAGCAGAGTTCGAAAAGAAAAAAAGATCGAAAATTACAGCCCTTTTTCTTACCGTTCTCGTGACTCAAATTCATCAACACGCGCGCCAGAATCGTGAGGTAGCCAATCTGCGACGTGGTGAACTCGGAATTTGGCGGGTGGCTGGCGATGACTTTGTGCTGGTATTCGAGGAATCTAAAGAAAGTGAAATTAAATAAATTTGTAGATATTTATAAAATACCAAAATCTTCAACTACACAAAAATTAAAGCTCACTTTGCGCATGCATGTAGCAGCACCGAACCGCGATGGCTGACCAGGAAGGCCTGGTTCTTCTTGTGGTGGACGGTGCACTAAAAATCAACCTTAAAAACGCCAACATTTTTGACGTACCGTCTCCAGGATGCGGAAACAACGCTCCAGCGGCTGGAGAAGCTTCTGAGCGGCCGCGTCCGAGAGCTCTTCGCTGGAGATGCGCTTGACGAGCTTCTCGACTAAAATTACAATTTTTATGCGCATAAAAACCACTAACCAGTTGCCACGAGCCACTGCATCGTCCCGAGGTTCAGCAGCTCGGTTTTCACGGCCTCTTCGCTGTTTCGGGCCAACGCGTAGACGAGCGCTTCAAGGGTCAGGCTCGAGGGCTAAAAAACCATAAAAAAAATTAATGAAAAAACGATACCGTGATCTCGTTATCGTCAAAGTTGAAGACCATCTTCTGGCCGGCGAGCTCGTTGTTCTTCACGTACGTCTTGAAGATGTCGCAGATCTAAACGAGAATTTTTCAAGAAAGTATTCAAGTTTAGGAGTCTTGAAATTAGAAAGCAAACTGACGAAAGTCGTGAAAATTCACAAAAAATAATTATTATTTACCTGTGCGTGGTACTTGGCGTTCGTCGCATCGCGGGGCACTTGCTCGATTTTGAGCAGCGAGACCATCAAGCGCAGCGTGTTTGCATCGACTTTCACGGAAATCTGGTCCCGGCACATCAGATAGACGAGCGTGGCCGCGCAGAGGGCAAAGTTCTAAAACTTCAGTTTGTTGCAAGTCTTGGTTAAAAAATGCGACTTTTAATGTCGTGAGTTTACCGGAATTTAAAATTATATAAAATTTACCGGATCTGACGGCGCATCAAGTAGGGCGCGGAAAATCGAACCGATCAGCCCCTTCGTTCGGATGAATTGGCGGAAATCGGAGGCTGTGCATTTCTTGGCGAGTGAGATGGCGCTGAAAAATTGAACGCTTTTACCGTACAAATATTTTTTATGCGCCTTATATACGGAAGTAAATTACGTAGGCAAGCTTTCGCACAAAATCCTCAAAGGGTTTACCTCAAACATTTCGTATTCACAGTGGCCTTGGGGTCGCCCAACGAAGTGAGGATGTAGGTGAGATCTTGCTTGTAGTGATCCTGCTCTCCGATCTCCAGGCATTGATGCGCGTCTTTGACGTTTCGCACGCGCTGTTTGTAGATTGGGACAGCTGTCTGGAAACACACAAAAAAATAAAATAAGATAAAAATAATGATTCTACCCTTCCGAATAATCCGGTCGGAGCAGTCGTTGGCACCGGAGCCGGTTGCTGGCGCGGAGTCTCGACGGGCTTTTCAGCTTCCTCATCTGAGCCGTCGCCAGCCGACCACACGTGACGGTAGACTGGGCGTGCTTCTTTTTTCGGCAAAATGCGAGCGAGCGCTGGTTCTAAAAAGAATTAATAAATTACTGGCTTTTTTTTTAATTTCATTTGTTTTAATACTATTTCGCTATTTTTTGATAGTGAAAAGCTTCAATAGTTTTATTAAACCAAAAAGAACTTTGCGATCATGCGGTCCCGACGCTCTTTCTGGGCAACAAATCAATATTTAACCGCTTTTCCGTTGTTTTAACGATGTGCTTCACACGTCTATGAAACCGGTTTCAATTTTATAATTTTGACCTTCGGGCGATTTTGCACGTTTCGGAGCGGGGGGTTGCACGATTTCCTCCTCGTCCTCGCCAAAATCGAAGTCGTCGACTCGAGGGTGTTTTCCAGGGCGTGCTTTCACCTCCTCCCCGTCCATCGTCACATCGTCATCAGAAGCATCGCCGGATCCGGAGGCCGGGGACTGAAAAAGTAATAATAAACTGAAAAATCCGACAAACTCACATTGTCAATGTTCATATCGCCTCCATCCGTCGACGTCGATTCCGGCAAGCTAACCGGCGGGGACATCATTTTCTGCTCGGCTGAAAAAAGCAACATAAATCAAAGGGAATTCCTACCCGGCGGATTGGAAGAAGCTGATGAAGACGGGGCATCCGAGACGACCGAGGGCAGTGCATTGTCCTCATCAACCGGAAACGGACGGGGCGCGCGTCTTGGAGGTCTGGAGAAAAAAAATAGTATCAAAAACAAGCCGTGATCCTTACGGTTTCGAGAAAACGGCGTCGAAGAGCGAGGCGGACGTGCTGTCGTTTCCGGCGCTGCCGAACCCGCGGGCTTGCCTGCCGCGTGAGGAGGCCATCCTGAAAAGGGAAGAAATTCATAATGTGGGGAACGAAGAAGCAGGAAAAAGAGAGCAAGATTGAAAGAATTTAAGCTCGAAAAACTGTACGATGACCATATCAAGATACTAAGCTATCACACTAAACAAGTTAACTGCATTCTTAAATCCTACTTTCTTTTGATGCATAGTTTTTTTGCTGAAATCAAAGATAGAACAAAAAAAGTTGAAAAAAATAACTGAAAATTGTAGAATCACTAGAGTAAGCTAATTATCCAAAAGAACCACGCATTTACCTTTGCTAAATTAATTAAGATTGCTAATTTCCGAAATGCCCGTTGAAAATCCCCGTTGACCCTGAGTTTTTCGCAACCGCGGGCTCTTTTCCCTCAAAATCCGGCCGGCAGTGACCGGCTATAGCGTGCCCTTGCCTCGCCCCATCGTACCCTGGCGGTTGTCATAGGAATGGGGAGAGGCTGGCTAGCAGCCAACGGCGTGGTGTTACGTCGGAAAAGCGCGCCAAACCAATAGCCATTGTAGCGGCTCGTCATTTTTCGAAAATGTTGCAACTTTCGTCACTCGCAATTCGCAAATTCCGGAAATCGCCTCACTTTTATTTTAGTCTAATCGAAAGGCCACGCCTTTATTTCAAATGAAAATTTCGAAACAGGTGTTTTGTTATTTCTTTGCGATTTGGAGTGGAAATTACGAAGTTAGATTTTTTTTACTTTTTGAAAACCACGAAAATTGAAAAATCCTAGTGTTCGTAAAAGTTGACAAAATTCCAGGGCCACGCGCCGCTCCGCTGCGACAAAATCCGTAATTTGTTGTCGTGTGTCGTGAATTCTCGCAGCGGAAATACCGTGACCGGGTGGTGGTCTGTCTTTCCGAGGAATTTTGAGAAGCGCATCCGAAGCTTTTTGTGCGTTCGCGGTGCTACTTTCTAATTTGCAAGAATCTCTGCCTTTTTCCTGATTATAATCCCGCTCAAAAAGTTTTACAAACTCTTAGCGCACTAATCCTCCGATTATCACATCAGCGATCAGTTATCCTCTAATGCGCGCCGTTCTGATTACCTTCCCGCCATTTCTTTGCCCGCGGCGTGGGGTTTGAATAGGGCGGGGCGTTGGGCAGCCTAGGGGTCACGCACCTCTGGCGCGTCCCGACACCTCCCAACAAGCGATCCGATCAGTTGTTGCCTTTTTTTTTGCGAGCTATCTACCTCAATTGTTTGGCTTTCGGACAACTTTTTTCGAATCATATTTTCATTTCACTGAACAGGCCAAGTTTTTTAACCTTTCAATTTTCAGAAACAAAATGGCTGGAGGCAAAGGAAAGGCCGGCAAGGATTCGGGCAAGGCCAAGTCGAAGGTGATCTCGCGCTCCGCACGCGCCGGACTCCAGTTCCCCGTCGGGCGCATCCACCGCTTCCTGAAGCAGAAGACCACCAGCTCGGGACGTGTCGGAGCCACCGCTGCTGTCTACAGGTACTGATTTATTTCCTTGATTTTTGTCAGCGGCTTTTGTTCTTGGCTAGAAAATTTGGCTTTAGTTAGGCCCGTTTCTGCTTGTGGTTCGTTCTAATCTGCCTTTTTAGTGCTGCCATCCTGGAATACCTGACCGCCGAGGTGCTCGAGTTGGCCGGTAACGCCTCGAAGGATCTGAAGGTGAAGCGTATCACCCCCCGCCATCTCCATCTCGCCATCCGTGGAGACGAAGAGCTCGACACGTTGATCAAGGCCACCATCGCCGGCGGAGGTAACGTTTATAGTTTTTGGTTTTGCGATTTCACCCTTTTCTTGGTGCGAATTTCCTCTTTTAGGTGTCATCCCGCACATCCATCGTTACCTGATGTCCAAGAAGGGACAACAGCCCGCTCCTGGCGGAGCCGCCCCGGGCCAGAAGCCGTCGCAGGCCTAAATCTCCAGCGTGCCCAGCACGTACAGCTACACCAACCCACTGCCGACCCCTTCTTTTTGCCCCCATACATTCACTATTTACAATTGCCCCGTCCCCCAATTCCATGCTACGTGCCTATCGCCCTCTATTTCAACTTTTACGTTGCAATACATTTTGTATTTACCGAGACGATCTCATCTTTTATTCAAGATTTTTCATTAATAAAACGTTGTCCAGATCCACGCGCACGGTATGGTATGCATGCATCACTGGGTTTTACTATTTATTGCAAGCGGTTGCCGATTCGGCTGAGATCAAGGTTGTATGGGCGTAGCTTTCGGGTGCCGTTAGAATTTGGGACTTCCATCAGACCGGGTTGTGTTGAAAATAGCTAGGGAAGTGGGAACCGTAAGAAATAGCGTCTACACTTACTTTTGACGATGTGGAGCTTTTCAATCGATAATATAAAATCCAAAGGCTGACGAAAGGGAGTAGAATCAATGTGTACATCACGATCAGGCGATCACCAACAATATTAATAATTGACTCGTCCATATTGGGGGGACTGAGAAGCGAACGGCCTCCCCTCGATAAAGATCTTCACGTACTTGGGCGGGTCTCGCGGGTGACCGAGGTTTTTGCGTTTGAAAAGGGGGAGGTTGAGGGGAATCTACAGGAAGTTGAACGGATCGATGGTTTCCGGTCAACTATACAAGGAAGGTGAAGTTGTTGCTGATGTTTTAGCGGGTTTTAAGGAAGAGCTGCGTATTTCAGTGTAGGCTCGATAACCGGTTTTACGGCGCGAATTGTGCATTATAATTTTAAAACAAGGCTTTTCACCGCTTCTAGTTGAAAAACTTTCAGAATAAATTTATTTAGAACCGAAACGTTGACTAAACGAGCTTTGTGTTTGAGTTTGAGCGCTTTCAGAAATTGGGAAAGACACTTCAATGCGCTTTTCAACTCTAAAAATTTTCCAGGAAGGGTTTACACTGTCTTTTTTTGCGTCACAGTTAAAGAATAAATTTATTCAGAACCACAACCATGTGGATTAAACGCGGGGATCGCTTAAAATTATAAGAATGTGGTGGCAAGTGAAAGTCTTAAAAGATCACTCCTTGCTGAAATTCTCAGGATAGACCCCTAAATCATCAGTGTAGATATATTTCGAAATAAAAATCACATGTTTTTTGCAAAGTGAACACAACAATGGAGACGTGGAATGGGGGATGCTTTTTTGTAAGTAGCTTGGCAAGAGGCGAGAGTACTTTTAGATAACATTTTCGGTGCAATGTAATAAAGTTAAAGAGATCCGTTATCGGAAAATATTAAAGGGTTTAGGTTATAATTAAAATCAAAAATAAATTATTGCGATTTCAGGAGCATTTCCTCGAACAGCGAGATCAGGTTGTCGAGCCCGTGCGTGTAGTTCTCGTCGACCATCTCGTTGGCCGGGTAGACGTGGCCGAAATCTGAGAAATTTGTGGATGTTTCATTATTTCGAGCGTTAAATTTTCGACAGTTAAATCAGTAGAGATTTTACTAATTTGTTAGGTTTTTGATAGCTAATTTATGTAAATGTAGGATACGCCATGCTTCAAATTTCGCAAAACGCTTAAATTTTAGCAAAAATGGCTCATTTTCGCCTAATAACTTTGGAAAAATATTTCAAAAAAGCCGAGAATCAATTTCCGTTCAATTTTCCCTTACCAATCATCCTCACGTCCGGGTTGACCGGTTGCGCGGGGTCGGTTTCGAAGATGAACAGCAACGACGAGGCGAAAAAGTGGAAGATGCGCTGCTGGGCGAACCATTCGCGGAAGAGGGTGGCTCTGAATTAATGAATATAAGATTTTATACAAATAAGGCAAAAAATAACCTATTAACAATCTGCAGCTTTTTGCCACGTTTTTCACCATTTAATTTTTTTAAGCGTACGGTTTTCAATAAAAAAAGCTTTAGGATTTATTTTGTGACCTTTTGGCCGCTTTTTCGAAGTTTTCCTTCCTAAGTTTATAAAATACTTCTTCTTCTGGGTTTTTGTAGTAAAAACATGTAGTTGTTATGTATTTTACATAATTTCTAGCCTTTTTTGGACTCACTTTCTCAAAATATGCGGCACGGCTTCCGGGCGGCATTGGAAGAATTCGTAAAGAGCCTGGCCGATGTTCGTCTCGTCCTTGCTCTTCCCCCAATCCTTGTCCTTGATCTCCACCGTCCCGTCTTCTTTGTGAAGCTAAAAAGAAATACATTACTTCCTTCAGAAAAGTAAGGTAATTACTTTATCTTTACCAAAACCCACCCGGTAGCCGAGAATCCGGAAGCCAAGCGATCGCTGAGGCGGGTATTTTTCGGTCTCGGATTTGATCTGAAGTGTTGAGTTTAATTTTTTCGTAGGAATTGGTTTTTAAGTAATAAATGATGTTTTAAAAACTATAGAAAAATAATATGATATAGAAAAAGAGTGTTTTACCTTTTTCTCACTAGCATCCGGATCGTAGGTGACGCGACCCATTTTGATATCCATAATCGCCGGCCGGGTGTAGCCGAAGGTTAGATCGTCGAGGATTAGGAATTCCTAAATGTATTTTAAGAATTTTAAGACTAAAAATATACTAAAATTTCATTAGATTGTGACTAAGTCTGAAAAACGCGAGAATTTGGGCAAATTTACGTAATTTTAAAGCGGATTCGCTTTTTAGTGGTTGCGCGTTTTTGAATTTTAAGAAAATTGTTATTATACTTTGTAACGTGTGGTTCAAAATTTTAGCATTATTTTTAAAAAAAAATACATGATCTTGCCCGCCGATCGGGACCTGCTTCAACCCATAAAACCTGGGCACTCCGCCATCGGCGATGAACCGCGCCAAGTTGATTTCTTCTTGATTGGTGATACTAAAACACTTTTAATGTAACTGCATTTAAGTGGCGCCTATTTAAAGTCTCAAAAGTTTCCAAAAAATCGAAGTTACATACCTATCACATGGAAACGGCTCGCCGTTGTCCTCGAGTGGATCGTAATCATCAGAAAACGTTCGGTTGAGGAGCTGGTAGAAGCGGATCTGTAACATATCGATAAATTTAACGTAGCTAATTCGTTAAAGCCATACTGTCAGTACAAGATGCCTTAGCATTTAAATATAGTTCCTCAGAAAAGTTTTACAAAAATTCCGGTCGCGCCTATGCGAATTCAATGACTTTCCGGGACTTCAAAAGTTTAGATTATGAAAAGTGATGCCTAAAAAGGTATAAACTAAAGAAATCAATGCGATTTCAATGCAGCTGCAAGCAAAAAAAAAAGAAAGAATTCGGGGGCTTTAGTCTAAATTTTTTAAGTTTCAAGGCCTGAACACTCAAATTTTAACAATACGTGTAGAACACATCAGCTTAATTTACTGCGAAATCCTGGCGAGCTTTATACAAATTGAGTGATTTTCTGGGGTTTGAAAAGTAAATATATAACTAACACTTAGAAAGTTTTATTCAAAGTGCGAAACTTGGCATATTTTTAGTACTTTGTACGCACAAAGAGATATTTTCAGCTTGCGCGGGTATTTAGTGAGTTTTCTGAGATTAAAAAAATAAGATAATTCACCAACTATTGCATTCAAAATCGTCCTGCAATAATTTTTTTAAAGCCAGTCCCTTCCCCGATTCCAAAACTTTCTTATCAACACCCCTCCTATTTCCGAGGGTTGCCCAATAATACGGTGGTTGGATGGGTGGTTGGATGGGTGGTCTTGCGCAACCCGGGAGGACACATGCCCTGGGAGAGTCTTTAGCAGAGGGTTTTGAGTGTGGAAGTGTGATATCCTGGTGGACAGACAGACAGGCAGCAAGACAGACAGACCGAAAACAGACAGAAGGAAGACAAGCAGGTACAGATAGCACGTTGCGTAACCGCCTCCTCCGGCCGGGTCGTGTCACCCACTTCCGATGTCTTGACTTGGGCTGCGGACGAGGACAAGTGGCCTTGCTTCCGGATCATCCAGAAGATTAGGTTCCAAATTTTGACCTTTCGGGTGATTAGCGGAGATCATTCAGGAATGATATGATGAATAGAGATAAGGTCGAGAGCTACGGTAAGAACGGGGGTGGGGGGTGGCTGGTAGCTACCGTAATCCGGTCTGGCTTTAAAAAGTAAAACTAAACCGGAACGGAAAAAAGGTTATTTCGTTTGTAACAACTCCTTATTAAAACAGGACTAAACTCCTCCGTAAACACCTTCGTTCGTTTTTCGTAAATATCCAGGAGTCCCTAGTAACGTAAATATTTTAATAACGTTTCCATAAAACTAAAACCCTGGAAAAAACTGGCTAAAAAAGGTTTAAGATGTAAGAATTGGATTTACGATTTAAGATGCTTTAAGGTCTAATTTTAGGTAAAAAAAGATATTTGTGTATGTATCGTAATCAAAAATTGCAAAGTTATTTGCGGTAAGTAGTCGTAAAAATAATGTAAAAAACATTTCGTATGTTTAGATGAGAAAAATTAAATCCCAAAGAAAAACCTGGCTTTCCGACTGACAAGCGCCCCCCCCCGATAATGCGAAAGAACCTATTAATTTCGGTAAATTGGAATTATATAGCTTTAACAGGCCTTTTTATGGTTTGCAAAGTTTTTCATCTCAGATTTAGCTCCTGGAAAATGCTAGAATTTTTCAGACACTGAGAATAACATTCTTGTAAAAATATTCTGTATTTTTTAGCTCTTTTTCAACCAGTCCCCCGAAATCTCGATGCCAGATTCTAGATCCCGGCCTTGACCACCAGTCGGATATTCAAATCCACCCCTCACAGCCTGCCCAAACTTTTGATCGGATCTGCCAGCCCGCGGGTGACAATTAGGCACCCTGAATACCGTAACCCCCGGGAACAGTTGCACAACACCCATTCCCAATTACCGTCTATTAGGGCCAAACTAATACCAGGAGATGCGCCACACTTTTCCGATGCGCAACTCGTGGTGGGAAAGTGTGCCGGGTGGGCTGGAAGCTCAAGTTACTAGGTTATGGGGTTACGGTAGGTAGGATACGGTTCAAAAATCGCTGATTTTGGGACAGTAGTTTGGCGCATCAATTGGTTACTACAGCTTGAAAACAAAAATCTCAAACATTGCCCAGATGAAATGAAACATGCAAAACTAGCGCTATTTGGAATTGTGAGATTCGATTGTTGAACGGGGTACTGTAGCATCAAAGGACCTCCCCAGGGTTTTTCAGGGCAACGGAAGGTCCCAAGATGCGTATTTTTATAAGCTTATGGCTTCAGTTTAAACAGCAATACTGCAGTGTCGAAAAATCATTAAGTCAAGATTTGCATTTTACCTCGCAATCTCCGCGCTTCCCGGATTGTCGCAGTTTCAGGATGAATTCGGAGCCCTTCTCTTTCAGGAAACCTAAAATATTTCTTTTAGTATTCATACCCTTCGATCCCTTCATTAAGGAAAGTATTGCTCAATTTCCGTCCAATTTCTGCCGGTCCCTTTTCCCCGTTGCACCACCGTAACCTCGACCCCAGCACCACACCCTTTCCCAAACATTGCCCCCGGCTAAATGGCACCCATTTGGTTTTAGGGCGAGAGAGAGAGAGACACAGAGAGAGAGACAGCGATAGATAGCGAAACCAAGCTTTTGTTGCCAATATTGGCACAGCTGAATGCGAGAGCTGGGAGTGGCTCTATAGCAGTTTTGTGTGGGTGGGTGGATGGGTAAATATTGATGAATGAGAGAGGCTTTTCAAAATTGGCACCTGGTCTCAGTTTTAAACTAAGCTAGAGAAGAGAGAAAGAGAGAGTGAGAGAGAGAGGGGGGAAGAGCGAGAGAAAGAGAGAGGGAGTGAGTAAGAGAAAGCGATGTAGAAGAGGCAAAACGTGGAAAAATCCGCGAGTTATCGATCCAAATTTTGCCTTCTCAGTCCCTTTAAAAGGCCTATTCTGTGTCTAAGAAAATTAATTGTTTCATTTATACCATTCATTTTACCCCATTTCTCTGCCAACCCCCAAATTATGTACTCGAACGCTAGGATGGAAGATACTTGGCGTGTTCCCGCTGCCCCTAGGCCATATTTGCCAGAGGATTACCACCTGTACGCCGGATCCGGCGAGACCGTATGCAAATGAGGGTAGCTGAGAATAAGGCGCACCCACTTGGCCCCACGTCAAGTGCCCGCCACCAACAAAAACGCCCATTATCCCCTATTTCCGGCCGGCATGGCTTTTGATATTTGAACTAACTTTTGGGGGGTATATTTGGGTAACTGGGAGTGATAACCTGGATGGGTCAAGTGGGTGGAAGTTCGCAAGATATGGCTGATGATATAGCTAGCGGCTTAAGGTTTGAATCCTGAAATAGAGAGAGAGAGGGAGAGGGAGAGCGCGAGAGAGAGTGAGAGAAGGAGTGAGGGAGAGTGATTCAACAAAAGGCGTCAGTTTTGAACGCTGATCTTTTTGTATGTTTTGTAGCTTTCTTAACTTCTAAGCCAGCTTTAAAGCGCGGGGTAGGCTAGCAACGTCTCCTTTGGAATTTTTCTTTTTGCTGGGCTAGCTAGCAGAGAGAATTTGGGACAGTTTTCACTAACCTATTTCCCGGACGCCATTCTTCACAACAGAGGGATGATGGCCGGCAATCTGCTCCTGGAACCACTCATATTTCGGCGGAATCTCGTGCTGGGCCGGGTTGCTCGGCTCGCCGCTCATGGGCACGAAGTCTAGAAATTGACGATATAGAAAGCAATATCAACAAATGTAGAAATAGTAACCAATGTCAAAACAAAAAATTAAAGGCTAGAAGTGGAGACGAGTCAGAAAGGGCCAAGGAGCAAGAGGCGAAAATAAATCCAAGACCCGCAACTCGAAATGTGCAAAGAAATTTGTCAAAATATCTGTTGCCTCAAAGCGTTTTATCTTTATTTGGTTTATTAAGATAAATCCGAGCGTTGCGAACGCTATTGACTATATTTTAGCTTTTCTTTTTCCGTTCCGAACTAACAAAAAGCGAAGGTGGAACTTATGTGCAAACCCCTCCCACTCACCCGCAAAATTCTATTATTTGCCTTATCGAATTGAGGTGCGCAAATTGGAATTGGTTAGCTCTTGAATGCGGGAAATTGGCCAACTAGGTAGGTAGCCGCAACTCGGTAATAAATTCGAAATCGAACCCCCCGGACGGGTCGGAAATTGGAAGAAGGCGGCGGCAAGCCGCCGCCTTCCTGGAAGATAAGAAAAAGGCAATGTTTTTGTCGCAATAGGCTGGAAGCGCCGGAAATTGGGGTGGTTTTTCGGGGCGAGGATTTACACGAACGGTTTGCTCATGCTTTCCGGACGGCTTCGCAATAGAATTTTCGATTATGGGCTGAAAGCAGCCAAGCCAAACAGCCAAAATCTATGTAGTTTTTCAAAACCACTTGAATAATGCAAAAATTTCGTATTTTGTAACTGAAAGCGCATTCTAGTCGATAAATATAAATTCCATGCGGCGCCCCGCCGAAAATCTGAGAACCAAATACATGGTTGGGCTCAAAATAGCGTGGGCGGCCTTCAAAGCACCTTTTGAGCCCCTGATCGTTTCTTTTTTTGATTGATCTTGCTATTCAAAAACTTGAAAACAAGTTTAGGAATTGAAGTTGTAGAAAAAGCAAGAAATTTCCGGAAAAAATCAGGCAAATTGGTGACAGGGTGGGTTGTTATCAGTACTACTCTTTCGCCGAATTTACGGCAACATTCTATTCAAACAATTAAAGGTGCCAGGAAGGCCGAGAATCAACCCCTTCCGTCGACTAGGCCTCGACAGCTACGTCACAGACCAAAAGACGCATTCAAGCGCAAGTGACTTGACCAGCTACTCCAACTGCTTCAAGGCATCGTTTCGATCAAGGAAGATACTCCGAAAGAGAAAAGAACATGCTTGGAAAAACAACTAGAAAAACCGGCAATTTCCAAAGAAAGGAGGAAGCAGATTTTTCCGAGAAATTTTAAAATGCTCTTAGCTTTCCTATTGAAGTTTAATTAATTTTTTATACGTCAACGTGGTAGTAAATTGCATAGCACAGAAAACCAAACAAAAAAACCAAACAAATAAGCGTTTTAAAATTTAAAATATAACTCCAGGCCAAATTAAAGCTCCGTAAGAACTAAACAACAAGAAAAACAGTAATTCCCAAACATCAGCCAGGAAACGTGGGGGTAGGAATCACATTTGCCCCGTGTGCTTTTTGTGGCTCAACCGCGAGACCGGGGGATTGCTGAAAAGACAAACAGGCGAGAGCGCGCGGTCGAAATAATGGTCGCCGAAGCTGACTCATCATCGGGGCAAGAGGGGAGAACGGAAAACGGACGCGAAAGAGCCCCGGCCATGCCAAATGCCAAAAACACGTCATCTAATGGGGATAGAGGGCGAAATAATGGATTTTCCATGAAACGCCAAATTACGAACGAACGGAAAGGGCATAATTATGACGATAGCGGATTTTAGGTATTTATTAAGGCATTCATTGAGAGAAAACGGGATAGAGGGTAAGCATGAAAGCGAGAGAGACAGAGACAGAGACAGAGAGAGAAAGTGAGAGAGAGAGAGAGAGAGAGAAAGAGAGACAAAGAGTGCGAGAGAGAGCGACCGCTAGATAAAATTATGTTGCTTTCAGGGATTTTCTCTTTATTCGTACTAGAATTTTAGCGGGGGAGGTTAGCAAGGAATCCAGAATATTTTTTTGATTCATAGTGCTTTATTAAAGCGTTTATCGCAGTTTTTATTAAATGAATCCGAAAAACGACATTTTTCATAATTTTCCATGCTAATTTTCTAAAGTAAAGACGGCGGAAAAAGTTATATAAATACTTTGTTTTCCTAAATCACAAAAGTGTTTTTTGTTAACCAACAAATGTTTTAAAAGAACCAACCTGTTTTAAATTTTTTTGCGGGAAATCAAGCACACTAATGACGCCGGAAATGAGCTACCTCCTCCCGTGGCGCCCTATTTTTGGCCGGTGAAGCCCGTAAAAAGCCGCGATACTCCGAGTAAAATTCTGGTTTCACCGGCAAAATTCACCTGCCGCCCCCTCACCCACCCACGGGTCTAAATTCGGCAAAATTTCTCGTAAAAACCGGGGAACGGATCTAAAAATTGTACCCCACGGGATTCACGTGGTTTTGGAAGTGATGCGAGAAATCTGGGCTTCTTCTTTGGAGGGGCCAAGAACGAAAGAAAAATAGAAATCTTAAAAGTCGCTGTGGGAGCCTGAAAATCTGATTGGCTTCGTCATGGGATGCTTGTTAAGCCTAAAAAGGCCATGAAGTGGACACATGGGGATTTGCAAGAAAAGTACGAAAATAAAAATCTGATGATTGCATACATGACGAATTTCAGGTTTATTAGTAGAAACCAGAACTTGGACTCTCGAAAAGGCGCAAAGACTAACAAGGGGACCACCTAAGGTCAAGGTGGCGTTTCGTTATGGGACCCAGCTTATTTTGTGCAGAATTTTTTGCTGATCGCGAACCCGCTTTCATTTTTTTTGTCCCCTGAGTGATCGTCGATAGGTAGTAGCGCACTAATGAAATACACCAATCGAATCAGAAAAAAATTCTCTACAAGATAGGCTATTAAAAATCGAATGCCCTATTAAAATAAAAAAGTTGGGCATCGTGACAGATGACTTCCCGCGGGATTCCACCTTAAAATCGCTATAACTTTTTAAATTGGGCAATTTAGCAAAAAATTGAAAGCGGGTTCCGAATCAGCAAAAATTTTACACAAAATAGGCTGGGTCCCATAACGAAACGCCACCTTGACCTTAGGTGGTTCCCTTGTAAGGGTCCTCTCGCATTATCGGGGGCAAACCAAGATTTCAATAAAAAGTAAAAGTCGGAAAATATGCCTTCGAACTGTCTCAAAATTCAATTCATGTCACGGACTTATGAACGTATTTAGTTGCGTTAACAACATCTTAGTGGTCACTTACGATCTGCACATCAAAACATTCCGACTCGAAAGTACTATTAAAGTTCGCCGCCTTGACGTTCAAAGCACTGCATATGACCCGAAAAGCTTGTAACCCTCAATTTCGCGCATTCCTGTTTTCTAGCTTGAGTGGCAATTACCGTAATTATTCGCGACTACGCAGAAACTACGGACTTAATTACCCGGAATTATAACGACAGGTCCTCAATTCACAGGTGAAAATTAGCGAAAAAGTAGAGTAAGCGGAAGTCGCCCAAGTTCCGTCAAAATAAGGAAGTATCTTTCGCTCTCTCCTCTTTCTCGCTCTCTCGCTCTCTCGCTCTCTCTCTCTCTATCTCTCCGCCTCTTCGCTCTCTCCTCATTTCTCCTCTCTCTCTCTCTCGCTATCTCACTCTCTGTCTCCCTCGCATTTTCAAACAGTTGAACTTCAACCACAGTAGACTGCTGGCTTCATGAACCCATTTTTTAAAAACAAACAATTGATTTTTAAAATTACTTTATTAACATTGCACAAATTACAAAAAATATACAAAAAACACAATTACAAAAATGAGAGCATCAAAAAAGAATACCGCATATAGCACATTTTCGATAATGGTGAGAAAAGCAAGAAATCGATTAAAAAGCATTGCTTAGGTTTTTAGCGTTTGGATTACGGTGTCGAAAATCAGAATCAATTTTTAGCCGCTTTTTAATTATTTTAATTTCCAAAGCCATCAAATACTAAAAAAAATATACAAAGAAAAAGAACATAAAAAGATGCAAAATTGAAAGAATCGGGTGAAAGCTAATATTGTATATTCCATTACAAAACCGGAAAGACATTAGGCTACGGTAGTCGGGGATTTTTGTATTTATAAATTGAAATTTAAAAAAATAGAAAAGACATTCTAGTTTTGAATAAATATTCAGTACATTTTAGAAAGTCCATCTTTTTGAATTTTTATGTTTTTTTTTTGAACTTTACAACAATTTTTTTGTAGTTATTTTGGGGCATTTTTTCGGGCAACACAACAACGCGAGGTGAATCCAATAAATAGGGCTAACAACAATTTTTTCGATTTTAGTGATTTTTTGTAAAAATCATTTTTTGAGACACGTGACCGGGCGGCATTTTTCCGTTGCGTCGGTAGCATGGCTGGCGGCATAATAAATTAGATTTATGAAAAGTCAGATTAAAGGGGCCCAGAAAGCGGGGTTACTGTGGAAATTTGCATTTTTTTACGAAGCTTTTAAGAAGCTCAAAATTCAAAAATTCAAAATTAATGTTAAATTGTCATGGCCGAAATTCTAATTTTTCAAATTCAGATCTTACGAAAAACTGAAAGTTGCTTTTTTTCTATTCTACAAAAATAATTCAAATTTTTACAGTAACCCAGCTTTATGAAACCCCTATCAGTTCCCTTGTAATGCAAATATTGGGCGGGAGCGCATCGAAAATCAGCAAAAAATCGGGTTTTTAAAAACAAAAAGTTAAAAGTATTTTGAATTTACAAGTTTTTTTTTAAATTATGCAAATTACAAAAAATATATCAAAGTCTCAAAATGACATGTATTTCAGGATTTCTCATAAATTCTCGACGTTTTCCCGCCCAATTACTCGTAATTGTAGATGATATATGCGTAGCAGGGTAGCTGGGAGGGGTTGGGAATGGGGTGGAAAGTGTTTATATTTGCATAATTTGCACGCGAGAAACGTTATTTGCATTTCCGTAAGTGCTATAATTGTGTTTTAAATAAAAACCAAAAAATATCTTCTTTGAAGCGCAAAAATTTACATAATTAAACGGTAGAAAACAGTAATTTACATAAATGACGACGACTTATTGAAAGGAAAATTAAAAATAGCTTCAAAATTAAATAATTTAGAGCCACAAAATTTTAAAAATGAATTTAAAATCCAAAATTTGAATATTTCAACCCCATTCCCAGTCCCCCTAGGGTGGCAACCAGTGTGGATCGCGCGGAGGCGCCTTACAAAGTGGGCCGAACTCCATAACTAGAAGCTCTCAGAAAAAAAGAGAAATGAACCTAGAAATAAGACGTTAAATTACAGCAATAAATTACAAAGATATTATTCTAAATACAAATAAAAAATTACCCGCCAAGAAATTCACTCAAAAACTGAAGATTACCATACCTGTCATGTGGTGCTCTATGAGACCCTGGCTACCGAGAAATAAAAATACAAATAACATAGTGAAGTTAAAAAGTTTGTACACGAGAAGGGAGACTTACATAATTCGACTAAGATAAGAAAGACAGAAGGACAAAAATTACAGCAGAGAAATTAAAAAATTGAGGAAACCGTGAGCTTTTTCAGGAGAGCTACAGCTACCAAATTGCAAACCTAATTTACATAAAAATATTTCGGATCGGGACGGTCATAAAGTTTCTTCCAGAGCAATTTACATAGAAAAGTGCATAGGAAATCCTAGTTTACATAGATGGAAAGAAAACGATAATTTTTTTTGAAAATTGATGGCTTGGGAAATTCATTTTTCAAATTAAAACACCAATAAAAAAATCTTAATTTTTGTGATGCATACCCGATCAATCCACTATTTTTTGGTTGCCCAATCAATAAAAATATAAAAAATAGTGGAATATGGAATATGCTAATTGACATTTTTCAAAGTAATTGGCAATGCTTTTCAAGGACGATTCAAGGCAATCCAAAGCTCGAAAAATATAGAAAATGTGCGACATACAGTAGTCGAATTTAAATGCATAAAATTAGAATATGGCAAAGATTTTGGTCGGGCTAAAGATGCAACTTTCCAGACGGATCGATAACACCAGATGCCGAGCGGGATTCCGTCCGGAAACCGGTAATTATGTTGCTATCCGGAAAGCTCCGAGATTACGGGATGAAGCCCCCGTAATTAGAAGTGTGTAGTAGTCAGGGAAAATTGTAAAAATTCATTTTTAAAGGTATGGAATAAATACATCCAAATAACGCGGGAAAATTATACCAAAAATGTTTTCAAAAATTCCAAAAATGATCAAATATGCGGTTTTTTGATGCAATTTCGGGCTAGAAAAATGTCGAAAGCCTGACCAAAATCTTTGCAAAATCAGATTATGCTTTGAATGATACATTTATGAGATAGTCTTTAGATAAATGGCAATGCTCAATTACAAAAAAATAGGCTTGATTACCCGAGCGTGTGGTGGAACCTGTGAGGATTTTTCTGAGGTGGCAACCGGGCGGAAGTGGGTGGCTGGAAATAAAAATTAGAGGGCTAAAGATCTTTCCAAAAATTCTTATAGAATCTTTGCTAGCTGGCGCTAGCTTACCCGGAATGACTGGAAATGCCCCAAAAATCTCTGCTAGCCTGCCCAAGTCCTCTCTTACTGTATCTTTCGGGGTACATAGGTACTCCACTGTACTGTAGTGTCACCTGAGCATAGGCTAGCGTATGGTAACGTAACGTATTGCAGCGTACTCAGCTCAGAACGGTTTACAAGGCCCAAACCCACCATCCCGAGCTCAAAGCTGTTTAGAGCTCCTCGTGGACCGTCTTCAGGTGTTCGCCGTAGTTTGTGGCTTCTGATCCAACGAAGGTACGGTACTCATCGACGATCTCTTCGATCGACAACTTGCCGTCTTGGTCTTTATCAGCCGTCTGGATCAGATGTCGGCTCTCTTGGACGGCCACCTGAAAAAATTTAGGTTGAGGAGCGCTAGAGAGAGAGCGAGAGAGGGAGCGAGAGAGGGAGAGAAAGGGAGCGGAAGCGACAGCGACAGAGAGAGAGAGAGAGAGAGAGCGAGAGAGAGAGAGAGAGAGAGAGAGTGAGCGAGACAGTGAAAGAGGGAAAAAAGGAGAGAGGCACGGAGAGAGAGACAGAGAGAAAGAGAGCGAGAGAGAGAGGGAGATAGAGGGAGAAAGAGAGGGAGAGAGATGGAGACAAATAGAGCTTCATCACTAACCTGATACAAATCCGGAATCAGCCACTTCCGCACCTCTTCTCCTCGCAGGAACCCGTCCTTGTCCAAGTCGTACTCCTGGGCGAATCGGGTCTTTTCGACCTGGAAATTGGTTTTAATAGAGACGTCCTGCATTGCCTAATCTATTTTTGGCTATTTTTCAGAAATTTGCGGCTAAAAATCACCTGATGCCAGTCGGAGTGCGGTTGATCTTTCATCTCGCCAAGGAACTCGTTGAGGTCGATGGCGCCATCGCCGTTTTCGTCTTTCTCCATAAGCGTCACCTGAAAGAGGGTTACCTCGCCCCATCGAGTTCAACTACCTCCACGAGAACCTTATGCATATGGTCATAGTTCTCGGGATTGAGGAAAGCGCGCAGTTCTTCTTCCGAGAGCTTTCCGTCGCCGTCTGAAAGTTTTGGTTTAAAGGCACGGTGACACCAACCCTGATCGGCGACAGCAAAGTACTTCCTGTCCTCGTTGAGCAACTTCTTGTCGTCGTGGTCGAGCTTGGCGAGGTCGGTCTCCGGGAATGAGTCGGCTACGTATTCATCCCAGCTGATCTGAAAAACGATAATTTATTTGGAAGATAGAGCGAGAGAGAGAGAGAGAGAGAGAGAGAGAAAGAGAGAGAAAGAGAGAAAAATACAGAGCGAGAGAGAGCAATCCCCGATCCATACCTTGTTGTCGCCATCGCTGTCCATCTCCTTCATCCGCTCCCCAGCCTCCTCGTCATCCAGCGACTTCATCGAGTTCCGGATCCACTCGGTCAACTCGGCCTCGTCGACCTAAATAGGTTTTTTTTGTGGAGCACGAGTTCAAGGAGCCCAGTATTTTCCTTGTAAACTCACAAATCCGTCGCCATTCTTGTCCATCCGTTGGGCGAGGACGCGGAGTCGCTGCTGCGACTCCTCGGCCGGCAGATGGTCGAACTCCTCGGCGCGGTGCTTGGACCCAAGGATTGCCTGGAATTGGGAGATTAACATAGACGACGAATTTTTCTTTTAGTCTGTGGCATTCTGAACATTTCCTTGTGACATGATACGTTGAATTACACTGACCCTAAGCCTAGATAGCCACGGTAAGACCCGCTTTTACGCTAGAGTTCGCTGGAATACGGTGGAGTAAGCTATAAAGTTATGCTACAGTACGCTGGAGTACGCTAATAAGTTACGGTACAGTAAGTTACACTGCAGTACCTTGGAGTAGGTCGCAGCACATTACACTCGCTCCAGTACGCCCGACTACGCTGCATACACTACGACCCAGTGAGTTACACTACAGTACCCTGGAGTCGGCTACAATACGCTACGCGCTACGTTATTGTACGCCGGAGTACGCGGCAATACGTTACGATAGAGTCAGCTACGCTAAAATACCTGCAGTACGGTGCAATGCGTTCCGCTGCAGTACACTACGTCCCCCAAAAACTACAGTAAGACCTCAAAACCGGGCCAAAAGTCCCAAGGCCGCCGCGCGCCGGGGTGCAAACGCGGTGGACGCAGGCAACTGCGCGCTTCACTACGCGCCAGGACGCTAAAACTCTATGCGATGCGACACTACGATACCCGCCGCCATGCGGAAGTAGGCCCATGAGCCGAAAACTACAGTAAGACCTCAAAACTAGGCCCGAAGACCCAAGGCCCGCCACGCGCCGGGATGCAAATGTGGCGAATGACCCGGGTTTGATGGGCTACTCCGAGGTGTCCGGCGGGAAAATGTTTATATTAGAGAACGAGTGATGGGTGGAGGAGCCGGAGAAGATGGATCATTTTCACTGTCTACCATGAGTACATTCGGATCAATCGCTTCTCGGCCCATAGGAGATAGTGGCCAACCCAGGGAGACCCAGATTTCGGCGGCTCAGCCCGGGAGGAGGAGGAGCCGGGCAAATGTTTTGCATATGAGTCACAGTTAGGGATCAGCAGAAGCCGGGAGGGGTTAGATTTGTTGGAGACTGTCTGGAGTAGGGTTGTCTGGATGGGTTCGAAGGGTTTCGAAAGCGAAAGGGCAAATCTGATGGGGGATCGAGATGGACGTCGACTTCGTCATGTCTAGCAATGCCACGATGGCCTCGATTTCGCTGAGTCAAGCTACGTCTAATCAAAAGCAGGCTCAGGTAAATTGAAACGCCCGAGGTATCTTCACTAGAATTCAGATGGAATTGCAGAAAAAAAAACCCTTTAAAGGGACGGTGAAGGGGAAACGACGACGGGACGCTGACTATGCCCCGCTCTCTTGCTCTCTCTCTCTCTCTCTCTCACTCTCACTCTCTCTCTCTCTCTCTCTCACTCTCACCTTCCCCCTCTCTCTCTCTGTCTCCCTCTCGCTCTTTGTCACTCCTCGAAGCCGAGCTTAAATTTACTAGCTAGCTAGCTTCCTAGCTTTTTTTGAGTTTCCGCTTCTATGGCTCCGCGCTTGATCTGAGGCTCTCTGATTCAGATTCTTTTGCCTTCGTATACAGGCACAGGGTCCGCGAGAGAGAGAGAGAGACAGAGAGAGAGCCAGAGAAAGGTCCTAATGAGCTTCTCTTCGAATACCCCCAAATCTTCTTCGGCTCTATTTCTCCGGCTCCTCTTCGAATCCGATGCCCCCTAGCAAGCGCCCTGTCTGGCGAATCTGTGTGTCAATCGGCTGCTACTATTTCATACAGACCCCTACCCCGTTTACGGGTCCTTTCCGGTTGTCTACGAAATTTTTTGGGGCTTCCTTTCTCTAACTTCTCCACAAGCTCGTGCTCACTAAATTACGCTGAGCTTGCCTCACATGCTAAACATGGGTTTTGGTATTTTAGCCTAGGTTCTTAGCTCTCTTCCCACTCTCGCTCTCCCTCTCTCTCACTCTCTCACTCTCTCTCTCTCTCTCTATCTCTCTCGCTTTCTCTGTCTCTCTTTCTCTCTCTCTCTCTGTTCTGTGTCTCTCTCATCTATCTCTATCTGCTATTCCAATTTTTCCACTTTTTCCAGAATTCCTTGAGAGTCCCCACATTCCACCACCCACCCCTTGCCCCTAAATAATTCAAAATTGGCGCACCGCCATTAAAGGGACAGTCAAGGCTCGGACGGCCCCTGAACGATCATAGCCCCCGGGGGTTAATGACCCCGAAAGGTCAATCGGTTAGGTTAGACCATCCTGGGGATCGGTGTCACTTTAAAGATGCCCTACCAGATGACCGCAGCCATCTGACGGAATCTGGCACTGTTTGGGGCCCCATGGGGCCCTTTAAGGGCCACAATTAGCCGCGCCCCGATCGCTTTTTGAGTGCTGTATGCCTCCATGTGTTGCCATCTAGCCCCCTAGAGGTCATAAGCCAGATGATTTTCGACAGTCTGAGCACCAGACTAGCGCCGGAATTGCCGCCAGATGATGACAATTAGAGCGCGAGGATCGTGGCCGCGGAGACAGCCAGACAGGAGATTTGAATTATTGAGCATGGGTTTTGCGGGAAGGTGAGGGAGAGAGAGAGAGAGAGAGAGAGAGAGAGAGAGAGAGAGAGAGAGAGAGAGAGAAGAAAGAGAGAGTGAAAGCGAGAGAAAGACAGGGAGAGAGAGAAAGAGATGACTAGGCAGACTCTTCCTAAACGATCTTTGCTAGTTGTTGCCTAAGAAAGTTTTGAGGAAGTTTATGCGCAGAAAAGGCGAGAGAGAGAGCGAGGGAGAGAGAAAGAGAGGTAAAGAGAGCGAGTGTGGGAGTTTGAGAATGAGATAGACTCCTATAGAGAAAGGGACGAATTCATGCTTCCACTCCCCCAGATGTTCCGGATACGTTAAACCGAAACCAACGTAACAAGACGTTTTTCGACCAAGGTGATTTTTAGAACTTTCTTGCCACCATTAAAATATCTTAAACTATCCCCTGCTGCACATACCTGATGATCAACATCATCACTCTCGCCATCGGCATGATGATGGCCACGCATCCGGGCGCCAGCCCCATCAATCACCCGTTCCTTATCGGCCATCACGGCCGCAACGGTCAGCAGGCAGAGCGTTAGAAGTAGTTTGAGCATTGTCTCTGGAAATTGAGATTAATGTAGTTATATCTAAAAATAGGAAGAGCATTTGAAAACCGAAGGCCAGGTACCTTGCTTTTCGGATTAAGCTAGCAAAAGCATCGTGTAAACACGGATTTTAGCGGAATTCTGGGAGAAAAATGTGGGTTCTTTCAAGAAAAAGGCTAACCACAAGCGAAAGGCCTTTAAGAGCCATTTTTAAGCCTGAATTTCCAAACGGGATCTCGAATTGAGTAAGGATTTTTACTTTATTATCATTTTTGACATTTTTTACTGAAATTAAACGTTCTGACGGGTGCTACAGGTTTCAAACAGATTTTAGCAGCACCTAAACGATCTTTGAAAAACGCGGGGCTAAATAACGTAAGAAAAACAATGTGGGTCTTGAAAATCCTAACGTTTTTCAGCAATTTCCTGTATATTTTGGTAAGGGAATAAAGCCAAATTTGACGATTATAAGGTCTGAATTAATTGAAATGTCAAGTACAAAATGCTAGCGTTAGGTTGCTGGCCTTGCTGCCAATCGATACGGAAACGCCAACGGCCCTCTTTGCTTGGCTGGCCGTTGCGCACACTAGCCCCTTCTGGACGGCCGCTTTTCGCGGCGTAACTGGTTGCCCACGGGTTCAAATTTTGAACAAAACGTTGGGATTAACCGGAATAGCTTCGAAAGTAGCTTAAAACTTTGAAAAAGTCGGTATTAAATTCCATGGTGGTCAAAGGCCCTCAAATTGCCTCGAAAAGTTGTTGTTAAGCGCAATATTTTAAGACATTAATTAAAAAGCAGTAGAAGCAGGTATTAAGTTGGGTATTAAGGTCCGAACTGCCAAATCAAAGCCCTTTTGGGAGGCCTCTTTGATTTCTGGCAAATTGCCAGCGGGCGCTGCGGGACAAGATCCCTCACTCTTTCGATTTTTGCGCGAAGTTGTTTTAGCCCGGTTTCTTTGTGGAAACACTATAATTCGCACATTCTGAGCCCATTTTTTAAATCCTCACCCAATTTTAAATAGTTTTGGTGTTTTAATCATCAAATTTGGCCCAGAAACAGCCGAGAACGTGATTTCGAGGTGACAACAGGCCATTTCAAATTTGCGAGCTTCCCGCGACCCTATGTGTGCAGAGGCCTCCCACGTACAGGGCTCCGATTTTCGGGCCGTCACTCAATTTTTGGCATTTCGTAGCCCCTTTAATTAAAAAGCAGTAAAAGCAGGTATTAAATTAGGTATTGTTTTCCGGAAGTGTCTAAAGGTGCTATGCAAACCCTATAAAGTTACTTAAAATATTCTAAATGAGCTCTGTTATAGAAAAAGTAATAAAGCAGGCTATCGGGCTCGGAAAATCGATCAAATATAGCTTCTGGCGCGGAGGAACCTCCATTTCTCGAGCCCCCGCGGCAAGACAAAATATTTATACAAACGGAATGGATCGGCATCGGGCAGGGTGGAATTTTTATGGAAAATGGAACAGGGAGCGGATCGAGACAAATAATATGAATCTGAACGGTTGAGACAAGCGAGCGCAATTTTTGGCAAACACGGAAAATAAAAAACGCTTTATAATTTGGTGTTCCAGCCTTTCCGTTCATTTGTTTATATATTTAAGAAATCGCATTTCAGAGCCAATTGATTAGGCGCCAAAAATAATAAAAATACAAAATAACGCAAAAAGGAGAGAACATTTCAGGTCAATATTTGAATTCTCTGTTCTTCTAAATGCGTTGGAAAACTTAAGACCATTTCAGAAGGTCCCTAACTCTCCGGGTAACGTCACCCCCGAGCTATTAAAAAATTCAAATTAGCCTGAACAAAGGGGATTAGCGGGTTGCTTTGCAAAAGTTGATGCCCCGGCGTGAGAGACTAGACAGGTGACAAGCGAAATCGGATCCGCCGCCCTGGTTTTTCGGCTTTTCTTTTGTTCGCTGGGGGGTCACAGTTGGGTCAGCCGAGTTGTAATCCTCAACACGCAAAGCCTTTGCAAAAGGTTTGAAAAAGTGATGACGTCGTGAAGCTATAGGTAAGCTTTGGAGACTGATGATTGGCTCACTACTGAACGAAATGTTTCCTAAGCCAAGCCTAAGCAAAGCCTAAGCCTAAACCTAAGCCTAAGCCTAAGCCGACCCGAAGCTAAGCTTAAACTTTAGCCTAATCCTAAGCAAAGCCTAAGCTAAGCCTAAGCAACGCCTCAGCTTAAGCCTAAGTAGAAGCCGACACCGATGCCTAAGCCAAACATAAGCTAAGCCCAAGCTAAGCCATGCCTAAGCCTCACTAAAACATTCTGTGTGTAGAATTCTGTAAAACCAAGCAACAGGGCAAACCTTAACAAATGCCCGAAATCCGCAAAAAATCCGGGCAGACAGGCGTCATGTCCGAGGAGTAAATAGAGCGACAAGAGGCGTCTATCTCACCTCCGTGGGAAGATTATTGATGATGATGGGTGCAACACGAAAAAAGCCAAAAAATTTCCGGGTTGCACCGTTTTTTGGAAGGGGTCGGAGCGTAAGAGTCAAGGAAAAGGGCAAGAACATGCCGGCGGTTTGGCTTGTCGGGATTTTCTCTGCCGGGATTTGGTTTGTCGGTTCTTGGCTTGTCGGGATTTTGGCATGTCGGCAGGCCGTCTGTCGGGATTTTAGCTTATCGGGATTTTGGCCGCAATTCACAACCCTGTGCGTCTTCAAAACCTACGATTTTAGAGGACTCTTGAAGGAAAAAGTTCAAATTCCTAGATCATTACGCGCGCAAATTCTGACAGAAAGGCGTCAAAAACGCATTTCTAGATTTTTCCGGTTTGCTGTGATTCACAATATATTGCTGCAGAAACCTTGTAAAACTCTTTAGGGTTCAACACTCTTCTGAAATCCGCATTTTTAGAGTTTTTAGGGTTCTTGTGAGCTGAGATTGACCTTCATGTATTTTTTTGTGTGTTTCGGGGACAAGAAGCGTATTTTTAGCACATTTTATTCCTGCACGAATTATATAAAAAGAAACTATCTCTCTACTGTAGCCAAAAAGCCATGCATTCAGCGAATATAACCAATAATAATACTTTTAATAAGTGAAAACAGGGTGGAAATTGGTGTAAACTCATCGAATTTTACGGCCCAAGAGTTATCGAACAATTGACGACTCGAGCCTATCACATTAAACGGGGGCACGGAGGAATACTGTAGTTAGTATCGTATCGTAACAAAAAAATTATAATCATAAAAATTAGACAATTAAAATGGAATTAATACTGAAAAATGGCACATATCCAGGAGCTCCTAGTTCTAGGGCTCCGAAGGCCACCAAAGTACGTAAAAAGTGGGGAATTAGGGGTGATTAAGCCCGAGGGATTTTCCGGGTGTTCCGGAAGGCTCCGGTTTTCCGGAAATGAACACGTGACAAGCCAGGGACAAGAGAGATGACTTGAAATAACAACGATATCAGCGACACTGGGGTTTTTGGGTGGTTTAGCAGGGATCCTTGGGGAATTTTTCGATTTTCTCGGATTCTTTTAGTTGCATAAAATTGGCTTTAAATGGGTTACGGTAATTTTTTGTAGAATTGAGCTTCTCCTGGGCTAAAATTGTAACATTTTGAAGCCAAAAATAAGCAGCTTTGAAAAATTTGGGTCATGGAATTTTTAAATTTTCTAAATAGACTTTTTAGATGGTTTTCGACTTTTTGCTCTCTCTCTCTCTCTCTCTCTCTCTATCTCACTCGTTTTCACTTGCTCTCTCTCACTCTCGCTCCCTCTCTCTCATCATCGCTCGCTTTCTAGCATTTTCTTACAAGTTTAAATATGCTAAATAAAACTCGTGCCAAGTCCGAAAACCGAAAATTCGATAAATCCAAAAACCCCAAAATCCCATTACTTCCCGCCACCTTTAAAATTTATAGGTTGCTGATGAGGTTGATATATCTCCTGGGATGCGGGGGGCTTGGGGGGCAGATGGTGGTGAACTCCTCGAACTGGGTGGTGTCGTTGCAATGGGTGAATTCTTGGCTCATATCGACGTCCTCATGGCGCACCAATGGCGCCCTGGGAGGAGGAGGGCACATTTGAGCACCAAGGGACATTCTGCGGAGGTTGACGTAGGTGTGGGTGACGTCACCGTCCGAGCCACCGTAACGTACGACGCGGTCTTCGTCGCTCCATCTGAAAATTTGGGGTAAAATTCGTTAAGGGGCGAGAGAGAAGGGGAGAGAGAGAGAGAGATAGAGAGAGTCAGAGGGAGAGAGAGAGCATCAGAGAGGTAGAGAGTGAGTGAGCGAGCGAGAGAGAGATGGACAAAGAGCGAGATGAGAGAGTAAGAAGTTGTTTCTCACCTGTTGGCATGAAGCTCGTGCTCCTCCTCAGTGTTAACAGGAGAAGGACTGTAAGCGGAGTCGGTCTGCGTCACCGGGGTCGAAGCGCGGATGTGGTAGCTCTCACGCCTAAAAATTAAGAAATTATAACTGATTTTTGAGACTTATTTCCACAATGATCTTTGCTAGTTTGTCGTTATTAGGTTCTAGCACCAAATTTCCTCAAGAATATTTAGCACCGTCGAAGGTTTTTCCACGGGAATTTAAATGCTCATTAGGCTGTTGGAGCGCAAAATTTCCCAAAGGATCTCTGCTAGCTTTCTTCATGAAAGCCCTTTTTTTAATTTTGACAATGCTCTTTGCTAGTATGCCTTTCAAGCGACGCAACAGAATATTTTCCTCAAGCTTCTCTGCTAGCTGCCATTTCTAACTTATCCAGAACTCACTTTTGCGCGTTCCGCTTTCTCCTCTTCGCCAGATCATCAACATATTCGGCATTTCTCGGCAGGCACTCTGGCGGGTCGACGGGCCCATAGTTCAAGCATTCCGAGCTGCTGTGGCTCGTGCTCGGCGCCCTTTGCCTCCTCTCGGCCCTCCTGTTCTGTGTCTTTCTTCTCCTATCAATCGTGGTCGTCTCCTTCAGATAGTTCGTCTCCAGATGCTTCTGCAGGTTCTGGGCGATGGCGTCGGTGCTGAAAAATATGCATAAAATTGGGTTTTAAATTTTTTCTAGACTCCATGACTATCCTGATGGATTCTAGCGCTTTAACGGTCCTTTAGAAGCGTTTTCTAGTCTTTCGATTCTCCCAAGTTGCTATTTTTGGATCTTAGAGCCCTAGTGATCCTTTAAAGTGAACTTTATTTGGTTTTCCTGAACATTCTTGGTTTTTTTTTGACAAATCCATAGTGTTTAGACCTTCAACGGCCCTTTAGAATGTCGTTCCAGCCATTTTACGGGTATGTAAATTTTTAAATGCCAGTTTTCGATCCGGTTTTTACCCCCAGCTGAGCCAGGGAGCTCGTAAAACCCGTAAATAGGCGTTGGATGGAATGGCGTGTAGGGGAACACCAAGGAAATGGACAAAAGTGCAAGTGTCCAATTCAGCCAGGTAGTGGGCAAAGTTTTCGCGGGACTAGTACCCGCAAAACTGGCCGCAAAAACGACAAAACGAGGAGCTGAAGTTCAAGCCGGTTCTGGGCTTTTAAAGATATGAGCAAGTGTCGAAATCAACGTTTTTCGAAAGCTAGGTCTCGCCAGCTACACCACACTCCAAATGACGCGTTGATTTCATAATTTGAAGCTTTCAAAATTTGAAAACCCAGCCGTCAAGGGTTAGGGCAATAACTGGTTAGATTTTTGCGCTCTGAGCATCATTTAGGTAGTTTTTAAGGTCATTCTCATCCTCACCAGCTCGTCGTCCCCTTGAGACCATAAAAGGCCCAATGTTGAGTAATTTTAATTGGGCCCTGTCCTCGAGATTGAGCTCTGCAGCTCGCACTCTCCCATCCCATGGTCCCCCACCTTGAATATCCCCAAAAACCTTACGGTGTTGCGCCACAGTCCGCACTGGACGGCCCGTCAACCCCCAACCACTAATTGATACCCCCGGATGCGGTCGGGTCACGCATTCTCCCCTTTCACGTTGCCATTTTTGGGTAGTATGCCATGGGATTAGAGAGTATAAGATGATAAGATTGAGTTTTTAGGACAGTGTGTTAGGAGAAAGAGGGAAAGAGAGAGTGAGGGAGAGAGTGAGGGAGAGAGAGAGATAGGGAGCGAGATGGGAGAGGGAGAGAGACAGAACGAGAGAGTGTGAGAGAGAGCGAAAGAGAGAGGGTGACAGAGAGGGTAATTTGCTTGTTTTCAAAGCCTAACTAGAGCAAAATTTCATCGCTTATGCAAATTTTCGGGAAGATTCTTCTCGCTAAGAATTTTTACAGATTTACATGCCAAAATTATAATTTTTGACTGCAATATGTAAAATGTAACGCTATAAAATCTGACTTTGAAATTTTGCAGGCCAGAAATCCGTTTTTGTAAAGCTTTAGTAACCGATAAAACTTGATAAAATTAAGCGAAAACGACGGCATCTATTTATTTTATGCAAATTTCAGGAAAGTGGGAAAATCTATGCAATTTTTCGACCCCTAATTAGCCCCGATGTCCCACACAAATTGGGGATCTCGCTTGGCGTTGAAGTGCAAATTTTGCCGCTGGTCATCGCACCAATTCACAATTTCTACTGCTCTTGCCCCTTGCCGTAATTTTTCTATGGGCGCAAAGCGTAGTCACTCGCCTTCCAGAGTCACTAGAATAGGTGAGAACCCCCGTACTACAAGTGTAGATCCTCTTAGCCCTCCACAAAAGCCGCTAATTGCCATGAATCGGCGGGCCGCGGGCCCCTGCATTGCCTGGGGGCATATCTTGGCAAATAGCTGAAGGGCTAAAACGTGCCCCCAGGCAATTTAGGGGTACCGTGTCCCGGCGGTTCCGGACAATAGCTTCTACAGGGTTTCTGGGAACGACACACGGATTATTGCCGTGACGAGCCGATAGATATTTTGAGCTCTGATTTGTGTGCAGATTTGCATATAGAGATCTGAGGAATTGAAAGCACCTACCGCAGGATGCGGAAAGATGCAAAAACCTAGAAAATTCATGAAAAATAGCCTTCAACGGGCGTTTAAAAAGTGCTGAGGGCCGAAAAACCGTCTTTTAAAAGTTGGTACTGTAAATTAAATTAGATTTACATATTGCGCATATCTGTAAAATTTCAATCTTCAATCAATCATCTGTTTGACGAAGCAGACGAAGCGGAGAAGGAAGAAGGACGAAGACGTAAGCGGAAAAGACCAAAATTCGCCGTTCAACGAAATCCATAGCTTTCTAGCCTTCAGGGGTCCTTTAAAACCACAAACAGATGAATTATATGCACGATCAGTTATATTAAAAGAAAATAATAAATTTTGAGTTTAGCAGAAATGGCCATTTTTGAGGCCTCATCGCTGATATTCAGTCTTAAAGGACCGTTGAAGGCAGTTAGCCTACGGATTCTAGCTTTCGTGCGTGTTTAGGTATCGAAATTTCGCCTCTAGATCCCTAATTTGTGTTTTACCCCCTAGTTAGACTTAAAACTCTTGCTCCTAGGTCCAGACAGTAACCCGATCCGGGTCGTGCTCAACTCTCCCATAAACTGTCTACAGCAGAACACACGGCCAGTCGGAGCATCTGGGAATGTCTAGAGGAGCACGAGAGGGGATTCCCCGATCAGAGCACAATTTGGGCTATACAGTTCAATATAGGTCAAGCAATACATATGGTTTTGATTATAAGGTGTCTGGGTCAAAAAACGTCATTTAAAATCTACCTCATTTTTAAAAATTTTCAGGTACTATATAGCTTAATTTAATGCGTGTTTTGTCTTAAAATCTTACTGCTAAAAACCAAAGAAACTAAAAGATTAAATATGGTTTTAACTTACACTTCTGGTTAAGGCAATTTGACGGTTTTCAAAGCTATCCAAAAGCCTTGAATTGGAATCTTAAGGTTTTCCAGACTAAACTACCTGCTAGTACTATTTACGGTCCGTTAAAAATTTTTGAATACGTTCCACAGCTCCCTAGAACACGCTCTTGCTCCCCTAAACATTACTCGCACCCACGCACCCCATTCAAATCTTTTGCGTCCAATTGACTCCGACATGACGCTGGTGCTGGTGCCAGCGTTTTGGGGTGCACCTGCAGGTGTTGGTGGTACCCTAGTTGGAACAAGCCCCGGCTTATCCCTCCCCCACTACTCGCTGGCTGACTGCTCATTAGCACAATAGACAGGACCCCCGAGCTGCCCAAACAACCCGGGCTGCTAAAAGCCGTGTTGTTTGGATTGACCCGTAGTGCACCTACCCAAATTGAAGGGCTAGGGGAGGGGGTGATGGCGAAAAACGGAAGTCGATCCAGCTGCCGGTACCCCCAGGAGGAGGGTGGCCGACAACAAGGAGAGTTTGAATTTGAATTCTAGAGGGTACGGTAGCTGGGATGGATTACGGTAGGCAGGAAAAATCCGGATTTTATCGAAAATTTAATTTAGGTTTAAAATCTATTTTTCTTCATTTGCTGGCTTATCCTAGTTGAAATTCACAGTTTCCTCGAGTTTTCGAATTCTCCTTTCCCCCCTAAATCGCCTCATCTCCCCGGCGTCAGTAGGTCTGACCGGAAACGATCCGTTTGGCTACGGGGGATAGCTCTGGACGGTTTTACCCCTGGAAAAAAGCGCTTTGTTCAAGTTTTCTAGGCCGCCGGAAGGTGTTTACGAGCATTCGGGACCGATTACGACATGAAAACGGGCAATGATCGAGCGTCGTGAACCGATTACGTCATAAAAAGCAGGTTTTTTTTTTGGAGCAGATACGACAGTTGTTTTGCAGCGTTCAGGACCCATTACGACATGAAAATCGGATTTTTAAAGACTGTGGGACCAGTTACGACACTTAAGTACCCCCAAAAAGCCACAAAACCAAAGGGCTTGGGGGGGGGCAGGGCGGGGTTCCAGGTCCAAGCCTGAGGCACCGGCGGCACGGAGAAGGCTGCCGGCTGGGGCTTCTGCTCCTCCCGCTTGTTCTCCGCCCGCCTGAACAGCTTGGCCAGGATGCCGAAGCCGCGTCGGTCTTGCGTTTTCGTCTGCTTGGGCTCGACTTTTTGGGCGACGGCGGCTGGGCGTTGCGGGGACTGGTTTTCCTGGTCGGCGAGGAGTTGGGCGGGGACTGGAAAAGAGGGGTTAAATTGAGCTTAAAATGCAACTTTGATTTTTCACTTTTTTACAACTGTCGTACTCTCTTCAAAAAACTCGTGCTCCACTCACCGGAGACGAAGAAGTGCTCCCCCATCTGATAGACAAGTCCGGTAGTAGCCAATGAAGCTGTCGTCTGCCTGAGCATCTCCAGCGTAGGAGAAGCGACTTGGGCGCAATTTCGGGAGATATGGTCCCGAATTGTGGCAAGAGTAGCGGCTTGTCCCTGAAATACGACAGTTTTAACGATCGAGAGAAAGAGAGAGAGAAAGAGAGAGAGAGAGAGAGAGAGAGAGAGAGAGAGAGAGAGAGGTAGCTACAAAAACATACATTTCTGTTCAGGTGAGCAATCGCGTCGCACAGCACATCACCGAGCGGGACAAACTGCGTCTGTTGGATGGTCTGGATGGCGCCGAGGTCTCCTGCAAGTTCCAGCATTAATAGGAGATTTTGGCACCTCAAAATTTTCATTTTTGATGCGTTTAAAGGGACAGTGTCACCTGAAGGTTGGCTAAATCCAAAAATATGGATTTTTCGATTTTTCTCGAGTTCCGCTTAATTTACATTTTTTCTCGTAGCTATTCCTTTAGTTTCGCCTTCATTTTTGTGTATAATTTTTGCAAGAAAAATTATTTAACCAGATTTTAACCATCTTTTGAATTTTTTAAAGGAGATCAGACTACTGTTGAGTTCGCTCACTATCCCCTTACCGCCAATATGCTAATTTCCTTAATATTCTCCGATAGTTCCCCTGCTCACCATCGATTAGCGCATAATTACAAGATGCAACTAATAGATTAGCCCCCGATTTGGCGGTCCTTCTAATGCCCCGCAAAAAATCAGAGCGGCCAGGCGCACCGGGTGGTCGATTCCTTCCGACAAACCGAGAGAGAGAGAGAGAGAGAGAGAGAGTGAGAGAATTAGAGAAAAACTGTCCGAAAACACCTCCAGACAGTCGTGTCCCCATCCCAGGCGGCGTGTCTTTGATGGTAGCCTGGGAGCATCCGGGCCCTGGCAACTTTACCACCCAATTGGCGCCCCTGCCTTTTGCCCCGTTTTACTCGTGTATCTCCTGCTCCACAGGCCGACCTTGTGCAACTTTAGAGCCATGTAATGGCTGTAGAATGGTAGCCGCAAGCCGGCAGATCCCTTCAGAGAATGGAGCTACGTTATACAACTCGTGACGGGTCACCTATTAGCGATTTACAAGGTGTGTCTGGTGGTGGGTACCGCACTTTGTGGGGTATGGTAATTAGGTCAATTTTAGGCGTAAAAGGTGATTTTTAAAAAATAAGAATATCAGGGCATGAATCTTTCCTGGTACCTTTAATGGAATTATTTAATTGTTTTAAACCAAAAAGCTTGATTTTAATTCAGGAAATCCCTTTTAATGGATACAAACTTCCTGAAGCGCTTCCTGCATAATTTGGATTCCTAAAGAATCTCTGCTAACCTGCCCTTTTCGCAAAGTGTAAAATCTAGAGTGCATAAGGACCACGACCTTTTTGTCGGAAATTTGCATTTCCCCACGACCTTAAGCTACGCGTAAAACCCGAAAAACAAGATTCCGAAAAATCTCATAAAATTTGCATTCACCCCCGTTAACTATTCATCGCCTTTTCTCACCCCCCCGGCTGAATTTCAAACGCCGTTTTTTGGCGTGCCGCGTACACAGCCCAAAAAGGCAACCTCCCCCGCGGGTTCAATGGCAACAGCTGTGACCGGCACTTTTCGGAGTCGGACGAAAAGGTTCAGGCCTGGAATGGCCTTCGTCTCTGTCTCTGTCTCTGTCTCTCTCTCTCTCTCTCACGCTCTCTCTCGCCGTCGATTTGATTGGTAGCCAAGGCGGAGGAGGAGGGTAATGAGCGTGTTGCGTGTACCCCGGCTTGGTCTTAAAAAAGGCAAGAAGGGAGAGAGGAAGACATTATCCACCTGGTGTCAAGAAGCCCGGGTGGTATAGGCACCATATTGACGAGCAAGGTTTGGTGCGGGGCATATGAATTAGAGATGTTACGCATACCGACGCGACGTCGGGATGACATGCAAATTAGGATGCAAAGCGCAAAAAATCGTTTTAACGAGCTTATTTTGTACTTTGCATCCTAATTTGCATCTTATCCCGATGTCGCGTCGGTATGCGTAACATCTCTAACATGAATATGAAAGTATGCAAATTATTGGAAAGTTGTGGAAAAGCCGGTAATTTAACGAAATTCTCCGTTAGACGATAGCTACAGTCGGGGTTTATTTACAGATTTCGAAAATCATCATAACGTCGAAACTCATGACGCCGAAAGTTTATAATGTCGAAATTTCAAGATTTCGAAATGTCGAAATTTCAGAGCGTCTAAACTTCTCAATGTTGAAATTGAGAATGCCAAAATTTACATAAGCCATTTTTCCCGGAAATATTTCGAAAAAAGTTTTAAAGTTTGTCGGCATTCGGAAATTTCGGCATTATGATAGCAAATCCTAAAGGCCACACCTCGAAACGCAGCCTTTCATTTTTTGTCAAAATCCCCAGTTCGTTTTGTCTTGAGCAACTTTTCGCTCCCACTTCAGCCCGCAAGCTGTTCCCCTCAGCGCAACTTGGCACCCCCCGATTCTCCTTATACTCCCGAGATTTGGCACCTGATTCGGGTTATGGGGCAGGTGCTGCTGGTACAAATCGGTGGATGGTGGGGCGAGGAGACAAAATGGACATCTGCTTAGGGGCCCAAGAAGTCGGTGGGCCCGGCTCGAACTTGACGACTTGTGGTCTAATTATGGGGGGTATTGAGCCGGGGGTACAGGGCCAAGAGGGCAGCGAATAATAAAGGGAAGATTCCGAGAGGCTACGGGAAACGGAAAAAGCCAAACAACTTGCAAAAATGAGATTTTTCGAGTTTTTGTAACGCTAAATTTTGCATCAAGAGGTTTAACATTTCTATGACTTTTTGAAAAATGTCCTACTGTCACTGGGACAACATATAGGTGTGATAAAATGCAAAAATCTTGTCCTATTGATCCAAATTTTCCATTTTTCCAAATCCTCCGAATTCCTGTTGAAATTAGACGTATTTTCGGATAAAAACCTTCTATATTTTCCCATATTAACATCCCAATCAGCATGCCCCCGGGCCACGCTACGCTATGCTACAAATATTGACTCGCTGGGGGCCATGTTTGGTGTGAAGATTGGCGCAACGACAGAATGGATCCGGTGGGGCTCCTCACCTAGGTGTCGACCCCGAAGAGCAGCGTATTTTTCTAATAGCCAGGCCTAGCGGAAATGGGTGGCTGATCCCCCGTCTCTCTTTCTACCTTTTCTGAGGTTGCGCAAGCTCAACGCGCGCGGGCGTCACCCACCTCACCCCCATATTGAAGGTTCGAGGACAGGTGTCGATGGCGGGATTTTTTGGGGGTATCAACAAGAGAAAACACGGGAGTAGACCTATTGGCCTAAGAAGCTTAAGAAAGCCAGGATGAGCTGATAAAGCTAAAGGGAGAGAGAGAGCGAGCGAGAGAGAGAGTGGGAAAGCGAGAGTGAGAGAGAGCGCGAGAGAGCCAGAGGCGAGAGAGACAGAGTGAGCGATAGCGAGAGATAGCGAGAGGGAGAGGGAGAAACAGCTTTTTTCATGGGTCAGCCTAGCAGAGAAACTTCATGGAATATGATTTTTGCAAGACTGAATAATTTCGTAAAATGGTGCAATCCAGATTTTTCCAGAAATTTTTACCCGACGTCTTCAACGAGTGCGGTAGCATCCCAATCCCAAAAAAAACATTATTGTCCTCAAGCACCACACGCGCCCCAGGCACGCGTCTCCGATTTCAGGATCCCTTTTTGGTGGCCCTGGAGCGGTGATGAGGGGCCCAAATTAGAGACCAAGACGCTAATCGCCCCCGCGCCGCCAGGTGCTGCTCATCTCACACGCACTCTTTCCTCCCTCTCTCTCTCTCTCCCGGGGCGCTAACAGCCGAACTGATCCATTAAAGGCCCAATGAAGGTAAGGGGGGGATCGGTCCCGCTAGGTGAGCCCCATCCTATTGTTCGAATTGTGTCACACGACCTGGGCATAAATTCGCCTCGTCGCTCGATCGGTTCTCCCAGGTTTTATGGCCCCAGGTATTTGGGTGGTCCGGGTAAAACGCAACAAGTTGACGATCATGTTTTCGTGATCGGGACTTAGGGTTTGGGACCTTGTTTTGTGGTGCGGAAGCGGGAGAGCTAGCAGACATTATTGGGGAACCAGTTTTAGCGTCTGGCAAGCTAGCAGAGATCATTAGGGATGCGATTTTGGAAACTAGAGAGCGAAAACAACCAAGGCAAATTAGCAGGGCTTATTGGGGGAAAATCTTAGACGTCAGAGCGAGATCAAAAGCAGGGCAAGCTGGCAGAAAACCTCAAGGAAAATTTTTGTATAGCGGGCAGGCTAGCAGAAACCACGAAGAACGTCAACTCACTAAAAATGTCAGGACACTCTATCAGAAACCATTAGGGAAAGGTGGGGCAAGCTAGCCGAGGTTATTTGACGTGGAATCCGGAAAATCTATGCAATTTGCATATCAATAAAATACCTAGATTTTTATTCCCCGAACGTCCGCTTAATTTGTCTAATTTACATAAATCACTAGCTTCCAATTATCGCTTGCCCCCGGCGTTTCAGCGAGGACAATACCATCCGCTTAAGCCCATAAATGGGGCTGAAATTCACACCTCTAGAGGGAGGAGAGAGAGAGAGAGAGAGAGAGAGAGAGAGAGAGAGGCGAAAAGTCCCGGTGTAGTCGATCCGGATTATAGTCACCTTTTAGGGCAATTAAGGGGGCACCTGCAAGTTGGGTTAGCCGCAGGTGCCGCTGGCAACTTTGGACAATGAGACGCTGGGGTTAGTGATCCCTTTAATTAGGTTAATACCGTAACCAGGTATCTAGAAATCGAAAATTCCTTTGCTTTCCCATAAACAAATCTATTTCAAGCGGTTTAAATAGAAAAAAAAGTTAAAATTGAAATTCAAGTTCTAGCAAAAGTTTGATGGTTTAGGGCGTTTATAATACTTATTATGGCACTTTTTTGATGATTTTTCTATAACCAATATCATTTTCGACCTGGCAACACCCCAAAAAAAGCGATCCTCCATCCGCAGACGACAAAGAGGCCACCATATGTGGGCACCAGAAGTGCACCCAAGAGGTGCCAAAAAATCGCTAGCGAGCACCATGCACGCGTGCCTGTTTTGAAGACAAAAAAGGTGAGAAAACAGACAAACTGATCATTGGGTTTATCGATTTTTGGGAGGCAATTTGCATAAAATAGCCCAGAAAATGGAACAACGCTAAACTTCGTTTTAAAATGCGACAAAAATCGCAGAATTTGAATTCGGTCTCAACATTTTTACTTTATACGGAATTTTAAGCTCGTTTTTTTTGTAGAAACGTAAAGATAGAGTGTTTATAAAGAAAAAGTCGAAAACTTAGCATTTTTTTCATATTCCGGCCTTTTATGCTAATTTTAGAGCTCTTTCTTATCGCAAAACAATTTAAATTCTACTTAACTGCGAATTTCGAGGCGTGAAAAAGATAATTTTGCTATTTTTTAAAAGATTTTTGTAAACTTTGGGTTTCCGAGCCATTTTTCGATTTTCCATCAATTTCCTAATTTGCATCCCACAATGAGGTAAATCCCATCCCCCCACCATTCATACCCCGTGGGGACAAACCACCGCCCCGCTCCCCAGGCAGCCCCCGATCCATCATCGGATCTGTCTGCCCGTAGACTGTGGGATGTCCCGAGTAGCATGGCGTACCAAGACGAATTGGTGCCCTCGGGCCATTATTCAGGCCGTCCCCCCAGTAGCCAGCCAGGTAATCAAGATTGAGTGGCTGACTCGATTTTTGACCCTAGCTACCTAGCGAGGGATGATACCCCGGGGCTAAATAAGCATGTCTACCTCACCAGACAATAATCAGAAAATGATCGATGGTCGGGAAACAATGCCCGGGGGGCAGAAAAGTTTGTTTCTGTCCACAGGAGTGAGGCGGAATGAGTGATAGTGAGAGAATTTTGCTGGAGCCAGGGTGATGGATGCGTGAGACAGATGGACGAAAAAAATTCATAGCCAAAATAATCCTAGAAAAACTAAAAAAAGCTTAATGAAAAGCCAATTCCGACTTAAATTGCATATTTTGAATTTTGTTTCCGATTTAAAAATCTTTAAAAGCTTCAAAACTTAAATTTCCACGCCAAAAAGGAGCTTTTCCGGGTTTTTTAAACCGCTAAAGTTCGCCCTTTTTCACTTTTCTACGGTAACTAGAGTTTTTAAATTAGTTCAGGGAAATCAATATGCTGGAAATTTAAAATTTAATTTAGAGAATTTTCTAGGTGAAAAATTATTCAAAATAACGAGATATCATGAAAAACGTCGATTTTTTTACATTTCAAGGCCCCCTAGCTCCTTATAATTCAAAAAAGCCCGATTTTTCTGATTTATCACATTCCATATGCAAATTTATGCAAAAACGCCGATTCCCCGGGGCTACGGTAGAGTTTGAGGCACGCGCTGGTATACCCAGGGGCACCTCCGGGTGAATCAACCCCGGGCCACCGGGGTGAATTGTCTGGGAGACTGGCATTTTTTGAAGGTGAAGAAGGGAAGGAGGAGGCATTTTAGAGAGGACACGCGTGCGACATATCGACAGACAACCAGACAAACAAACTGGCACAAGGGTTGGAAAAATCGGATGTACGAAAATTGCCTCAAAAAACGCTGCTTAAATTTCCATTTTTCTAAGGAATCGGCATGCATTTTGATCAAAATCATTTAATTTGCACAACAATGGTTTTTAAACCAACCACGAGCTAAAAATCGACTCACGGTTAAGCAGAAAGTAGCCAAAAATTCGAAAACCGCGATTCTGAACCGATTACGCCATGCAATCCCTTACCTAGCGACTGGATCTGATAGCCAAGCGCCGGCTTCAGCACTCTTCTCGCCCATGCGCTTCGGATGGTGTCAAGGCGGCTGGCGGGGGCGCTGACGAAGAGGGTTCCTGAAAAAAAGTATCTTGGATGACTTTCGCAGAGCCTTTAGAGGCCATTATTTAGCCGTTTACACCTTGACAGCCCCTTTAAAGATTAGTACCCAATATAAATAACCCCAGAACTGGTTCCCTATTGCCCCAATTGCCTCGCAAGGCACTTATACGGCTATTCCCATTTTCTATACGGCCACCACCACCCCATGATGACCATGGCGGCCCCCCACAAATTGCGCAAGTTGCCCACACCTCATGGCGATCTCGCCTCGGAACGTCTCTAGGGGTGTCGGCGGCGGTGGGCCTTGATCCGTCTCTGTATCTCTCTCTCTCCTTCTATCTCTCTCTCTCTCTCTCTCTCTCTCTCTCTCTCTCTCACTCGAAACTGCCATTCAATGGGGAGAGGGCAGCAACACTGCCAATTTGTGCGTCACCCCTGGAAACCTTCTTGGTAGTCAGAGTCAATTTTCTAGGGTTTTTCGATGAGAATTGATAAAATTAGCATAATTTGCATCTGGTTTTAAAGGTGTTGGCAAGCCAAAAAAAAGCTAAAAATTTTTGGGTTTTGAAATTTGCGTAAATTGATGAATTCTGGGCCTAAAAACACCTAAAAAACCAGCAGTTTGGCGATAGCATAATCAAAATTCGCATATGAATTGCTTTATAGCCAAAACATTACGATGAATATGTGAAGTTTTGGCCTGTAACTTCTAAAAATTTGCATAATTGACTTATTTTTGGCTTCTCAAATCCTTTAAAAACCGTGGAACATCGGCTTTTTTCCGATTCCTAATGCCGGCTGGCCCCTGCCTAGACTGGCCCCCTAAAAAACGCCCTAAAAGTGACCACGAAATGGGGGAAATTGGCGCGGGCCCCGGAAAGACAGACAGAAGAAAAATGGGAAACGTATGGCTCATCCAAGGGGGGGAGCACGAGGCTGTAGAATCAGAAAAACACACGCACCACCATGATGGCAGCCACAGCAGCTGCCACCCCCAATCAAATTTCGTCTTGGTCAGCCATGACTAGCGAGAGAGAGAGAGAGAGAGAGAGAGAGAGAGCGAGAGAGAGGAAAAGGCATTTTATGGTTTTCAGGAAGATCAGAAGGCGCAGGAAACGATTTTTTTGAATTTTGAGACGGCTGCTAAAGGGTTTGTGAAGTGAAAAAGCGAAATTCTATATGCAAGTTAATTAATTTGCATAACAGCTTAATTATAGAGCCATTTAGAGCAAATTTTAGAGTCGCTAAACCCGGATTTTTGTTAAAAAATTAGCAGGATACGTGGACAAGTGGTAATTCTCAGTAAAAAACTGATTTTCTTTCCTTTGAGACCTAATTTGCATATTAAATTTTAGTGCGATCAAGTCTTACCTGGCCGCATAAATCCCATGTAGATCATCGAGTCCATGGCAGCTACCAAGTCTCGGTTCCAGAAGCATGACTTGTTGGCCTCGAGGAAGCTTTCGAAGACCCTGAAAAAAGCCAATTTATCTTAGTTTTGATATTTTTAGCAATTTACGCTTAGATACCCTTAACGGTATACTAGAAATCTTTGGACAACTTGGATACCCCCGAACATTTGCTCAGCTGGCTGTTGGCAGTTCTGGGTGGGCACCAACTTCCTGCCTCCCGCCACACCCGGGTAAATAAACATGGATTATGCCCGGGGAAGGCATTAATTTTTGAGCGTACGGAGGTGTGTTGCGGAATAGGGAAAATTAGTATAAAATTGCATAATTCAATCAAAAAGGATAAAAAACTCTGAAAGTGAATAAAACGATACTGTAAGATCTGCACAGTTTTTTGCTAGCATTTAGTTACTTTAATGCGCAATTTGAATACCCGAAACGACTACGGTTGTTTTCCAGAAAAATACTAAATTTCGAAGCCTACGATAAGAATTTGAGTATATGGTAATTGGCATATTTTCCAGTTTTCGATACCTCCAGGACTTTTTTGAGTACGGTAATCCGGAAAAATCAGAAAATTTCAATACCTACAGAATTTTACTAATTACGAAAATTCTAGAATTTTCAGTTTTTTATCTCTATATTGGAGTCTAGACTACGGTAATTTTCACAATTTCCATATTTCGATAAGTACAGTAATTCTCCGGCCACCGTACGCCTCAAATTTCCCTTCAGGACCACCCTGTTGTGCTTCAAATTCCGGACTGTTTTTCGGCTTGGCACTAAATCACACCCGGGTGTGCGCTTTTCAGGCAAGACACTGTGTCCTACAGGTAGGGCACGGTGGACAGTGCGTGTCGTTTTACGGGCAGGGCAAAAAAAAGATTGCAATCTGCAGCCGGGCGTTTCTCTCGCTCTCTCTCCCTCTCTCTCTCTCCCGCCGCGTGAGAAACTTGCCTCGACCACCTCCTTTTTTGATCCCCAGCCTAGAGTTTTTCGATTGAGGCGAGTTGAGAAAAATGGATTGAGGTTCTGGGGCACATTTTAGGCGGGGCGACTGGTACCCCCTGCCACCCCGGCTGATTTCTCTGAGCGATAAATCCGGGAATCGAGACGGATTGAGATTGAGCGCAAAACATTTTTTTCGGGTGTGAGCACCGCTAATGCCCTATTTTGGCACTGTTGGCACGGGGATCGGCTGGGTTTTTGAAAAATTACCCCAGCCAGCCGGTGGGTGGGATGCTAATTGAGCCGAACTTTTTGGTAGGCATGGCAGGGGATGGTAATTAGGATGAAAGGGCGGGGATAGGATCGATTCGTAGCTAGTGGAACCCATTGGAAAGTATCGGAAAAGAGACAATTTTGCATTGATCAAGCAAAATACAAGGTAGGGTTGCGTAATTTGGATAATCCCGAATTTCATTTATCGCAGAAAGCTCGTAAAAGAGCGAGAGACAGAGAGAGAGCAAGTTTTAGAGAGTGAGTGCGTAAACGAGAGAAAAATAGAGTTAGAGATATGTGGAAACACATTTGCCAAAGAGCCAGAGAGCGAGAGGGAGAGAGAGAGAGAGAGAGAGGGCGGGAGAAAGGGGAGGCGAGAAAGAGCAAACCTACTTGCTACCTGACTAATTTTAGGTGACAGCTAGCGTTCCCCGCGGGGGGTAGACCCCCAAAAAGGTCACCCAAAAAAAAGTTAAAAAACGTAGTAGTAGAATGCCTAAAAGATAAAAAACGTACTGTAATTAGTACTGTAACGTACTCTCTTCAAAATAAGCAATTTAGAATTTAGAAACAATTAAACGAATCAAGGGCGAGTGCCTGCTAGAAAATCATCTTCAAAACCTTCACTAGTCAAAAAAATTAAAGTGGAAGCTACAGTAAGAAAAATAAGGAATACTGTAGAACAATAAAATGCAAAAATACAGCTACAAAATCCAACTCACCGCCTGCCATTCTTCGGCTGTGGCCCCAGGAAGGTGATGGCAATGCAAGGGCCGGGCTGCTGGGCGTCCGGAGCCATTTTTTAGAGAATTTAGAAGATCAATAGGGTTTTTAGAAATTTGAATAGATTCAAAGAACGTCGACTAACAAAATAGTCGGTCCGGATCGGGGGGTGGTAGCAGAGAACCTTGGTGGAAAGGTGCGGTCTGGTCTGGTGTGGCGGGGCCCTCACTCACTCACTATCTGCTACGGACACACCCCTTGACGGCTGAGGGGGCGGAGCCTGGGGTGGTGCCCGGGGGCACACCCCATCCGGGACGGTGGAGGTGGACAAGGGATATCACTAAAGGGATGGCAAAAGAGGAGAAGAAAGCGGAAAGAGAAGGGAAAATGGTCTAGACGCTGTACATCTCAATTTGCACTAAATTCTGGAAAAATTTTAACGTTACAGTACCCCTGACCTACCCCAGAGGGGTTAAAATGGAAGCACGAACCTGGTCTCAAACTGCCGGAGAATGAATTTTTACGGTTTGATAAAGGACCAACGGATAGGAGGCTTATATCGAAACGAAGAGCTAAAAAGCTGCAAGGGAATTCGATCCGTTTGCTTGAAAATTTTGAGGTAGGCCGTGCTTGCGAGATGTGGATGAGATTTGAGTTGAGTTGAGGAAAAGTTAAAAGGAGCTAGAAAAACTATGAATACAGGGTGTCCCAAAAAAAGTACCCGCTCTAGCAGCGCGCAGTCGTGTCCGATTTTCACCGTTTAGGTGTCAATCGAAAGCTCTCGAAAAGGCACGAAAACAAGGAGGGTTTATTTGCTTTATTATGTATTTTTATTCGCACATTTTACGTCCAAAAATCTTGAAAACCGATGATTTATGCAAGATTTGCATGCTAATTGCGAAATTCCTGTCGAAAAATTACCTGCTGTTTTAGAAGAACGTTAAATCCCGATGGAATGAGCTTAAATTTTAAAAAACGAAACCCGCTTGTTTTCTCACCTTTTCGAGAGCTTTCGTATGGTGTAAAAATCAGCCCGATCCGAGCTGCCTCTGCGCCGCTAGAGGGGGTACTTTTTTTTGGGACATCCTATACACCTGCGTATTAATGTAATGTACAACTTGTCAGGATGCTTAGAGAATAGCACAGTCTTGATATTTTCCCCTTTAAATTCTGGTTCAGTCGGCTCCTCTATTTTTCTGGAAGCCCTTGCTCAAGCTGCTTCTCTTGAGCGCCAAATGCATAATTTAAGGCTTACATGAGGGTTTCGTTGTTAAGCGTAAGGAGCTTGTAAAGGCGGACAAGCGGCCAACAGCTCAGGATGATTCCGAAGGTTACATAAAAAAACTCCGGAGATTTGCGGGCTGTTTCACGTCAATTTTTGCAAATCACTTAGTATCTATGAAGGTGCTGAGGTTGTGCTCAGATTTTTGAGAGTGCCTCCCAGAGGATCGCACCCTCTTCTGCAATTTTTTTTCTCAATACTGTTCGAGTAAAGTCGCGTCCTCCCCTCATTCAGTCCGGATGCAAATACCCGGAGGCGATTTGAAAGCGACCACTGTCTGACAGCTCATCACTATCAGTCTGGCCTCTACCCGGAGCGACGGGTATCACAACTCAGAGGTCGTAAAATCAATTTATGCGGTGGGGGTCAGAAAAGCGAATGGACGTTCAAAACTATTAACTTATTAACTGTAATATAAAAAAGAGTAAAATCGGAACCTTATGAATCTAAATCTAAAACTACGATATGTATTCTTTTTTAGACGGGAAAAACGTCATTAGATGTAGAATGGAGCGGAATCGACTGTCGACATGTCAGATTTTACGAAAAATATTTTTTTCGCTGCTAAAATTCACATTTCATGCCGATCTCGGCTAATCCGCGTCGCGACTTTTCGATACCGGCGCGTGTCTGTTTT
This sequence comes from Mesorhabditis sp. LJ9110, assembly GCA_038088335.1. NCBI lineage: Eukaryota > Metazoa > Nematoda > Chromadorea > Rhabditida > Rhabditidae > Mesorhabditis > Mesorhabditis sp. LJ9110. Next base: position 139,807 of record JBBGBA010000122.1, on the reverse strand, counting down.
TCGAAAAACGTGAGATCGGCGGATATCTTTCTCACCTCCCTTGCTCTCTCTCTCTCTCTCTCTGTCTCTCTCTCTCTCTTTTTCTCTTTCTCACTCACTCTCTCACTCGCTCTCACTCGCTCTAACCCTCTAACCCTCGCGCTCTATTCTCTGGCTCTCACCCTTTCTCTCTCTCTCTCTCTCTCTCTCTCTCTCTCTCTCTCTCTCTCTCTCTCTTTTTCTATAAATAACTCTTTTCCACCTTTTCAAATTCAAATAACCCCTCGACCGGAAGACCACCCGCACAGCAATTGGCGGGCCGTGATGCCAAAAAAAATATTCGCCGACGATGAGTGCTCATGGGAGAAGCGCCTACGGGAAGGAAGTGGAACACTAAAAAATGCTCTAAAAACACCGCAACTGCCCTCTCGGGGTGCACCACTAATTTATTCGAGCACCCCAGCCCCTTCACGTTTTACTGCCCCTCACGCATGTGGGAGAGCTAATTTGAATGATTGCTTCGTGAGTGGTGGAGGGGAGTTCAGGCATACGGTATTCGATGATTTAGCGTGCGAAAAACGGGGCGAGAACGGCCGATTTGAAATCCTTATCAAGGGAGCAAGGGTAGGTATTTTGCATAAAGGCCTGCTCGAAGCTGCTACTTGGGATTTGAATTTTTCTGGGCCACCTGAACCGAATTTGAATTTTAGAATATTCTCCTTAAACGTGGAATGACTAGTTTTCTCTAGTTTCTTGCCTTTTGCCAATTACAAAAGGATTTGTTTTCGCGCCAGTCGATTCGAATTTCGACAAAATTCCCCTAGACAACTGTTGCCACGTGCCGTTTCTTAGTGTTGCGATGCGTCGGTCATAAATTTCCAGCCCTGACAGTGCAGCCAAAGCCAGTGTTTCCACCTAAGAAATATGCTCTCCTTTTTCTGTTGCCGCTAGAATTCCGAGAGGCTCCGATTTTCGGGTTACTGTAGTCTTAATTTGTCCGGAAATTGAAGTTGTACCGGGCAAGAAGGTAGGGCTTTTTTTCAGGGAGTTGGAATCGACATTTCAAGGTCGTACTCCTCGATTGTTTCGAAAATTGACGAGTGTGGGAAGGTCAGATTTTGGAATTCGTTGCATCCTTGGTTAGGATTTTCGGCTCATCTCTCTCTCTGTCTATCTCGCTACATCTCTCGTGCTCTCTCTCTTCTCTCTCGCTCCCACGTTTTCTCGTGTTTCGTTCTCTCCTCGACTTTAACCTATTTTCAGTTCCGTAAGACCAACTTTCAGGTCAGGCAAACTTCGTCGAATCCTTCCCTCCATTTGTCAACGATAATTGGGGCTCCTTTGGAAGTTTGCCGCTCCCCTGCCGGAGCAGCACGCGTGCCCCCACAGTTTACCTACATCCACAAACACGCGCATCTCAAGGTGCCGGGCCACCATCTGGTGTCGTGTTTGAGCACGAGCCAGGGCTAGGAACTTTAAAGAGTGTCAGTGCGGAAGAAAGTAAAAAAATCGATTGACTGCTATGACCGGATTTCGACCGGAACAGCGTCCATACATTTTAAAACGGAAGAATTCCGTATCTTTCAAGTCGAAATCCTTGTTCAACCGTTATTTACTAGCCGGATTGGCCTTATTTAGCCGTTACTGGATCGGACTTCCGGAATTTTAGGATTCAAGCCGGAACCCGGAATTTTTACTCGGGAAGGGGCTGTAAGTAATAGATTCCAAATATCCCGCTAAAACACAAAAATTCTGTTGCTCCAAATGGCTTCGATTTGTCCTCAACTCCCGGCCAGGCCCACCATCTGTCCGTTGCCATACTGTTTGCACTACCTGTTTTTCCGGGGCTCTGTGTTGAAGGGGATCATGCAACAGTTCACCTGAGAGGATCACCTTACAGAACCCGGGCCCATCTGCTCCTGAAGGGGCCACTTGTAGAGAAGGTTTGGGATGGAAATTAGTACCTGGGGGATTGACCTACCCGCTTGAGGTCAGAGGGCTTCATTTAAGCGAGAGAGCGAGAAAGCGAGAGATAGAGAGAAAAAGAAAGAGAGCGAGAAAGAGTGGGAGAGAAAGTGCGAGCGTGAGAGAGTGCGAGTGAGAGAGAGAGAGAGGAAAAGAGAGAGGGGGTGAATTGTAAATTGTTTCATGATTTTTACCAATAAAGCGCAAAGCATCTAGCAGAGATTCTTTAGGACGGTCACAATACGACAAAGCGTGAGCGAGAGAGAGAGGGCGCGAGAGAGAGAGGGAGAAGGAGAGAAAGAGAGAGTGAGAGAGAGCGAGAAAGAGGGGGAGCTATAGAAAAATGTCGTAAAAAAAAATATTTTAAAGGCGTAGGTAAGGCAAGAATCCGAAAGAAGGCAAGAAGACTTTTTTGTCCATTTTCGAATCCGCATGCTCTTTTAATCAAATTTACACGCCAAAGCGGAAGTTGCGTTTAAAAACAAAGATTTCTATGGTATCGGGAAAGCAAATTTCATCTCAAAATTTGCATTTGAATTTGTAAAAACATGTAACAAAGTTTATTCATAAAAATCTAGGCTTTTTCAAGGCCAATTCCTCCATATCCGTTTGCATTTAGCACCTAAATTACGCCACCTCTCGCCGCCTTTAGACAATTTCCGCCAATCCAGCCCCAAGCAAACAAAATTACAGTATAGGATGCGCTCCCCTTGGCCCGGGTAGATTAAATTGCGCAAAATCCCCCGCGCCCCGCGTTACAAGCGTTTCGGCCGGCGGGGGGTGGCGCAAGCTTAAGCTGGTACAGATATTTGTCGAGATGAGCGCCCCCGCCACGAGTCGTCATTTGGAGTGGACCGTAACTGTTTTGCGCAACACCAATCGAGCGGGCCTGGTCGGACATATTTTCGCGGCTAATTGTTGGGTGCTTTGATGGGGGCCGCCCAGGTGAGGGCCCTAAGGACACGCGCCGGTCCTTGGCGAATTATTTTGAATGGGGTGTCTAGGTAAACATAGCATGTTTAAAGGGATACCCAACCTTTCGGGGCTCAAAAAGCAAAAACCAATGCCGCGGGCGGGGGTCGAACCCGAGACCACCGTTTTGTAGGCCTGGATGCTATCCATTAGGCCATAGTGGCAAGCCATTGAGGGGAAGGGGGACGCCACAAGAGGGAAAGGTGTCCTAATTATGTGCGGCAATGGGGGCCCATTGGCGCACAAAATTCGCGCGTCATTTGTACTTGCCGGAATACATAACAATATATTTGCCGCCAAAACCTTGGGTGTCCCTTTAAGCATATTTTGTAGATTAAAAAATTCTGCAAATTTCTCGGGGTTTTAGAACCCAAATTTTCGTGGGAATAACGTGATGGCGTAGAAATAGTGCATTTCCGTCCAGATGCTTTGACTTTTATGTCCGAAACGCGCTGGCAAAAGCTTCAAAAAATTTAAAATTTGAAGGACTTGAGGATTTTCGTGATTTAATTAAGACGGAAATTCAAATTCCACGTTAAATAGAAGGAAGTTCGACTTCTTAGTCATTAAAACCCCAGCTTTCAACTGATTAAATTTTTTCAAATGGCCCTTCGGCCACGTTCGAATTCAAATTCAAATCTAAATTCGAACCATCCGGACCCTGTTTTTCGTAGCTTTGCGGCCCTTCTGAGGTTCCTGGTTAAGGGTAAGGCAACGCTTCATCCCCAGGAAAAACATGGCCCGGGCTAAAGGTTAGAAAGGTAACACATCCAAGGCTGGGTGCCCTCCACCCCGGGAAAAGGTCGGAGGATCCACCCTCACCCGAAAAAAGCCCCCACCGAATGCCATCTGCGTAATTGAGACCTCGGAGCGCCTTAGGATTCAAATCTGGGTGAGATGTGGTTGCGATGACGGAATTTCACAAAAGAAAAAATGTTAAAATACGTTTTTTAACCATTTCTGGAGCCATTTGATTTGGACTTAAAATCAAAAAAAACGTTCTAACTTAGTTATCCTATCAACAGTGACGAAATCATACCCGCCAGAGTTCATAGTTCGTGCGGGAGATTAGGGTATCCGCTTCAATCAGGGTATATCGGTCTCGGATCTGCCTTTGGCCACCGGCTGACAGTTATGGGAAGGGAATAGGCGGGGGATTAGACAGTTGATAGAACTTCCGTCTGGGCCCGATCCTTTGATGTCTACCCGATATCGTGGAACGATTAGCAGCCGGGCGATCGATTTCCGCTCAAAATTCTTCGTCCAAAAAGGGATTTTAGCAAGAATACCGACAGTACCGACGTTGCCGGTATTTTGGCTATCAAGGCTTCAGACTTCGGCATTTCGTTTATCTGAATTTTCGATGTCGGCATTTTAGTTGTCTTTTTTGCTGTCGGCGTTTTGGATGTCGGCAATCAGCCTGTCGGCGTTTTTAGGGCAGTATTTTAACATTTAAATGTCGGTATTTCTTCTGTCGGTGTTAATCTTTCTGTTTTCCCCAAAAAAATCGAAAAACTTTGCATTTCCCTTCCATTCAAATCAGCTGATTTCGGAAGGCTTGTATGCAAAGCCGGTCAAGCCAGTGCCTCGGCATAAGCACTCTCTTCCTCCACTCCATTCAGTCCCTCCCAAAAATCGACTGGCCAAATGGTACCCCCTTAACCGCTCAATACTCGATTATGCAACGGCATTCAACCGGGGGGCACCCCATGCAGCCAATTTTCCATGCCCATCATGGGTCAAGTATCCGGACAGAGCGGGGCTGCCACTTGGTGATCTAATACAGGAAATTGGTTTTCGCGTGCAGTGTACAGAAGGTAGCTTTCGAGCAAGGGATCGCGATTATTTAACTTGGTCGTCGAGTTGAAAAACTCTTTGCGGCTTCTTTCACCAGCTGCGGATTCAAGAATTCAAAATTTAGTAGTACCGAATCGGTCAAGACAATCGTCCTCCCTTAAAGAGATGAGGACGGCATCTGTTGAACCCCCCTTGGGGAGGGGGGGTTCAACAGGTCCCGCGGCGATCTCGCGCGAGAGAGGGCTCCCAGGGGAGAGGCGCAGAGACATTTTCTTTCCCTCGCGTAATCGATTGACTTATGCCGCCCCTATCTCTTTAAGTTGAAAAAACTGAGCTCAAATATGACTCCAGCTAACAGAACAACAGCGAATACAACCAGATTTTGACTTCAGAGCCCCTTTAGACAATTTTTTCAAAACGATTGACTTACCATGTCGTTATTACACTCCAGGATTCAAAAATCAACCTCTGCGCGTTTGCCCAGCTCCGCATATGTCAGATCGCCGGCACGAGCCTTTTGGCAAAGGTGTGCTAATCCTGTAATTGGAGAAGGCCCGGTCCTTTTGGGCCTTTAGGAGAGTGAGAGAGAGAGAGAGAGAGAGTGAGAGGGAGCAAGAGAGAGCAAGAGAGAGAGAGAGAGCAAGAGATGGATCCGCTTTTCGACTAGGTGTGCATACGGTAATCGCCTGTCTCGCCAAAGGGGCCGCCTCACGGCATTGCGGTACATTCAAAATCGAGCTAGAGAAGGACAGAGAGTGAGAGCGTGAGTGAGAAAGGGAGACTAGCTAGCGACTGACCCGTCGAGATGTTGACAGATCTGGGAAAAGTTTTCGCCGCCGGATTAGCGAGTTGGCTTTGCAGGGCGAGGTATCCAAGACGATTGCGATGGGCTCGCGATTTTAAAGGAAGGTACTATACCTAAAATTTCCTGGCCTGAAATTCCCGATTGTTGACAGGCCCAGAAATGTCTGGTAAGCAAAAAGTCAGTGCTTTTTGTAGATTGTTGCTTTATGAAATCGGAAATGGAAATCTAAACTACTTTAAAAACTTTAATTAGAAATTCTGGTCGCACATCGGCACGGCAAATCGAAAAATATCTATTTAACTGGTCTACTGGCCAGCCGACACTGCAAAAAAAATGCTTGAAACTCCATTGAACGTTAAAAATCAAAAATTTAAATAAAATTTAAAATTGTTTGCTAGTCTTTTTTTGTGGAAAAATATACAAAGCGGTCCTCGAAACCCCCGTTTAAAAGGTCCAAACCCCGCTCCCAGACATCCGCAATATACGATTTGATTCCGCGGGATCGTTTACCCCCGATCCGACTCTTCTCCATTGTACCCACCCTCCGGCGGTCAATTCTCACGCTTCGGCTCCCCGAAAAAACGGGGCCGATGGCCCGGGCAAAAAAGGCAAAAAGGGCATGAAGGCGCTCCGTAAATGGTGCTCCCGCTGCGCTATCGGGGGGTTGAGGTAAGCCCATTTGTTAGCTGGACGGATGTGGGTGTTTTCTATGGAGATCAATGGGATAAAGGGGAGTCAGTAGCTGTTTAAAATCCGACAGGGCACCACTAGCGTGGGAAAACCGGAAATTGGGAAAGTGAATTTGAATCCGATTTTGTAAGGGAGAGAGTGTGAGGTAGAGAGAGCGAGAAAGAGAGCGAGAGAGAGAAAGAGAGAGCGAGAGAGAGCGAAGTGAGCGGAGAGAGAGCGAGAGAGAGAGAGAGAGAGAGAGAGAGAGAGCATGAGTTGAGCGCGATGTTAAATCGCAATTTTTTCGTCCGCACCGGGATGGCAAATTAAAATTTTCTAAACTTTCAGGTGTCATAATTTTCATACTAGCGATTTAAAGGGATCTAATGGCCGATTCGGCCCTCACTACCTTTTAAAACACTTTACGACCCTCTGCCAGGTGACTGTGACACTGATCCTGATCAGCGGCACGACCTAAAAAATCTGCTTCTTTAGACCGTGCCGCCATCAACGTTTTTTTATGACTTCCGGGGACACCTGTGGTGGCCGTAAAGGTGACTTGGTTCGCGCGCAGTTTTACGGACACTGTAAGAGAAGAAAAAGGAAAATATCTTCAAAAAAAGTAAATCCGCATACTTTACTTTCTTTCACTCGTTCTCTCTATCTCGCTCTATCTCTCCCTCTCTCGCTCTCGCATTTCCGATCTAGCAATCTGGATCGAACTTCAACCAACGGCGTAAAGTTGGTTGGGTTCTGTCTCGATCTCTGCCTCTCACTCCCGCTCTCTCTCGCTCTTCTCTTTTCCTCTCTCGCTCTCTTTCTCGCTCTACCACCCAATATTGCCAAAACCAGTCCAATTAGCCACCCACCCTCATCCGAACCCCAATTAGTCGGCTAATACTGATGTTAAGCGGCTCAAAGCCGGGCCGTGTTGCCTGGGGGCAGACTGATTTGCATCAGCAACTCGATGGGATATTTCTGGTGCCACCCAATCATGGCCCAAGGCTAAAGTTCAGATACAGGCAGCAAATTATGCCCCCGGGCCACTTGATCACCGCGGCTTAGGCCAGAGAATTGGCCAACAAAGACCTTAAAGACGCTAGATTGCTTATCGAAATGCCTGGGGCTATGAAAAGGGCTACGTGAGCGTGGAGCAGGACATTTTTTTGACAAATTTTTGGGGATCGTGGAATGGTGGTAACCATATGGAAAGCTTTTTAAAAAATTTTTGGGACCTGAATTCACAATCTCAGCTGTAAAAACCGAAAAAAACGCAGCCAAAGAAGTAAATATATGAATTCCGGGCTTGAAAGAAATACTAAACCGATTGGCTAACTTGAATGTTTGACGGCTTTTTAAAAGTGTGGCAAAGCACATTAAAAACATCATTACAAATTTATTACCAAACGCTTTACTATATTTTTAGAAAAAACCAAATTTATGGGTTAAATCTATTGGAGAAAAAAAATCAAAATGCTCGTAAAACTTTCAAAAAATTACAAAAATTTTCGGTACATCCGGTCGTCCTCGTTTGCATGCTTATTAAAGGCAAAAAAGTTGTAAAACCATTGAAATACGACGAAATTTACAAATCCCCAGCGATTCCTGATTCCCTTGTTTTTCTCGCTTTTTTGGGACCTCTTCCCTCTCTCTCTTCTCTCTCTCTCTCTCTCTCTCTCTCTCTCTCTTTCTATCGTACTGTACCCTGATTTTCCTGAAATTCACGTATTACACCATTTCACGCTTTGGCAATCACACCTACGCAACCAGCTACCGTAATACCATACCCTTCCGGCAGTTGCCACTTCCTTGCCCATTGTCAAATATTGCCCATCCCTTCAAAAATCACACCTGGGAATAGACGTATAACCGGATGAATGCAGCCGGTTGCCGGAAGCGATACTACAACCCTCGTCAACAAATATCACCGTTTCCGTCTATAGTCTCTATACGTGCGAAAAAGCCCTGAGGCTACGTGGGAGTCAGAGGAAACTAGGGAGATTTTGCAACTGGAATACGAAAAAGGCGGAAGATTGGACTTTGTCACACTGGCTGAAAAATTCATGCTTTTTTGCTAATTATTCCGGATGTTTATATCGATCAAAATCAATTTATGCTTTTTTTTCTAGAATTTATGCTACGTTTTGGTTTAAACAGGATTTAAAGTTTAAAAATGAATTGAAATTAAAGTAAAGAACGTTTCTTTTTGTTTAACTTTCGGTGCCTTAATTGGTTTTAAAGGAACTAGGAAGGGCGAAAATCGACCCCCTTGATTTGCTAGATATCGACAAACATGGTAAGCACAAAACTATGACCATTCAGATTTATACCCGTTCGCGACCGCAAAGCTGAGATTAATGTTGACGTACTGTGGAGTAACGTATACTATATCACCGATTTTTGGCTTTAGTCGACGAAATGAACGATTTACAAGCTTACCAGTCCTTTTAAAGTTAGATCTTCCTGGTCCAGGCTTCAAAATATCTTTAAAAAATTAGCATCTGTGATATCCAAATTTCGGTAGATCCCTTTCAAGCCCTTAACGACCTGAGGACCACCCACCATTCCCCGACCACATTCAAAAAGCCAACTGTTGACCTGAAAAGGGTTGGAAAGTGACGGTGAGAGGTGAGAATAAATTTCCAACGAGATACCATCTACGCCTAGCCGCCACGCGCCTCCTCTACGGTCAGACAATGTTTCGAAGCGGTTCGATTTTGAAATGAAACCCGGGGGCCGAAAGGGAATGTGTCTGGCGGTTTGGAGGTCGAAATACACAGAGAAATACCTTAAATAAATCCTTCAATCACGTGAATTCTAATCCTAATCCTAATCCTAATATATATAAAAAAATAGTGTTTGTGTGTGTGTGTGTGTGTGCCACTATGCATCCACTTCCGTCTGTCTGTCCGGGGGATATCTCAAGAAGGGACGGGTATTAGGCTACGTATGATACGTTGTTAGGTGCGTAATGGTCCAGGGATGACTGCACACATATCAGATTTTTAAAAATGAGCCATTTTCGCTATTAAATTTAGGTTTTTGTAAAAACCTCTTTGTTAGGAATAATTAGCATAAAGCGGAAGTGGATGGTCGTCTATATAAAGAGGCAGAAGGGGTTGTTTTTCATTTTTTTTGTCTTCTGAATGAAAGACAAGTATACAAAGGGAAGAATAGTATGGGGTCCGAGACGGGGCCAGGGTTGAAAAGTCGCGAAGCGGCTTTTCAACCCTGGTATGAATGAAAAATTATAAAAAACACAAAAATGAAGTTTCAAAAGCTAAAAAGTAATATGATATTTTAATGAGGTTAACGAAAACGTTTTAATTTTGTGTAAAAAGTATCTGCTAACCTGCCTGTGTTCAAATTTAGAGATAGATTAGCAGAAAATGTCGAATACCATGTTTTAAATGTTTTGAAATTATTTCCGCATACCTCCGCAAAGAATTTTTGGTAACCTGCCTCTGCAAGCCAATTAGGAATTACGGTAATGCACCTCTAAAACTAGCCCATGTTAAATTTTGAAGGCATTTTTCATTTTTTTTTTGCAATTTTCTACGTTTTTTCGCACGTGCTCTCTGCTAGCTTGCCCATTAGTATGCCGTTTAATACACCAACTACTCCAAGTTTTGTCATTCAAAGATCTGGACGCTAAAATAAAAATTATTTTGGCCCCTCGCCGACCAGGTTATGCCCAATTTCCGAGAACACAAATAATTACGATGCGGGGCAGGTGCAACCCTGTGACGCCTAAAAACCTACTGACCAAAATATTTACGAATTTTCGTGGCGCGTAAAAATATTTCGCATGAGATAAGGTAGCTAAAAATGCATAGTTGAAAAGATAGTATCTGTTTTTTTTTAATGTTTCCTGATAATGAAAATCGAACCTTACTTGGATTCCCAAATTTTGAGGACAATGAAACAGGGGTTTTTAGGAGCGGATGGCTGAATTCTGCTAAATTCTGGCCCGTGTTTTGAAACTGTGTATTTTAAACACGACAACCGTAATCAAAAATACCTGGCGTCAACTCGTCCCCTAGGGATTTTCGAGGCCTCAAACATCTAACTAACGAGTAAGCCGCTTTTCCTCCATTAAACCACTGTTTCGCCGGTCAAAAATAATTCCAAAGTTTGACTCTTCGCTTCTTGGATGGCTTTTTAAATTAAATTAAAAAAATATATATATTTTAAATAAAATGCCTGCTCTGGGGTTTTCTTATTTTGGTTGAAGCTACCGTAACCTCTTAAGCGAAGCGGTGAAGGCGAAACAGTTTGGTTTAGTAACCAGCATAATTCCAGGAGAACCCACCGCTATTTTGTGGATTCTGTGAGACACGAAAAGCGTATTTATTTGCGTGCGGGGTGTGAATGGGTGTAAATGTGTTTAGGCTGGTTAATTTTTGAGTGTCTACATTAAACGTGTCTTTATGCCACCCAACGCCGCCGAATTAAATTTACATCAACTTGTTTTGCTGAAATAGCGTAGGTAGTCTAACGCCTGTTAGCTAGCTCACTAGAGTAAGTCGTTTCGCTAATCTACCAAATGTTTAGCTCTAGTTTTCAAATAATTTGGACGTTTTTGTGTGTTATAGGATTTTAGGTAGGTCACTACGTTTTCCGGAAATTGCCCTTTGGCTTTTTGTATGGGCTCCGGTGCACTACGTTTTTTGCGTTTGTCTCCGTTTTTGGCTACATTTCAATTCGATTATTAAAATATTATTTAAATTTTGGGGTATTAATTTTTTTTTTTTACTTTTATCAGACGAAATAAATTTACATTCAAAGTCCCGATTATTTTTGTAAACAACCCCAACCATGAGCGTTAACGAGCGCAATTCAATATTTACGAGTTGCTTTAAAAAAATATTATTTCCCCGTATTATTTTTGGCTTACTGTATATCAGCTTTTCCGTGTCTAAATATTTTTAAAATTCCATCTTACAGACGTTAGAGTCGCAAAAATACATTCTAGATGTACGAGATCACGCCTTTGCGACTATGGTTGTACCCGAAAATCCACATGCTATTCGACTTCTTATCGATACTTTTTAACGCGACTCTGATATTTTTGATACTCACAAAGTCTTCAAAGGCTTTCCGACCCTATGCTATCATGTTATTAAGGTAACGCTGGGAAACTAAGAGGTGGAAAAATCTAAATATTTAGTGTCTCACTTCAAGAGTTGTTCGTCGCTCTATCTGCGGAATTTGCGATGCAAAGGTGAGAGAGGGTTAGAGATCAGGATAGAGGGCGACAGCAAGAGAGAGAGAGAAGGAGAGAGACAGGAAAGCCGATCCTACTATATATAAAAAAATAGTGTTTGTGTGTGTGTGTGTGTGTGTGCCACTTTGCATCCACTTCCGTCTGTCTGTCCGGAGGATATCTCAAGAAGGGACGGGTATTAGGCTACGTTCGATACGTCATTAGGTGCGTAATGGTCTAGGGATGACTGCACACTTATCAGATTTTAAAATTAGCCATTTTCGCTATTAAATTTAGGTTTTGTAAAACCTCTTTGTTAGGAATAATTAGCATACACGGAAGTGGGTGGTCGCCTATATAAAGAGGCAGAAAGGGTTGTTTTCATTTTTTGTCTTCTGATTGAATGGAGGACAATTATGCAGAGGGAAGAATAGTATGGGGTCCAAGACGGGGCCAGGGTTGAAAAGTCGCGAAGCGGCTTTTCAACCCTGGTAATTATTAATTTTTAGAATAATCCCGATAAAGGAAGCTCTAACCTTCGAGTTCCACGGACTTTGTCTAAACTTCACGCCGTATTCATGTGTATTTGGTAAGTCTTCATAAGTTTCCTTGTGATTTTCTGATTTTTGATTTTTCACCTTCCTGATTCATTGCTGGTAGGAATGTTGCCGCTATGAAATTAACATGAGTTTTTCAGCACATTGCATCACAATGATAAGCACCGCATTTGTCTACTCTAGCTTCCCGTTCTTCTTTTGGTAAGTGTCTTTCACAGTATCAAAGTTTATTGCTTTTTCCAGGTTCCGATACCGTGTTCTCCATGATCCTCCCAGAAGTACAGTAAAAATTGGCCTGATCTGCTTGTTATTTTATCTGCCTCCGTTCGTGACCGGGGTAAGCCTTCCTTTTAGATGCGAAAATCAGTTTCTTCTAGGCGCTCTGGATCTTCAACACTACTCCCGAAGCCGAGATTCGACAAATTTGGTATGATGCCAACTTCACAGCTTTTGATAAGAGTCCACGTGTGATGGCTGGCGGCTTTCGGAGCATCTGGTCAATACGGTAGGTGGGAGGTGTTCTAGATGTGTAGAACGGATGTTGGTTAGCCTCGTTTCGTTGAATGATCCAAGCTTTTAGAATCCTCCCGATGATTCTCTGGGTGACGTTGCCCGTCTTCCCATGCTATGCCGTATCCATATACTATCGGCAAAAATTTCTGAAGGATATTAAACAAGCAGCAATGTCAGAGAAGACCAAGAAGGCGCAACATAATATTGTGCAGGTGAGTCGCATGGAAATCGAGAGAGAGAGAGAGAGAGAAGGGAGAGAGAGAAAGAGCGAGAGAGAGCGAGAGAGAGCGAGAGAGAGTGAGAGAGAGAGAGGAAGAGAGAGGCAGCGCGAGACAGAAACGCGTTCCTTTTAGAGTCTTACCATCCAATCTCTAATGCCTTTGTTTCCGATGACGGTGGCGGCAATGTTCAACTACCAGCAGTTTCAGTTACCGTACGGTTTGATGCACGCACTCTTTCGCTATCTCTTTATGGCTTTTTCACTCTCGTTATCTTTCTACCTCTCTCTCTTGCTCTCTCTACCTCTCTCTCTATCTCTCTCGCTCTGCCTCTCTCCTTTCTGATTTTGCTTCATTTATCGTTATTCATTGGTTTCAGATACCACGAGTACGTACCCTACTTTGACGAATGGCCAATCCTCGCCGTCACTATAATCAGCGCCTTTAACCCGTTTCTCACAATGTTCTTCATCCTACCCTATCGAACTGCTCTACAAACGTTCTATCGACAAGTCCGAAAGCAACCAACAAAGCGATCGGGAGACTACGAGAGGCCATCAATTTTCGATTTGGGCAGTCGACGGAGGGGATCAGTTATGCCCAGCTCTACACAGAGGAGCTTTCATTGAATAAAGAATTCTATCCAAAAAAAACGACAACTAAAATGCGTCAGCCCGCCAAAATAGCTGGGATAATTGCAAAATATCCAGAAACGCATGAATGGACGTCGCCGATTCGCGGAAGAAGGTAAAGATCGAGGGAACGATAGATCGGGTTAAAGAGCGGGAGGTAGAGTGAGAGAGACGAGAGAGAGAGAAAGAGAGAGAGAGAGAGATAGAGAGCGAGCGAGCGAGCGAGATGACGGAAGGGCAATTTAGCATGGTTTCGTTATGTGTACAGGGCAGGGTTGGTCATTTTGCGTCCCGTCCCCGTCCGTCCGCGTCCGGACGGGGACGCGGGACCGTCACCCTAATTTGCATAAAATTAGGGGACGGACGGGGACGCGTCCGGGAAGGGACGGACGGACAGACGGGGGACGGGGTGACGGTCAGCGTCACCCCGTCCCCGATGCAAATGCCGAAATGCAAATGGTTTTCTTACCAGTAATTATTTCGGGTCTCCTTCTCGTTGCTTTAGGGGAGTCAAAAATAAATGCAACTCAGGCGAAGCTGGAAGTTATACCTAGATGGCGTCGGCGCTACAGATAATTACCATTTTTTCGGAATTTGCTACAGAGCTTAAAAATTCGAGATATTCAAGTTAGAAAGCAATTGGTTACTTACTCTACGTGCTAGGTTATAAGCACTTCATCGTAATCATGCTATCCGCGTTTTGTACCTTGCTCTGCGAAATTCTAAACCCAGCCGATGCGTGATTTGAATGCCATTACTTTATCCCCGTAATTTGCATCGGGGACGGGGACGCTGCCCCGTCACCGTCCCCCCTTTTGGGATGAAATTAGGGGACGGGGACGCGTCCCCGTCCCCGTCCGTCCCGTCCGTCCCTGAACAACCCTGGTACAAGGTCAAAATCACGTTTTATCGGCTTTTCCGGATCTAAAAATGCTAATCTAGCAGAATTTTTCTGGGAATCTGCAATATCGGTAAGCAAGCTAGGTAGGATTATTTAAGAAGACTAAGCCATTTCTATACTTCACGATCAGGCAGGTATGTGAAGATTTTTTGGGGGTTTAAACAACTTTTATAGCTCTGCAGCAAGCAACACAGCAAGGATTACTCAGCAAGTTTAACCGTTTTCTTTGCGATTTAACTTGGGCAAGCCAGCGGCGACGCTTGAAGAATTTTAGCCCATTTCTATACCCACTGAACTGTTCAATTGCCAGACAATAGGTCCCATTATTAGAAAACACGTGACATGCAACATTTCCGCCCGAAGCCCATTCCCCGTATCGTACCACGTTCCACGTTCTAAGAAGTACTTCGAACCCTTTTTGAGCCATTACGATCGGTTATTCCAGGAATTCATTGAGCCTCCCATAACATTTTCACCTGCTGTTTTCGGGGGCCCTGCCGACCAGACGTCGTAATTTCCGCGCAACATGATTGGATTTGGATGCCGTTTTGAGTAACACATATTGTTGGAACCGTTTTGTCGTGAAGTTGGTGGCGCTTTACCTTGCTCTCTCTTTCTCTCTCACTCTCTCCCACTCTCACTCTGTATCTTTCGCTTGCTCGCTGTCTCTCACTCTGCCCGATGATCTCCAAAATGAGATACATAGGGTGTGATTGGTTTACGTAAATAGGAACCTCCATATTATAACTTTACAACTGGAAGTTCTTTCATAGGAAGGTATTCTTTGTCAAGCTCACTCTTGCTCTCCTACTCTTGGTCTCTCTCTCGCGCTTTCTCTCTCTCGATCTCTCGCTCTATCGCTCTCCCGCTCGCATAACACTCAGAGCAACCATAGTAGGAAATTCGATTCAATAAATTCTTGGGTATAGAAGTCTTAGCTCAAGAAAATTAGGGGATTATTAGTTGGGCTCAGGTATGCAAGATGCGGGTCTTATTTTTAAAAAGGTTTTTAAATTATAGGTTTTAAGCCTTTCAGTATGAGGTTATCTCTCTATCTCTCTCTCTCTCGCTCTCTCTTTCTCGCTCTCTCCTTCCCTCTCGGCAGGCATTGCTGATGCAAGATGACCGTATCCAAAATCATCTGTGACGGCGTTAAGTATCTTACACACCTCAACGTCAACGATCAAAAAAAATATCCTTTTTCTTACGCATTGCTTTGGCCTCTGGCAGGTGGAGTTTCGGCAGAGCAAAGCCTCAAGCACTAAAAAGATTTCTGAAGTTTTCTGCTCTCTCTCTCTCTCTCCCCTCGTTCTCTTTCTCTCTCTCATTCTAGCACTCGCTCTCTCTCGCGCTCTCTCTCTCGCACTCTCTCTCTCTCTCTTTTTCTTACTCGGTCTCTCTCACTCGCCCTCTCGGTCTCGGTCTCTTTCTCACGCTCTCTCCCGCCTCGCTCAAATTTTCAATTCCACTACAAATCCAGATATTCTGTGCCAGATTTGTTTTCGTCAAATTCCTTTCAAGTGCCTAGTTCCTCTTGCGTCTTCGACCGACCTTTTTACGAATCCGGAGTTTTCAGAAATGTACGAAATTTCGGAATTTCGTATATGGATATTCCCAAAGATCCATTTGTTCTTCGACATACTCTCCATGATCTTCAATTTTGGGCTCATTTTTCTGGTCCTCACGCGAACGTCAAAAACTTTTCGAAGTTATGCGGTGCTGATCATGAGGTTGGAAGTACGATTACGCAAACAAACGCTAATATATTTTTTAGTGTCGCCATCCACGAGCTAATCGTTGCCATCACTGCCGAGTATACTGTCGAACGGTAGCTTGGACTTAGATAATTCTATATTTTTGTAAATTCAGAATAATTCCGATAGCTGACGCGTTGACGATCGAATTTCATGGGATTTGTGGTTATCTTAGTGCTTCATCGTGCGTGACCGGTAAGTCTTTAGGATCAGAGAATAGCATGGGATATAGAAAGCGAGAGAGAGAACGAGAGAAAAAGAGAGAGGGAGGGAGAGAGGGAGAGAGAGACAAAGTGAGATAAGTAGATGAGAGAAAGAGAGAGTGAGAAAGACAGAAAGCGAGAGGGAGAGCGGGAGAGCGCGAGCTAGAGAGATCCAGTGAGAGATCGAAGTTTAATCCCCCCGTTTTCAGCTCATGGTATCTTCATGTACAGTACTTCTTATGTCTACTCCTGCTTTCCGTTCTTTTTCTGGTCAGTGGCTTCTCTAAAAGTATAGAAAGGAGAGAGAGCGAGAGAGAGATATAGAGAGAGATATATAGAGAGAGAGAGAGAGAGAGAGAGAGAGTGAGAGGGAGGGAAAGAAAAAGAGAGAGGTTGTGGGAGAGAAGGAAAGAGGGACAGAGAGACAGAGTATCTTTCAGGTTCCGCTACCGTGTCCTCCACTGCCCACCCAAGAAGCCATGGAGAATATTTTTCTTATGTCTCATCATCGTGATTCCTGCATGTATTACATCCGTACGTGTTTTCGATCCTATTTTCAATATATATTTGATCTTTTTAACTTAATTACACAGAATTGACAAACTAAGAAGCTCAATTCATCGAAAATTCTTTACCTTTAGACCCTCCTCATAACACACGCCACTCCTGAAGAGGAGATTCGAGCAATTTGGCATGCTGCCAATTACTCAAGTTCTCATGCGGGTCCGATGATCAAAGCGGGCGGATTCAAGAGCGCTTGGGATCCCAGGTAAGGGTTTTGAAAAATTCTAGCTTTTATCGGAAACGTCGTAAGCAGTTACCCGATTGAGCGTTAAAAATTTATAGAACAATAAAACTAATTGTAAGCGGCTTTTAGCATCCTGCCAATGACGCTTTGGGTGACGATGCCAGTATTCCCGTGCTATGCCGTTTCGATTTACTATCGGCAATGTTTTTTGAGGGATATCCAGAAGTCTGCCCAGTGCGCGAGAACTAAGTGGGCTCAACAGAAGATTGTTCAGGTATGGTAACGTTACGTTGACAGTACGTCTTGCGCCTCATTACGTAGCGTCGCACACCTCGTTTAATTGTACCGTTTTAGAGCCTGACGATCCAATCCCTACTGCCGTTATTTCCGATGACGATGGCAGCCACGTACAACTATCGTCAATTTCAGTTGCCGTAAGTTGTGTTTAACAAAAAAAAGCTACACAACAGCCATTTAAAACAACCTCTTAAAGCAACCGGCGAGCGAAGAAATCGACCCTTTTCGTTGACTAGGTCTCGACAGCTACGCGCAAGTTCAAAATACCTCTAGGATACTTATTTTGGCTAGCACGTCGATTTTCTCGAAATCAGAGCAGACGTAAACGTATTTTGGCGTGTATCGTAGCTTTCCGGTCTTCTAGTTGCTAAAGCTACGGTTTCAGATACTACGAACACGTGCCGTACTTCGATGAGTGGCCAATACTGTCGGTGACGATCATCAGTGCCGTTAACCCTCTACTCACCATCTTCTACGTCCAACCCTATCGAAATGCGATCACCAAGCTTTTTCCCGGCTTCCTGAGACGAAGGTCTCGGCGGCCGGGTATTGCCAGGATTTCCACCTACACCCTGAGAAGCCGACTGCGGTCCCCATCGATTGGACCGGCCAGTTTCGGGAATAAAAGCTTTTATTAATAAAAATCAATAAGTTCCGAAATAGGTTGATTGCATCTATTCGATGTCCACTTATTTCCAGGTTTCCCTCTTCATGTTTCAACACCTTTAAAGCGCACGTTCAGGGAGGGGCCGTGTACTCGTCCCAACGTGTACACCCTATGGACGTAGGGATCGCGCGCACTGCCTGCCCGTGCTGTGACAGGCCATTTCCCTCCTTTGCGCGTGGGGCGCCCCTCAACCCCTCGCCAGGTTGTGGCTGTGGCTGACTGGTATCCATCCGCGCCTCCCGAGCGGGGGGCCGGGTTCGACCCCCGGCCACGGCAAAAATCTTTGCTTTTTTCCAAAAAAACGTCCCTGAACGTGCCCTTTAAAGGTACACTAAAGTCTCATTGGTTTGGTTACCGGCCGGTAACCGTCTGCGGAATAGCAAAAAGGGTTACGGTAGGCGCTCGCCGCGGAGCAAAACCGAACCCTGACTGCCAGCTTGGGGCAGCGCCTTGGACCACTAGGCCAAGGAGAGACGGAAAGGGGGGAAGAGGAGAGGCGATGAGAAGGGGCTGAGTTACTGCGGCAGAGAGCCCAAATTTCCTACCGAAACCGAACCTTTTGAACGAGATTTAGTATACCTTTAACTGTTTTATCACGCCCAAGTGGACTTGTAATAGTCGAAATAGTCCTTCGTATCCTGGTCGTGATTGATGTTTGCCTTTTCCGGGGGTGTGTCGCCGATTTTCTGGCCGCATAGGATCGGCTCAAAAATCGAAAAGTACTTCTTTCGCCACTCTTCCACAGCATAGAGTGAGACGAATAAATAACTGATTGGATACCTGAAAAACCAGATTAAAACGTACTTCATAACGTTATGTTACGTTGGTGCTTTATGTTACATTTTGCCTGAAATAACCATTGGCAGGACTTTACTTTACCCGCCCCCCACAGCCGAAGGGTCTTCAGTTTTCGGTATTTTCGCTTATTTTGTCGGGATTTTTGCAACGCCGTTCGCTAGAGCGTCGAAAAATATACTAAGAGTTTTATTTTAAGCCTACAATAATGTAAAATAAAAAAGTTTTAGCCAGAACATTCCGGCTGGGGTGAAGTAAAGGTAGCCTAACCATTGTGGAAGCTTTACGAATCCATCATCAACATTCTTGTAATGGTTTACATACAGTGTCGAGTAGTGCTCAAAAATCGCCCCAGCAATCAGGCAATTCAACGTGGGCTGTTGGTATAGTAACACATGGATGATGACGACACCTGTCCCGAAAAAGTCAGAAAACGTCGAAAAATACAGGAATTTGTTGGCAAACTGAAATTCCGTGTCATTTAGCGTGTTATTTTGTTAAAATCACCCCAAAACACCGCTGATTTTCGGCCGCTTGGTATTTGGCCGAGAGCCCATATTCACAATTCTTGCGATTGAAATCTTCAAGGGTTTTCTGATTGACCCGTGAGAGTTTCCCGGTACCCTAAAATAAAGTAAGACAAAATTAAAGGCAAGGCCAAAGAATCGACCCGGGCTCGACACTAGGTCTCGAAAACTACGCAGGTGAAAAAACCCTTAAAATTCATTATTTTTTATGGATGAAAGGTCGTTTTAAAGGGCTGAAATTATTATTGATTGCATCTCAATAGCAGCGCTACGTAGCTGTCGAGACCTAACACTAGGAGGAGTGGTTTTCGCACCTCCCAGTCCCTTTAAGATGTTCGACTTACCCACGCGAAGCCAATCATGGCGAGCAAAAACGCCGGGATGCCAAAGTAGGTGGCGAAGGCCCGAATCTCGAGCACAGCTAAAAGTACTCCATTTTACACCTGTATTTATAGACAATTTCAGGAGATTAGGAACGCAGCGAGCTCCTTTCTACAACACTTAAGCCGTCACCAAAATTTTTGAAAAGCGAAAATTTCCCTGAGCAATCCACGGCGCCATATACCTTGCTAGTTCCTTTAATTTACGTGAAAAACCGCTAATTCCGTACCTATACTCAAACCAATAGCTCCAATCGGGGCCACGATAGCTGAACCGACAATTATGATACTCGAAATCCACGTCCGTCTTTTATGCTCGTAATCCCATAGGAAGATAACGGCAAAGATTCTGAATTTTAGCTTTAGAGGTAGAGAGAGGAGAGAGAGAGAGAGAGAGAGAGAGAGAAAGAGAGAGAGATTCAAATAACTTTAGAGCCCTACCGTTCTGTTAGAATAAATGGAAACATGGCAAAAACGACAATCATACATGCCAATCTAACAGTACCCGCAATTAACAGCAATAAATCGGACGTTTCGTCCCCTAAAAATTAGAAAAAAAATTGATGTTTAGAAACTTAGCCTAATGTTAAAAATGCATAAAAAATTCAAACAGAACAGCTTACCCGTTCGATCGATATACCGAAAGGAGTATAATATTAATACAAAACGTGTAAATAGAAATAAAAATGAATTTAGGATGAGCAACAGCATAATACGCTTTAGATTCGGGTGATAGACCGAGCAGGTGGCTACTACGTAGAAATAGGGTAGGTAGGCGAGCCCAATGAATACCATTAAGACCATCTCGACTACCGTAGTGATTGAAATGATGAAGTCGAGGGGTGGGAAGCGCTGAGAGTTGGTTTGAAAGGGACTTGAAAGCGAAAAATCGACCCTTTGGATTGGCTAGGTCTCGACAGCGACGTGACGCTACAAAATACGCTTATTCTGTCACCAACTGATTTCTTGGAACGGGACTCAAGGAGAGAGAAAGGAAGAGGAGAGGAGAGGGAGAGGGAGGAGGAGAGAGGGAGAGGAAGAGAGAGAGAGAGAGAGAGAGAGAGAGATCGGATGATACGAAAAAAAAGCGCATTTTGGACCAGTGCCTACCTGTCGAGACCTCGCCCAGGATATTTTGATTCTTCTACGTCCCTTTAAAAGCCCCTAACAAAAATCTACTAACCTCCAGCTCCCTAATGTCCACTAACAGCGCAGATAAAAACGTGACGTTCCACCCAAAAATATCGACGTGGTAGATTAATGATGGGATCATTTGATTATCGGCGTAAATAGTACGCAACTGGCAGTTTTAGAGATCAATACCCCCGTTTACTCCGCTGCCAATACGTTCATGACCTCCATGATCCACTTTCACCTGCCCTTTTATTAATTTTTGATGCGAGACTATATTCACACTTCAACATGTTGTTATGAAACTCTCTGCCTCTCTCTCTCTCTCTCTCTCTCTCTCTCTCTCTCTTTCTCTCTCTATCTCACTCTCTCTCGCTTTCATGGAGTTTGAAAAACGGCAATAATCATTTATTATTTATCCCTTTTTGCAGGTTCCAGCCCATTTCAGCCCCTCCGCGGTTTCGTCACTGAAAAAAGTGCAATTAGACTTCAGAACGCTTTGGACAAAGTCAAAAGGTGTGACGTGCGGCGCAGCGTGACGCCTTGCGTTCGCGTCACGTGCCGCGCTGCGTGTCGCGTGCGATTAGCGCTGCGGTGCCTGGTGCACTGTTATACATGCAGCGTGTAGTGCTACACGCCGCGCTGTGTCTTGCGTTGCGCTACGCGTTGCCTCTGGGATTGCCTTACGCGTTGCATCTGGCGTTGCGTGGCGCTTCTCGTCGCTTAGTGCCTGACGTGCAGCTTCCAGCGCTACGTGGTGCGGGGCGCCGCGATTTACGCTGTTCGGTTGCCTTTCGCTTGTCGTTGTGTATCGGGGCGCGTCCCTAGGTTCCCTACTCCAACTCACCATATCGTATCCCCGTCACCCAGATGACCACGGTGCGCTTCGATACCGTCGTTGCATCATCTGGGTTCGCCGTAGATGGGTAGGTAACGGCCACTACTGGCTTATTTGATGCCACGGATGGCTGTGGAGTGTCCGGCTTCGCTTCCTTCAAGCCAAGCCCAGATACCAAGCCGCGTTTAGGATTCTCGAGGTTAGATTTATCATCTTCTTCTAACTTCTCCCCTTCTTCCTGATCATCTTCAAGGCGTTCAGACCCAGTTTTATCTGCCATTTTTGAAGCGACAAGCTTCGATTCGGTGCTATTTTCCGGCTTTCTCGATTCCGGAAGCCCTAAGATGGCTGAGAGACCTGGATTTACGGCCTGACTTGAGGATTCGTTTGAGGAAGACTTTGTCGACTCCAGAGTTGAAGCCTGGCTTGGCTTCACTGACGTGTTTGGGCCACCGGGGTTTGAGTTCATATCCAGGCTCGGGCTCGTCGAGTTGGAATCATTACTTTTTGACAATTCCTCCGAGTTATTTGCGTCGAAAAACCGGGCTCCTCCGACAGGACCGAAAGCTAGAGGCCTTTGCGATGTGTCATTCTTGGTTTCCGATTGATTTTGGGAAGCTGGAGGTCCCGCGACGACTTGGGTATCTAAAAAAATCATAAGAAAATGGTCCGGAAATCGGCGAAAAGCCAGTTTTCGTAGTTTGAAACGTATCTTAATTAGTACCGTGCCAACGGAACACTTTCAAAAGTACGCAATATATAAGCGAAGGACGTAAGCAAGCATAATATAGGCAAAAACAGCAGTTGGTAAAGACATAATTGTGAACTACGTACCATTTCTGGGAGTTGTAACCAGATTCGGAGTCGACAAAAGTATAGTGGAAGCTGATGGAATTTGTTTCTCACGACCGGAAGCAATCCTAAAACGTCATAACAAGAATTTTCTTAAGTTTGTAGTGCTGAAAAACGTAGCACAGTAGATGGTACTAATCCAAACCGGAAAGTAAGTAAAAACTGACGCATCCCAACTGGCATTGCGCTGTTTGGGAGCGCGACTCGATTTGGGCTCGAATTCCGTCGCCGTCCTATTTACGGTCAAGTTAGAGCCGCCGGTAGAGCTAAAAGTCATCATTTCCACCTCAAAACACGCTTTACTTTGAAGCCACGTCGTCATCGTCCAATCCAAATAGATTTTTTACGTCCTCATCCTCTTCTTTCTCGTCGTCCTTGCCTTCTTGTGGAGATTTTTGTGGGTTTGAAGATTTTTCCGATGCATCCGTGCTAAGAATTTTTAGCTCAAGTTCATGCTCCTTACTTTTCAGGTTTTATTCTTTCTTCATAATCCTCGGGCAAATTCTCATCGCCGGGTCTTTCCATACTTCTAAGGTTTCCGCTTCTGGCGCTGCCAGGTCTGACGGAAGTCATCAAAAGCTTTAGTTTTGAAGCCTCAGGAGCTTCTGTAGAGTTTCTCGACCCTCCGGAACTAAAAGGTAGTTTCGCTAATAGTAACCCCCGGTTGAAAACCCAGTTTGAAAAAGTGTTAAACTATTTCTAAACTTCCAAAATTATTAAAAGCAAAAACTTTACCAAGTTTTATAAAAACAAACGCTTTTCCGGCAAAACTAAGATCTTTTCAACAGTTTTTAGATCGTTAAAGACGATAACTTACCCCCACCCCCGCCAATGTGGGAGCATCGAAATCGCTAAGTCGGCTTACCTTTCAGGATCTGTTTCTGGCCCAACTCCTGCAATTGCGCGCTCTTGATGATCCTCCGGTAGATTTTCATCTCCCTGTCTTTCCATTCTGAGGCCGCCGTTTTGCCCGCTTCTAGGCTTGACTGTAGTCATCGGAAGCTTGGTTTTCAGGGCCTCCGGAGCCGGTGTGGAGCCTGCAGGGGATCGAGAACTAAAATTAGAATTTTTGCAAAGTTTGTCTAGTATCCCCCTCAAAATATTGAAAATTATTTGGTTTTGGTGGTTTAAATTTGGCTCATTTTTTACGCAACTTTTTGTCAGATATTACCCACCCTGGCGGCCTGGAAGAAGCGGCCGCTTGTACTGCTTCTTCTAGCTCGTCCACCTCATCGGGGGCAAACTTCGAATTTTTCGTTTTTCGTTCCACATTTTTCGCTACTTCATTTTGCTTAGAAGCCGGGATAAACGTTGGCCTAAAATAATTAAAAAACGTTCAAATTTAGAATCGTATACCTCAATACTTCCGGAACATTTTTGAGCCCAAATCCAACTGGTTCGTCCTCCTCCTCTAATACTTCTTTACCCTCATCTTTTTCTGTTTTTGTTTCCATCTTTGCTTCCGGTTTCGGCTTCTGTTCCGAGCTGGCAAAATTAATAGATTCAAAAATTGGAGCTGGCTTACTTCAAAACCGCAGCATTTCGATCGATTTTCGGAGCTGGCTCCGGTTTTTCCGGATTATTTTCATTGCTCTGCGGCTTCTTCTCTTCATCTTCCTCTTTTTCATGCTCATTGTCAAAGTCCTTGAAAAGCTTCCCCTCCACCGCGCTGTTGCGCTTCGCCCTGGAATGTCTGCGGAAATCCTTGAATTTACAAAATCTCAATTTGTGCAAATGTTGCCAAAATCGGCGCTTCAAGAATCAATTCATTCAATCGCGAGATTTGTTGGGTTTTTAGTATCGTTAAGGCATCCTATTATACCGTAATTTATCGGAACTTTAAATACCATTTTTTGAAACGGAGATGCGAAATAAAATGACTTTATTTTTGCGTAAAAAACCTACTTCGGATTCCCTTTGTGGTCGTGCTCCTTGTGATGCGGATGCTTTGGAGTCAGGCTCCCCTTGGGAATCACTAAATTACAGAAATTGCGATAAATTGGGAAATCCAAGTTACTCGTCGTCTTTAATGGCAGGAAGCACGCAGAAACCAGCTTCGTCTTGCAGTCCAAAGGCACAAAATGACCCTCGGCGTGGTAGGCAACGCAATCTCCGGGCTTGTATTTTGGGTGGTGCTCTAAATTTTTCTTTAAAATATGAAGTCTTGTTTTTAAATCTTAGAATTCATCTAAAAAAATACAAAAGTGGATACAAAAAGTTAAGCTTATAGCTTTCAACGTTTTGTAGCTTGAAGCCCAGACTCACCGATTTTATCGATTTCTGTCAGCTCCTGAGGGAACGTTTCCATCGAGGTGAGCCACTGCGCCTTCGATTCCGACTCCTTTTCGACAACTTTCACATTTAGCCAAATCCATTCGTGCCCCTTCAGCTTCTTGTTAGCTTAAAAAAATTCAGATCAAAAGACCAAAATTCTAATGATTTCTGTTCGCTGGCCTCCAACTTTTAAACTTTTAAACTTTTAAACAAATTTTGTAAAATTGCTAGCAAAATCCTCAAAGTTTTTTTTCAACGTTTTCCTAAATAATCCCTGCTAGTTTACTCCCGGTTGGAATATTTAATTTTTTAAATACCATAAATCTCCTTAACGATCTTCCCGGTCATCTCCATCTCATAGGGCACAATTTCGGGAAGTGACAGCTTGAACTTATCACAATGCTTCTGCCAGTCGTGGAAGGTTCGGGCTGAAAATGTCAATCTTGAATGCGCCACGTGACCACTAGTTACGGCCCCTCCCCTCTTCAGCCCGTACCCCTCTTCGCCACTCGCCGCCCGGTTAGCTCAGTCGGTAGAGCACCAGACTCTTAATCTGGTTGTCGCGGGTTCGAGCCCCGCATTGGGCTTACTTTTTGCTTTTTGGGGGATTTGCTTGGAAATGGCTTCTGAAGCTTACTATGAGCCTTGAATTTTGGTACACACAATTTTTATAGGTAAAATGGCACCTTTTGGTTTCTCCTCCAGTACACATTGGGCGGGCTTGAATTGACATGCCAGTTTCGTGCCGACTGGGCAGCCGGCCGCTTTCGCTCGTAGTTTAGCTGCTAAAATATGGATTTATCAATTATAGTAGGCTATATAGGTAAAGAAAATATAATAGTAAGCGCGTTTAGTGTATTTTCTGGCTTGAAATGGAAGCTATCTAGTTTAAGCTAAAATCAAAGCATAAGACGACTGTTTTGTGTAAGATCTATTTTTCTAAGATCGAAATCTCTTGCAAATTTGCAGAAAATATCGATTTAGGTATTGTTTCAGGTTCAGAAGTTTAGAATTTCCCAAAAGCTTAAATTTCGGCAAAAACATAACCAACCAGCTCCCGGCTTGCTAGCCCCTTTCAGCTCCTTCGCCTCGAACCAGTAATCCAGAGGCACGAAGTTGTCGCAGACGTCTCTAGCATCAGCTTTTTTAGCCGCTTTGGCTTCTTCATGCCTTTTCTCGTCTTTTGTAGCGTCTTTTGTCGGTTTCCCGTGAGCAGTAGCCCCCAGAATCGCCAAAATTAACAAAAATTTCGGCTTCATAGTGTGCCGGGTGAAACTAATAGTGAAGCTGTCTGGGCAGGGAAAAGCTTTTTGGACTGAAATCGTATGCTTTCGGAGTTGAATACTAATTTCTGGAAAAGGTGTGATGGTCGAATTGAGATTCTGGCTGGCTTTCAGGGGCGGGCGTCATCCTTTTTCGTGGAAAGGTGTGGAAAAGGTTTTTGAAGCTTGGAAAGTAAAGCGCCTTCAAAAGCTAGCATGTTTTTTTCAAAACGACCGGATGATGGTAAACCAAAATGACCAAACTAACATTGTAAACTGCAGCTTAAGGAAATTTGTGAACTTGTTCGTCGCAACGCTTTTATCTATAGTTCCGGCCGATTCGTTTTCAGTCATGAAGAAATTTTTTTATCCAATAGTTATAATTCGAATTCGAGGGAAGTTATAATCACTCTGCTCTAATTACTTGGATTAATTGATTTCTTATCGACTCGGAATCGAAATAAGCGAATAGTAAGGTGACATTGCTAGACTCGGGTCGTTAATTATTACGATACCTTTGCTATTAGGTTTTCCGCATCTTACTAGTCATTTCAGACCCCATTGTTTATCAAAAAGGCCATTAGTTCTTACCAGCGGACACTGTTACCACCCTGGCCAAGTTTTGACAGCCCTGACATCTGGCGGTATGAGACGCTACCCTTCACAGGCCCGCTCTCTTTCCCCAAGATCCATCGGTCTCGTGGTGTAGTGGTTATCACATCTGTCTAACACACAGAAGGTCGGCGGTTCGATCCCGCCCGAGATCATTTTGCGTTTTCAATTTTTGCTTTTGCTTTTGGTTTTTGCTTTCAAAATCGATCGCTCATGTTATGCCTGATACCAAGAAAAGTAGTTTTTCTCCTTTGGTTGTTTTTATCACGTTTATGGAAAACCGTTTTTATCACACTTTATCCCTGATATTCAAATTTTTAGTCGCTTCTGTATCTGCCGGAGGAGGTAGTTGCTGTTTTGGTTGCTCCGGTTGCTGCGCGTTCTTCTTTTTGTCTAAATTAAAAATATCGAACGTCAATAAAGCATAAGCACAATAATGTTCGTTTGTTTTGAATTTCCTCTGAACTGAATTTATATCTTAAAGTTAAAAAATATTCATCAAACTCACGTTTCAACTTGGCCCTCTTTATATGTTGCCCGAGGACGTAGATCACCTCCAGGATCGAGGCTACAGACGCTCCTATGAACAGTCCAAGCGCACCACCAATATCACCTAAAGTACTATAGAATCAAAAATTACTCATTATTTTACATGCCAAACTCCAAAAGCTATACCGCCAGCTCTGGGTCCACGTCTCGATCGTGTTCGACTGGACGTAGATGTTCACCACGGCCAGGTTTTCTCTAAATTTCGGATTTGGCTAGTTAACTATTTAATAGTGTTGAGGCAAGCTAGCAAATATCCTCGAGGACACCAACTCACCTGGCAAATTTCTGGTTTAATTCGAATTTTTCCAAATATTTATCCAGGTGGTCGGAGAATGTTTTGTGAAAATAGTTCTTAAACTATACAATTTTTAGTGTATTGGGCTTACCGATAATATTTGATATTTATTTTTAAAGGTTAGAATCTCGCTCGGCAAATGCGCTATCATACGATCGACACATTCTAATAGCATTCGACGATTTTGAGTCTCGTGCCATTCGTTGGCTTCCTGGACAAACGCCAAATATTTAACTTCACTAGACATTTAAAAAAAACGTTGTAGCTATCTGGAAAGGATAGATATGTCAGCAATGACATTAGGAAGTAGCTCCCCAAAAAGCAAAAAGTGCAAAACGGAAAATGATCTCGGGCGGGATCGAACCGCCGACCTTCTGTGTGTTAGACAGATGTGATAACCACTACACCACGAGACCGATGAAGACAGGGGGGAAGGGAGGGGGCTTTGAAGGGTAAGGGTCCGCCTGCTAGAGGGCGGATTGGTAGGTCAAACTTGAAAGCTTGATACTCTGTAATCTTGAGAGAGAAAGAGAGAGAGAGAGAGGAGAGAGAGAAAGAGAGAGTGAGACATACTGATAAGAAACTTACCATTACCGCATCTACCAAAGTCTCCTTTTCAGCTATCAACGCCGTTTGTGTCTCGAGCAACAGATTCTCGATCGGCTTTTTCCAGGCCTAAAAACACTTTTTTAACTGATAAAACTAAAATTATTATAGAATCTTCAGGATCAAGAGTTCAAACAAACCCTCGGGTACTCCTCCTGGAACGTATATTTGTAGCCAAACATCTGGAAGACGGTCGCCCAATCTTTTTTCGAGGTGGCACCGGTGCGATACTGAAGTCGACATGCAATTCAAACATATTGAAATATTTTGAATGGATCGATTGCTCGCAGCAATAGGTGATCCGCCTTGCTTACCGCTACAATGCTCTGGGATACCACCAGATCCAAATCGGCAATAGGCTCCCAGCGTACGCGAGAGCTCGTCTTCGTCATGAGTAGTTTTGTGGATTTATAAGCTTCCATCAGGGTATCATTCTGGAAATACAAATTTATCTCTTCTCCCTCTATGTCTCTCTCTCTCTCTCTCTCTCTCTTTCTCTCTCTCTAACCCACCGAATACATCGCCTCAAACGCTTCTTCACATGCCGGGAATTTTCCCATTTCTTTGAATAGAATTTGAGAAACAGTCTTCGCCTTCTCGGCCTCGATCGGATTCACGATATACCCGGTAATAAATAATCTAAAAGCAGTGTAGCTCCACTACGCTCCAAACTACACGTTGACGATGTGTTCCCAAGCGGCTACCAGATCGTGAAAATCCCTGCGGTCCTGGTCCTCATACCGCGATCTTTTTTCGAAGATATCGTCAAGGCGAATTTTTAGGTCGTCGAGCTGCAAAAAAAAGAAGATTAAAAAAATTCCTAAAATCCTTCAAAGCACTATCTAAAAAAGCTGAAAATGGAAAATCGCAACTGAAAAAAACGCTACAGTAAAAGAGAAAGTTTTTGCAAATTCCCGAACGCGGTGCGCGGTTTATAATGCGCCGAGATTTTTTATGTAGAACTACAAATCTCTCTCTTGGACTCTCGCTCTCTCTCTCTCTCTCTCTCTCTCTGTCTCTCTCCGTTTAAACGTCAAAACTCACATAGGCATCCCGAATAATGTCTGATTTCTCGCAATCGATTGGCGTTTCTAGGTAGATGCGGCTTCCATCCGGATTCATGCCAATTAATCGCTTAACTGTTGCATTTATCTAAAGTTTTAGAAAATAAGAATCCAATATTAGGCACTTTACCTTAATATTTCGCGACTCCCCAAACGGTCCGGGATTTGGTAGCAGCGTTCTGGGAAGTTCGGAGAGGTCCTAAAATCGTTTTTTAGCTTTATAGTCACGAAATAATTTAAAATAAACTAAATACCTGCTGTGGTATGAACTCCATCGAATTACACACCGGAAGACATTCCTTATCTTTCCGGAGGTCCGTTTTTGGCTTTAAACTGAAATTTAGAAATTTTCAAAGATTTTCTAGAAGACTCACTTTTTCTGAATCCATTGTACGCATGTAAAGTATTGGTCGATATCACAAGGTGGATATCTGGACTCTGAAAGTTAAAATGGTTTTTAAAGGGACCAGGAAGTCAAACCAACTTCCTTTCAGATCGTAAAGCGTACGAATCGTACAGTTACACTCCTTTTCGAATTTCTTGTGATATTGGCGGCCCGGACAGGTGCTCAAACGGAAGGTTTTATAAGGATTTTAGCACTTTGTTGAGGTAGTTTAGTCAAAATAATTTTTTTATTGAAATTAACGTCAAGACTAACTTACTGTAGATTACTCTCGTTAAAATAGTCATCAGCAGCAAGGATCGACTTTAAAGATTCTTGGCGGCAACCGGTCCCAGGCATTTTTCGACGCTAAAATAGACTTATGTAACGTTGACTTATCTCATAATGTTGAATTTGTGTCAAATGTTCCTCAAGAATCTTTGTTAGCTTGCCCTGTTGAGCCATCACAGGGCTCTCAGTCGCGTTTGAAAAGCGAAACGTCATACCAGCTTTATCCTAAACGGCAGGTTCGCCGAGACTCCAGGAGAGACACTAACACCAGTCGCTGTGGAAATTGGTTGCTCCGCCGGGTCGTAGATTAGAATCTAAAAATACCATGGTCATCAACGTAAATTACGCTACCTTAAACCCATCCTCAGGAGGCGTCGAAACGGTAGCGCCACAGGTCAGTGTTCTCTCGTAAACTTCCGCATTCAAAATTAGACGTAGACCATGACTGGGACCTAAAAGCCAGACATTTTATCGGAAATCTCTACGTTGGAAATAGGTCTCATTCTTAAAAGCATGAAAGGCAAAGAAAAAGTTAATGAAACTACCAGGTTGATCAATAACGATCGGCCTATTTGCATCGTAATTAAAAGCCCAGCACAACCCGTTGATCGTCCAAATCTGTTTCCATTGGCTCATGTCACATTCTGAGCCATCAGGGAGAGTACAGCTAAAGCACAAGATATTTGAGAAAGAGAGAGAGAGAGAAAGAGAGAGAGAGAGAGAGAGAGAGAGAGGCGAGAGTGACAGAGAGGGAGAAAAGAACCTCTCAAAACGCACGAAGCAATTGTTGTGTTTATAGCTGGAATGGCTTTACGAAGAAACGGCTCTGCTTTCAAGTCCCAGGTTCGATGCAAAACCTAGAAAGAACTCTTTTAGACAATTATCATCGTAGAGCCTAACTGAAAAACCTAAATATCGACCTAATTAAATTTAGTACCTCCTCGAAAAACGCCCAGCTATCCAGAATCGTGCGATTATCTTTCGGAGGTCGTTTGATGATTTCTTCAGAAGCCAGATAGCTGATTCTAAAACTTATGGATTTTTGTAATAGCTCGATAATACCGATACTGATTGTTAGGACAAATGGCAATAGCTGGAAAGTGGATATAGGGCGGATATTCGGCTTCGATGTTCGTCACCATTGGGTAGCCAAGGAAATCGTGAACCTAGAAATCACGATCAAATTGTCCAAAAAATTAAAATCAACGTCAGACCTGCTCAAAAATCTGATAAAACGTCAACCCCAAGAAGATGGCAATTACGGTAAGCCAAGTGATTCTGAAAAAATCAGATAAAATGGGTTTGTGGGGTTTCTGCGCTTTTTCGAGGTGCATCTGATTTATGTTAAGATCGTCTCCTTGTTTTTTTATAAGAGTTCCTATCGGTTATGGTCTCGCGCGCCACGCACCCGAGCACGTTGCGTATGGCGTTGCGGGCAGATTCTCAAGATATCCGTATTCGGACCGAACTGAATCCATGGCCAGAAGCATCCAGAAGTGGAAATGCGAAAAAACCGCAAAGCGGTTTTTCATTCCTGGCTGAGGTCGATGACAAAAGTAAAAAAAAACTAACCTTATGCACGAATTCCTGGCCTTCAAATATTTAATGCCAGTGATTTGGATCTCTTCGAATAGGTCGTGCTTTTTCTGTTGGTTCATTTTACGTATTTGTTTTAAAAATAGCCAATTCCAGGAATACGTGAGTATTATGAATTTCTGAGGACGAACTCACATCGCAAAAAGTGTGCGCCGGGAAGTCCCAGACAGACAGACAGACGTGTGCCCGGAAAGGTGCTTTTCGATGCCCAGGGGCAGCCAATTTCGACAATTTCAACCCGAGGGTGCTTCCCCTTTTTGCATGTGGTCCCCATTAGGCCCGACTCGTTTTAAGCGGGAGCTCGAGCGACCAGTTGAACTTCGAGTTGATTACCGTGAAAACCGCGGGAGTAACTTTTTGAGTGTTTCTTTGGGCAGGGTTGGTTGGTCCGGGTCCGGGGAGTTGAAAGGTCAAGAAAATTGCAAAAAATTCGCGTTTCCAAAGATTTCTTTACTTATTAATGTGATCAGGATCGTTAGGTATCTCCCATTTTTGCGCACACTTAAAGTGCTCATGAAATATGCAAACCGTGAAAAATTTGTTTAGTTGGGTGTAAAACTGTGTAGGACTCCGGCTCAAATAGGGTTTTTTAGAATGTAATTGTACTTTCGTACTTGTTTATTTTTTGTCGTACTTGAGCTATGCTAAGTTATGCGATCCTACCGTAATCCGCAAAACTCCGCCTAGTAACTGTTCAGTTTACCCCCCAGCCGACACCCAAATTTTCTATCTCGGCCACCTGTTGGTCTACACCGTAGACTCTACAGGTGTGTAAAGTATATCAAAATGTTTGTCTTGCTTTGGCGAGTATTTTGTCATACTTTACGACCGCTCCTACGACGACGGGGTATATCAGTAGGTGGGGGCCGGCTGGGGTGTGGGGGAGGGGGGGCTAAACTGAACCACACGTTCAGGGAGCGGCCGTGTACTCGTCCTAACGTGTACACCCTATGGACGTAGGGACCGCGCGCACTGCCTGCTCGTGTCGTGGCAGGCAATTCCCCTCCTTTGCGGCGTGGGGCGCCGCTCATCCCCTCGCCAGGTTGTAGCTATGGCTGACTGGTATCCCCATCCGCGCCTCCCGAGCGTGGGCCCGGGTTTGACCTACGGCCGCGGCAGAGTCTTTGCTTTTTTAAAAAAAACGTCACTGAACGTGCCCTTTAAAGCCAGTATGGGAGCGAATTAAAGAGGGAAATCTAGGGAAGACACGAAAACTCAAACCTGAAGGCTCGTTAACACGTTCAGAAGTTACCATACGTGTTTTTGAATCGCTAGCAAACAAAAATTGCGTAGCCATGCATTCCTTATTTTTGCCTTTGATGCACTTGGTAGCTGAATTGTGCTATATAAACCCAACGTTTTTAGCGATTTCTCGTAGCCCTTGCCCTTCTCGTTTATGGCAGTTATGGGCAGAAGGTACGTGAAGAGTTTTCAAAAGTAAGAGTGAGAGAGGGAGCGAGTGAGAGAGAGAACTTACTTTTTCAGCCCCAACTTCAAGTCGGCTCCCAGCTGGTGAACTTCATGCTGCGCGGCGTCGAGCCTGTCGAGGGTTCGAGACATCTGATTTCATGCATTAGAGAGTTTTGAGATCCAAAACTTTCACGTCACCTCATGGGCGCCGTGTTGGGCTTCGAGACCTGGGATAACGGGATCTACTACTACGTCCACGCCGGCAAGAAGAAGTTCAAGCACATGCATCCATTATGTAAGGCTTATTCTAATAAGCGTACATAACGCTGCGAATCGCACGTTTGCCCTCGAATTCCTAAGCCGCCTCTGCTAGCTTGCCCCGTACTTTCATTTCCAGCCGAACGTGCTCAGCGCATCGTCGTCGAGGCGGCGGGCTTATGGCAGAAGCAGACGTGCGTCCCGTTCACGCAAATCGACGCTGATATGGCCGAAAAATACTACGAATATTGGCAACACTACGACATAAACGACGAGAAGCCGCTCCCGATACCCGAGTATGCCACTATTTTCAAAGGGGAAAATCATGAACAAGCTTCAAAAGATATTCGAAAATCGACCATTTTGTTCAAAACAAAACGAAATTTTGTACTGTTCGATAGAATTTGCAACGGCTTGACGTATTTAAAGCGGTGGTAGCGATATTTTCTCTCATCTCCCGTGGGTCCAATCGGTTGAAAGTACGCGAAATCTCATATTTCATGGCAGTGGGGTAGACATTATTATAATTTTGGCTCAAGCCTAACAAACCCCCCCCCAGCCACAACTTTGCAGCCATGCATCCTATTAATGCGCCGAGTATCTCAAAATGTTCGCCGTGGTCGAATTACTCTAGAAAAGTTGTTTTTATACACCAAAAATTGTTAGAAAAATTTTTATAACAATTATAAGTCTGGGTTTTCTTTAATTAATTTTTCCTGGTCTAAAGTGAGTTTTCGTATCTCGGCTATCTTTTGTTCTACCGAGCTGTCAATGGTATCAAAATGTAGCTCTTGCTCTGTAGAATAAGGCTACAGTACACTTGAGTCGAAAAAAATAGCGGAAAATAAAAATATTTGAGTTTTAGACTCCTGGTACATTGAAGCACAGCGGCTTAATCTTTTCAACTTTCAAAATCTTGTAAAAAAATTTATAGCAATTTTTGCCGCAAGAAAACATCTTTTTTATAGTAATTCGACCACGGCGAAGATTTTGAGATACTCGGCGCATTAATAGGACGTATGGCTGAAAAGTTACGGCTGGGGGGGGGTTTCCTAGACTCTTACCATAATTTTAGTCGTCGGAAACTATGAAAAAATAATTAAAATAAACAACATTTATAAATTGGCAAGTAAGGTTAAATGGACTACCCCCCCCGCTCCTACCCGTTAGCCGCGACGCACCGAAAAACTTAAGAGTAGATGCTTCTGCTTCCATTTAGTCTATTTATCCATTTCAATTCCAGGACGAACGTGCTGTTCACCTACCAGTCCTCGGATCCCGGCGCGCGCACCGGGGCCATCGCCAATCTCGGCAAGGTAAAGCGGACGGACGAGCACCAGGTTCCCAACTCGGTGCAACTCGGCGAATTCGCGCCACCGGTGAGTGGGAAACGGTTTTGGTGCATTAGCGGGGGGGGGAGGCGGGCCTCTCGCCTTCCAACCTAACGATTGCTATTTCATTATGTCGGGGTCGATCATGATTTCTAGCTATAAAAAATCGTCTAAATATGTATTTTTTAGGCTAGAAAAAAGTTCCTAGTATTTTTCCGGCCCTCTAACGAATGACATTTCTCAAAATATCGAAAATATGGAAAAGTGAATTCCAGATGACGGTCGTCCATGAGTTCGGGCACACACTCGGTCTGGCACACACGATGATGCGCGGCGACCGGGAGACCTACATTCATATCGCAAAGGAGGAATACGTGCGTGGGGGAAATCAGTTTTTTGTTTTTATGCCAATTGACTTTTTGGTAATAGATAATGTATTTGAGGTATTCTGTCACACCCCCGAAAATCAGAATATCCAATTTTCAGAACCTCGAAAATCAGAACCTCGAATTTCAACACCATTTTTGACGTTCTTCGATGGCACAATATGGTGCTTATAGCCGTTTTTGATTGCTAAAAAATTGCTAAATGCCACTGCACTAGTTCCCCCACCGCTAAAAGTGCATTACCAAAATTTGCGGTAAAATCTGATTGACGAATTTAGGACGTGGGAGACGACCGAAACTTCAACATCCAGCGATCATTCGAAGGCGATTATTTCAAGGCGCTCGACACGCCGTACGACTTTGGCAGCACGATGCACTACTCGGAGATGGCGTAGGGCGCTGTCGACCTACCAATGTGTCTCTTTTTTCCAGTTTCGCCCGCGGCCACAGGCGCACGATCGTGGCGCGGCCGAAGTACGAGGTGTACCGCGACACGATGGGCAGCGCCTACCTCAGCTTCTACGACGTGTACCTTGTCAACCGGCTGTACAAGTGCAATGGTGAGTTTAGCGGTTTCGGAAAGCGAGTTCTTGGTTCTTACATTCTTTACGTTTTACGTTGCAGTTTATCAAAACATTATTTTTTTTGTAATCGTGTAAAAAATTTCAGAAAAGTGCCCACCACGGCCACCACATGAGCAATGCCAGAATGGCGGCTACCCGAATCCAAGTCAACCGGGGTGTGGAGGCGATTGCTTATGCCCGTCCGGCTTCGCGCCGCCGTACTGCCAGATGAGGGTCTGAATGGCTGAAGCCTTCCTAGAAATTCGCTTTTAGGTGATGTCGTGCG
This sequence comes from Mesorhabditis sp. LJ9110, assembly GCA_038088335.1. Classification (NCBI taxonomy): domain Eukaryota; kingdom Metazoa; phylum Nematoda; class Chromadorea; order Rhabditida; family Rhabditidae; genus Mesorhabditis; species Mesorhabditis sp. LJ9110. The sequence goes on along the minus strand of JBBGBA010000122.1, from coordinate 104,236 downwards.
GGCGGGTCGTCGAGATCACGGAGGACAACCCGAAGGGAAGGGTGAAGCTTCGGCGACCGAAGTGGACAGCTTTCTCGCTTGCTCACGCTCTTTCTCGCTCTCGCTCTCTCTCTCTGTCTCTCTTTCTCTCGCCGAATTCCCTCCATTCTAGAGCTCGCGAGGTGCTGGACGAGGAGAGGATCCCCAACGATGGGTACGTCGTCTCGAATGATCGGCGGACTACGTGCAACTACTTCCTTACGGTAGCCACAGTTTTTAATCGTTTAGCAGCTGCGCGCGCGGCCTAGTGGGCTTTCCGTTAATCATAGCGTGACGCATCCGCTACACTTCTCTACCTTAACTTCCGGTCCTTCAAAAACTCGATACTTGTAGGCTCCCAAGGGCCGACGCATCAAGTTGACGATGGACGTCGTGTCAACGGAGGAGCAAAACGTAGGCCAAGCCGATCGAAAACGAGCAGCAACCCTTTTTAGGATTCTAACAAGGGTTGCCGAAATTCGGCGCTGCAGATCAAGATCACGTCCGACCATCGGCAGACCGGGGTCGCGTAAGTGGTCGTAAAAGGCCCTCGCATGCAGATGTTCATAGGCGTATACGTACCATCAGATGAAAGTGCGTACTAAAGGGATTGTGACATGAACTAACCGAAATGAGACTCACGCTGCGGTCGCGTCGCGTGATTCAGAAACAACGTTTTCCTTCCATAAAAATTCAATTTCCAGCTTCTGCCACGCGCATCAGTCGGGCACAGTGCTCGTCACCGAGGGCCACATCGCTCCGATGCTCATGTTCACCACCGTCCACGCCCTCTGGGCCCACTTCACCTACGAATGTGGGATTTTGCTTGGCATCAGTGTTTCTTGAACTTTCAAATTTTTGTTGAAATACAGGCAATCTAGCAGAGAACCTTTGCTAGGAAATTCACTCCCTGATAACCGGAAACAGCTGATTTTAGTCCGGCGAGTTCCGGAAAGCCGACTACTTTGACGACCGGGGATGGCAAGACGTGCTGGAAGACTATTTGAATGAGGGTTACGGTAGGGTTCGGCGATTTCCGCGTCTCTTCAACCTTTATTTAAAATTTAATTTTGCGTTAACCTGCTTTCTCATTTCCAGAACCCCGCCCCCTGTTCGGCATCATTTTCATCGCCGTCGTCGCCTACTACCTTTTTTAATCGCCGCCGGATTCCGCACCGATACTCGATCCTGTTCGCTCGAATTTTCTGTACTCTGATGTCGATTTACTTGCGCGTAGATGTGGCGAATAAATTGTGCGAGCTGACAAAAATAAATTTTTTTTAATGGCATTCAGTCATTCAAATATTCTTACATTTTTAAAAACCTGAAAAACGTCTAATTTTCGCATTTCCCTCGGTATAATTAGTTTATTTTCACTTTAAAAAAATACAAGAATCAAAATACAAAAGAAATCACATTTCGTGGATCTACAATATCGGGGCACGTGCAAATCAGGCAATTATCATTTTGTTGCTTTTTCGCGAATTTTAGCATCTAGACACAAATCCGGAAGTACAAAAATACCCATATCAGGCTGGAAATCATCCAAAAAATGTTGTAGACATAGAAAACGACATAAATCGGGTGCGAGGCAACGGGAATTTGAAAGTGTTCGGGCTACACTACGAGGCGCTACTATAAACGGGCGCCGGCGGCTATGAGGAGAAGAAGGATTGGGATTAGGGAGTATTTCGTACTATCGTCCGACGTGCCCAATTTGTTCGCCTCCTGCACGGTGCCGCACCATTCCTTAGCTCTAAAATTGAAGGTAGATGATATTTCTTTCTCCTTCGCTCTATCACTCGCTCTCTCTCCCTCCCTCGCCCTCTCATTTTTTCTCAATCTCTCTCTCCCGCTCTCTCTCCCCCTCACCTGAACGTCTCCGTCGTCCCGTTCCGAATCTGGACCCGTAGGAAGGGGAAGATGCAAATTTGGGAGCAGTTTGCCCGAGCTGCGACACCTCGAAGTGGAACCTGGAAATGGGAATTTTTATGCGAGGTCGGATAAACCAGTTTCACCATTTTTTCCACGCTTTCAAGTACCTTTAATAATATTAAAATTGCCCACCTTGCACTTGTCGCCACTTGTTGCGCCAACGGCTTGATGACACCGCGTCCGCATCTCATTTCTGGCACAATGACGGTGATCACCTAAAGTTTTTGGTTTGCAATACGTCATAGACTTTTCCGGAAGTCTAAAAGCTTGTTTTTGGCTTTATGTTTCTTAGAATGGGGCTCGAGCTTTCGCTTTTAGGTGACACCCAATCTGTCTCTTTCACTCTTTCATAAGCGCTAGAACTCGGGGTATTAGCTTATTTTTAGCATCGAGGAGGGAAACCAAAATAAGAACCGGCAAACAGAACAAATATGTGCCATCTAGAAAAGATTATTTAGTAAAATTCCTAGGTAAACTAGCAGAGATTGTTTAGTAACCGGGAATTCGTTCCTTTTTATCCTTCCAGTCCCTTTAAAAATTTATTACACGTCTCCCATTTTCTATCTGTTGACCCAAAACCCGACACCTCACTTCTGGCCACCCTACCCTAATTATAAATTCAGTAAAAACCCAGCTGGTACGTGGCTTCCTTAATTTCTACTCCAGTGCCCCCTAGAATACCTAGTGAATACCCGTCTTTTTGGCACCTAGCCAGTTTTTCCGAAGATCCCCCCCCCCAGCCAGCTATTGTTTTCCGAGTACGAGACGACCCCTTTCGACCCACTGCTGCTGAATATTCAAATAGCAAGTTTCACCCCACCCCGGCACATCCCAAATAACCTTTGCACATAGGGAGAGAGAGCGAGAGAGAAAGAGAGGGTGAGAGTGAGAGAGAAAGAAGCGCTCGGGGATCGCAACAAATAAAGTGGACTAATTTTCGGCCCCAACTTCTCGAGAAAAGGCAAGAGTTTTTTGCGGCTAATGCTATTTGCATAAAATTGTTTTGAAAAACCTTCTCTGGGCACCAATGTTGCAAATTTCGCGGAGAAGAATCGCAAAAAATGGATAGAGATGTCACCGTCCCTTTAAAAGTGTAAAAATCCTGTCAAAATGTGTTACCGTACCTTTAGGGTGAGTAAATTTTTGGTACAGTGTCCACATCCCTTTAAAAACCCCGAAGTTTTACCTTTCCTATTTTTTATAATTATCACTTACCTTTTTCGCATCCGGAAACACCGACTTCACGGCGATGTAGACGTCAGATGTGCCGAGAAAAGTCTCCTCAATAAAAGCCACGGTGTCGTTGACTTTTTCCGGGTTTTCTTTAGAACTGTTCTTCGTCCGGACGACCAGCTCCTAGAAATTTGCTATTGACTTTCATTAATGCAAAAATTTGCTAAAAATGCGGTTGCTGACCTGCTTCGTCTCGAGGTCATTGTTCAACGAGTTCGGCTGGTTGAAGATGAGGCGGTAGTGGATGCGGAAGACGAACCAGGTATTAGGCAGGAGGCCGTCGAAGGAGAAGAGCTAAAAAAATATAAATTAAAATTTCTAGACCTAGACCTATCTAGACCTAGCGGCGAAGGGGTCGATTTTATCACTTCCGGGGCCCTTTAAAGGTATTTTTGGTCATTCTCTGCAATTTTCAATCGGTATTGCTCCAAATCCGAACTCCCTCCCAAATTGTTTCGAGTCCCTAAAAACCTTGGCACTAGCCGTCATTCCTCTGGACAACTCGGCAAAATCCCCTTGGGACCCACTTTAGCTGACCTCAACCGGGTCGAGTGTTTTTTCTAGCTGGTGCTGGTCATCCGCAAAAAAACTCGGAGCTTGCCCCATGGGACCATTAAAGTCAACTTTTACGCGATTCAGAAGTGCCGGGGGCACTTCTGAAATTTTGATGGGTTTTGGATGGGGTCGAGCGGACTGGTCAGGGAGTTGGAAATTCAAATCTTGACATATTTTGGGGTAAGGGCACTTTTTAGGGTGGTACGGGAGGGTACTAGTGTCTTTCGAAAAAATTCTAAAATAAGCACCAGCCAGCCAGAGAGAGAGAGAGAGAGAGAGAGCAAGTGAACTAGACAAGGGACAGATCAATATGGATTTTGACTTCCCGGTCCCTTTACAACGGTTTTCCATACACTTTTTGTGTGAACAATTGCAACCTTTTCTGGGTTGTTGCCCATATTCATTTATCCTTATGTCTAACCCAGCGCGGGAGCCGACCCCGGAACCGCCGTAATCCGGCCACTTTCGCTAATTAGAAGGGTGAGGGTGGTTGGCGGGCCGCCAAAGGTATCGATACGGAATAGCCCGGCAGTTTAAAAGTATTGTTCCGACTTAATATAGACATCGTATAAACTTTATAGGTGCCAATTAAGTTGTTCAAAAGAACCCTGCATTCACATAAAAAAGTAGCTTTTTCGATATTTATTTGGAATTTTTTGTGCCCCTTGTTTAAATTGGAATTAGGTTCCTGTCCCTGAGCTTTAGCTGGTCTTTTTCTCGAAACTCTGGCGAGCCGCAACGTCCACGTAGCCCAAAATCCCGACACAACACAACAGCCTTTGTTAGGCCATTAGCCGCACCCCAAGATGGAGCCGCAGCTGCCGGAAGAGCGCCCACCTTTTGCATAAAGCGCGCACTTTGGAATGGACGGAGGTAGTAGGGTAGAGTGGATTAGTACTAGTTGGACAATGGGAACGAGTAGCTATGACTAATTTGAACGTTTTCTAGAGGAAATCTTAGAGTCTCCTTATGAAATGTTCAGTGCGGTTTTGGTTGTTTTGTAAAATCAACAAAAAACAAGCAATATTCACTAGTTTCTCTTAATCTGCCTAGCTTTGATGAATAAATATTTTCCCCCTGAAATTCCTAAACCATCCCCGCTAGCATCCCTCGAATTTCTAAAGGTTTTTATCGATGATTTGCTCAATTGAACTGACTTAGCTAGTTTACCTAGCTTTTCAACTACACGCGCATATTCCAAAATTGCTTTTACTAATTTGCCTAGCTTTGTAAATACACGCATTTTGTTAAGGATTTCAAAAATGGTCTTTGCTACTTTGCTTCACTTTCTAGTCAAAGAGGGTTTCCTAGATTTCTTGCTCAATTCCACCTCCTTGGCTATACTATTCAGAAGGATTTTCCAGAGAGTTTTGCTAGCACGCGTTCACATTTTTTTTAATAGCACCATGCTTTTTGGGTCGAATTGTTCGATTCAATCACTGGTTTTTGCTAGCCAGCATGCACTTTTTGAATTTTCTTTTTTTTCGAGCTCTCCAGAAATCTAAAAAAAACTGAACCGCTCAGAGTTCCAATTTTTGCATTCCCCTCAAATTCCTGGACCACCTTCCAAGATTGTGGCTTGTGACATTCTATGTTTTGTTGAATCCTTGAGGTCCGGGGGCAGCTGTGTGGGGGGACAATTATGTATGTTTGGGGTTAGGTTGAGGGGGGGAACGGAAGGTTGCGGCTTCTCCCTCCCGGGGCTGCACGGTGTCAAAAGGCCAATGGCCCTAAATGTCCGATTCCCGCTCAGAGAGACTCATTCAGAAGGTGCCGAAGGAATGCCGCAAAGAATGCTTAGAGAAAGCCGAAAGAATGCACCCATCAAAAGGCTTCTCCTCCGCTTGCCGACCTACCTGCCTGACGCCCACCCAGAAAATGCACACAATAAGTCCAGAGTTTTCAAAATTGCTGCCGATTTTCTGAATTCAATTTTCCGGACAAAATGAACTTTGGACGCATGCTAGAGCTAACAACCGTAAAAAGCAGAGAATTCGTCAAAACTCCGGAAACAAGTCAGAAAGCGCCACAACTTGAAGCCGTTTTCCCGGGGAGCTACAAAGCCCGACGGAAAGCTCCAAGTAAACAAAAAATACACGGTTTCCAGAAATGTGGCAATCTGATAGAGGACTTTGAGGAGCTCGGCAGGCTAAAAAACTAAACCTAAAATGGATGCGGTCACAGATTGAAGACTAGAAAATACCCGTGCGGAATTAGGGTCTTCGCGCGTAAAAGCTCTTTTTATTTTTATTCCGACTAGGTATCCACGCTTTTTAGAAGGCTAAACTAGGCTTATTTCATGAATTTTTCACGGAAATCCACCAAAAAAGGGCACCTAGCAAAGATTCGTTGGGAATTATTTTTCTGTTCGGTAATTTTAAAGATTGATAGTTTGATATCGCATCGGAACATTAATTTTAATAAAAAACGTCGGAATTCGGGTCGGCCAGCTAGCAGAAATCGATGGGGGAATCGAAAGAAAACCAAAAATTCAAGAGCCGCTGGTCTGATCTGAGGAATTTTTGGCTGTCTTCGCTGTTTTCGAGAAACGCGTTAGTTTTTTTTATTTCCCAACTGAATCCTAAAAATATCTATGGTTCCCTTTCCTCTATTCTGCCTTGAAAACTCCTAACATTAAAATCTACCCTCCCCCCGCTTTGCAGACATTCAAGAATCCGATCTCTGCCATGTTATCCACCGATCTAACCGAATCATGCCTCACTTGGGGATGGGGGTGGAGGGAATGTTGCCACAGGGCATTGGGCCCCCAATCAGTGTTCCCGGGCTCATTTACACGTTCCAGCCAGCCAGGGCCCAGGGCCCTTTCACCCGATTTGCATCGAACACCACGGCCAGTTCAAGGAGCTTGAGCTCGTGATTTCGGGCCAGCCAAAATTGAATAAAAGGGCATACGGCAAAGGGCAATCTGTGACTCCCGGTTTTAAATTTTCCAAAAGCAGAAAAATGCGATTCAGGCATTTTAAAATCTTTTAAAAAGTAGTGTCGATCTGAAAAATTTTTCAAAAATTTGCAGAAAAAATTTCATTTCGGAAAATCGTCGATGATCTTAAATTTAAGCTGAATATTTTTGTTTAAAAAATCTGAATTAGACTTTTTTAAATCCGGTTTTACAAAAAACTTTCAAGCCCAAAAATACTTATTAAGCATTTCTCACACTCTGAGCCTCCCATTTTTGGAGTATTTTGCAGGTTGCTTTGTTTTTAATTTCCTTCTTCGCATTAAAAAATCAAATCTAGAACGTTCCAGAAACTTCTATGGAAAATCCGTAAACCCTGAAAAATTCTTCTAATTCCTTTTCAACGTCTTATCCCGTTTGTTTACTGTTTACATATTCATCATCATCACTCCCAAAAAAATATCCACTCACGCTCCTTGCTCCGATCAACCATTCCCACTCGTCTAATCAAGCTCAATTTTCCTCCTCAAAAATTCACAGTCCCGCAAATGGGTCCAATCCGTCTTCCGGACCATCGGTGGGCAGTGATTGTTTTTTAATGACCCCTTGGACACAGGATGGGCCCTAACATGGCCCTAAAAAGGGTCGAGGGCCCCCACGCTGTTGACCTGCTGCCGGCTGGCAAACAGTCTGTCTATAACGAGAGAGAGAGAGAGAGAGCTATAGAGAAAGAGAGAGAGTCAGAGAGAGAGAGAGAGAGAGAGAGAGAGATCCCTCCACACCTTCTGGGGTCTCTCTATTGTCTGTCCATTGTCATCTCGTGTCCGTTTGAGTCCTCTGGCAATAGCTGTAGCCTGGGGGCATACACTTGTTGAGTCGAGAGCTTCAACAAATCTCTGTCTCCCGTTCTCTCTCTCTCTCGCTCTCTCTCTCTCTCTCTGAGTCCTGGTCACATTACTGGGTGAACACAAACACAAATACTCCCGGACAGATCCTGGGGGAATGTTGATTTGGCGGATCGGCCATATCCGGTGGATTCAGGACGAGAATGGGTACTGTAGGGTCTTGAAGCGACTGGAGCACCAGGTTTAAAAACGATTTGAAATGGGCAACTTTTTAAGGGGACCTGGAAGGCGCCGCTTGAAAGGCTCTGGAACCTCTTAGAATCGCGAAAATTGCTGCGGTAATTGCGATGCTCAAAATTCCCACAAGCCAAGATCTGGCGTAGATAATGCCCACAGCCAAAATGCCGACAGCAAGAATATCGACAAACCAACTTATGCCTGGAATGGTAGTAGGTAGCCCAAGTCGGTGAGCGCAAAGCAATCGTTTCTCAGCGTCACTCAGAACTATGCATGTCGGCATTTTGGCCAGCAACATTTTTAATGTCGGGATTTTTAGGCTTTTCGCCATTAGAAGATATTAGCTGCCTCATAGAAACAGAAAGTTGGAATTGATAAGTTTAAACACTTCCAAAATAAACCTATTTTAGACGACACAGCGAGGCTTCTAAAGGCGGCAGAACTACTTGGTGGGTTCTGGGAACCGCTAGGAATTTGGAACGTTAGATAGGTGCTGCTAGTTTGTAACATTTAAGAAAACAGTAACGTTCATCGCGATAATGCTGGTTTTTTATTGAATAAGAACTTCTAGATGATCAAGAGATTATGAAACAAAATCTCAAATCAGATTTTCATGAATCTACGACTTAACATCGGCGTTCCACTTATTTTCCAGTCACTTTGCGTCGGATTCTAAACCCGTATACCTCTAGGCTTGACCAAGGATTATTTAAGGAGAGGCCAAGGGCCACTCCTTAAATAATTCCCCTGAATAATGGAAAGTGGAGTCCTCCCCCAGCCCTTGAGTCCATTCGTTGAGTGTAGCCCATTTACTAGTTAGCCGAGCACCGGCCTGGCGCACCATATCAGCTTAAAGGTCCGAGTAAGCGGCGCCCAAACGGCTCGAATTTCAGTTTGTCCTGGACCTTAGGGCCCGGGCGTTTGGGCCCGGGACTTGGGGCCCAGGGCCCAAGGTTCGGGCCCAGGGCCGCTCATTTCGGTGATTGACAGACTTCGTTGCGAGACCCCCAAAAGGGGGCCATTTATCTGGGGCCGACCAGTCGTGGATTTTTTAGCTTGTTCACATACACAATCCGCATAATTTGTTGGCCCGGAGCAATTTTTTTCGCAAGGTAAATTGCTTATATTCGTAGCTAGCTTAGCGTAACGTACTCTAACGTACTTTGAAGTACTTGAGCCTAGCTATCAAAAACGCAATACATTCTTGGAATCTATGTACGTTGTAAAACTAGAAACGAGCGAAATATCTCAAAAAAAAGAACCAAGTTTTATAATTGGCTTGAAACCTACAGACTTACTTACGTTACGTGATAATACGTAACTAAGAATCCAGGGCGTACTAGCAAGGCTTTTTGAGGAACTTTCCGAGCTGAGAATTTCTGAAAACCAGGGCAGAATGTTACCAAAATCTTAGAAGTCTTAATCTCAAAATCTATGCCATTTTAGTCCAGATTTGGGTGTAATGCAACCTACTTAGTCAAACGTAGCTATCATCCTAGGGCTTCTAGCAAGGATTCTTTAGGAATTTCTAACCCACAAGAAGATATGGAAAATCCATACCTGATCCCTCTGGCTGCCCTTCACTTCCGTTTTCCTGAATTCGACCAGTCGATCGAGGTCGTAGATGAAGGCAATCATGTCGAAGCTGGAGACGTTGTCTGCCTAAATTTAGATCAGGTTTAAGTATAGAAAACCAATTTTTGGCATTAATTACTTCCCCATTTTTTACCTTTATCATCTTTATCACCAAACTAGTGTCGCTGACACTAGCCGGCTCGAACCGCGCGACGCCATTGGCTAGCTTCAGCAGCGTCAGAAATGAAGCCAGGAAGCTTACGAGGCACGGCCGCATTTTCAACTCATAGCCGGGGTGAAAGGGGTTGCGATTCCTGCAATTCATTTGGCTTTTATAGATATAGAAAAGGCCATTTTTACGTCAAAAAGAGCGCAGAAATTGTAGCGTCCATAAAAAGCAAATGGACAGTTACGAAATGTGGCAAAAAAAACGGAGAATTGTTCAAAGATCGGAAGAAAAGTTCTGTAGAAAACACATAAAACGTTGATGAAGTGAAGGTGGCAAACCTGAATACCGACAAACAAAATGCCGGCAACCAAAATCTCGACAACAAAATTTTTTTAAAAATAAACTATTGGGAGAAAACGACCAAAAGCTGAAAAAGATCCAAAAATCGGGAGAAAATTAAGGGAAAACTATGGAAATTGTGATGATAGGATAAAGCTAAACCGAAATACCGACGGCTAAAATGTCGACAGCCAAAATACCGACATCAAAAACGTAGACCACGCAAAACGAAAAAAAAACTCCGGAAACGCAGCTAGGTATCCCTTGGATAATGCGATACGATTTCTAAATTTCTATAGATTCCCACCGTCACCTCCAAGCAAAAACAAGCAACAGAAAAAAATGAGTGGCGCTCCCAGAGATTTGTAGGAGGCTGAGGTAAAGAAGACAATCAGCCGGGATACGCAAATCCAAGGCCGCCAAAAAAGTTGAGCAGGTGAATATGGCGCTTGATTGCTGTCTATGGTATGCTATTGTTAGCAGGTGGGAAAATGGAATGGTTTTTGGGGTTGTTTTGCTTATTCTGGGTATCCTGAAGATTCTTGGAAAATGGATGAGAATTTATGGCAAAAATGCGGACGTTCGAGAGAGAGAGAGAGAGAGTCAGGGCGAGACAGAGATAGAGTGGAGCTAGAGACAGAGAGAAGGCTAGGGAGCGAATGAGAGAGCGTGCGAGAGAGAGCGAGGAGAGAGAGAGAGAGAAACACACCTGAAAAATCCTGGAATATTCCCAAACCTCCACTACTCAACTGCCCAAAATGAAAAGCAGTGTGTGGCCCGGGGCCCTTGCGAAGGAGGAGAAGCCTTAATTATACCAACTCACCCGATCTTTTTCCCAGGATCTGGTTTGGTGGTGGTGGGCGGCAGGGAGTTCCACTTGGTGGGTTCGGCGGCCCAGGCGAGAAAAAAGCCATCTTCTTAGGGCCCGGGGGAAGAAGATGTGGGCACTAGATTAGCGCGCCCAAATTAATTCCCCGCGCCCGCGCAGGGTGCAACAACAAAAAAAAGCGTGTGCATTCCGGGGATGTGGCAACAAGGCAAAGGATTGAATTCCGAAAAAGGTGTCCTTGAAGTTGATTAAAGGGACAGGGAACTGGAAAATGCGCCTGAATACCGCGGCAAAACAAAAGGACGGAGGGAACCACAGAGGAACGCGATGGAACCGGCAAAAGGCAAACTAGCAGAGGTTATTTAGGGAAGGTCCGTCCTCGCCTAGACAACCAAAAAGTCCGAATCCGGCAAAGCTAAACACCTACACCCGGGTGAGCTAGCAGAGATCGTTAAGGAAAATTACAGCATCTCATTTGTCCTTACAAAAATTCAAAACGCCATAAGGCATGCTAGCAAACATTCTTTCAGCAAATTCGAGAGTAATTTACACGTTTTAAAGGACCGTGGAAGTAAAAAATAAACTAAAGTATGCGAGATACCAAACTACAGCTCGCAAATAGGAAATTTAGGTATATCCGGGGTGGGAAGCTAGCCGAGATTCCTTAGGAAACCCTTGTCTTCCGGTTATTTTTATTTTTTCGAAAAATCAGAATCGCGAAAGTTATGCCGTTCAAACGTTGTCGAAATTGCATTTTTCGAAATTGTAATACGCTGAAATTTTAAAATTTACAATTTCGAGCTAAAAAATCCCGACAAATTGAATTTCGACAAAATGTTGTTTCGACAGCATAAAATGTCGACAAAATGAAATTTCGGCAACATGAATTTCGACCTACTGATAGCAAATTTGGTATGCTACGTTTGAATTTTACGCGTGAAAACTGACAATTTTTACGGATGAAAATCATCTGGGAGCTGTTGCTGAAAAAAGTACCAAAAATACGGCCAGGCAAGCTAGCCCAGACGCATGAGGAAAGTATCCCCTTTCTGCCGGGACATATAAAAATCTCGAAGATTCCATTTTGCAACCCCATTATGGGCCCGGCGGGATGTGTGCGCGTAGCAGAAATGGGCGGAATGAAAGTGGGGAGAGTGGATCTGAAAATGGCCTGGGGGCATCTTTTGCCGGCGGGGGTGTGCACGCGGATTCTTGCGGAATAAGAAGAAGCGGGAAAGGAAGAAGAAAAGAAGGGGGAGGATAGCGTATTTCTTATTCTCATACTCCCCTTCTCTCTAGGCCAAGGAGGGCCGAAATAAGTGGCAGCTAATGAGTCGTGATAGGCTTGAAGGGGAGCATGAGGATGGCTGCGGGAGGAAAGAAAGATACGTGGGAAAGCTATGAGATACTTCAGAATTTTTTGTAAACAGGAGAATCGTTTTAAAAATAACCATATGATTTCTAAATGTAAAAACTTTACCAATTTTGATTAAAACAAAAAAATTTTGATTTTCCAATTTGCAAGCTGGCCATAGGCTCCTTTTTAAAGGGACCTAGAAGGCAAAACCTCACTCTCCAGAGCGTAGAGACCCCTGGAAATCTGCGGCTCTTCAAAAATCCACTGCAAAATGACAGCTCGAAACTTGTCAAATCACGGAAGTCTTGAGGTGACGTGAACCTAGATAAATGGCCCCTTCCTGCTTGCTTCACTGGCTTCTTGACCCCCTCAAAAATCATCGGGACACCCCCATTCTTTGGTGGTAGACGACTCAAAACCTGACGGCCCGGAAAGACAAAGCTGACACCGAAAATTGGGGCTTGGCGCAATCCAGGGGCTGAAATCATTGAATGGGGGTGGTTCTGTGGTTTTAGAAGTTGGAGAGGACAAAAATCAGTCAGAAAATCAGAGAGAGAGAGAGAGAGAGAGAGAGAGAGAGAGAGAGAGAGCAAGAACGAGATTTCCTTAAAACCTTATCCACTCCAGAACATAACCAAGACCTAAAAACCCACGCCGCTCTGACAGCGCTCGAAAAGTTGGCCTCAAGCCCTGGGCGGGCCCCGTCAGCGTGGATGAGCGATTGCCCGTGTTCAAGCTGCCTCCACCCACCCCCCATATAAGCAAAAGAAAAATGCCGACAACCGCAAAAAAAGTTCACGTGTTTTGCCCTTCTTTGGGCGGTTATTTATAGGGCATCATTCTGCGGATGATGAGGGGTACTACAAAAAAATAGCTAGAAAATTTTAGAGAAGCGAGAGAAGGAGAGAGAGAGAGTGAGTGAGATGGAACGCGAGAGATATCCTAAAACACCCAGAGGTTACAAAGGCTTTACTGAGAAAATGAATGGCAGATTAACTGACGGAAATCAAATCTGAAAAAATATCACACTTTAGAAATTACGAAGCTTAAAAAGCCATTGCAAAAATTGCAAGATGCTCATTTTTTGGAAAATATAGTACAAAACGTACCTTTTTAATAAGATAATACGGTACTCCAATAAGGAACGCTCGAGGCTGATCCAGTAATCGAACACTAAAAACGCACGCCGTCACGCAACATTTTGTTTGCTCGCGCCCTGCTCGGCGTCGTCGGCGAGGGCGGGGTGGCTAATTCATACACCTGGGGCTCATTTTGCCAAACAGGGAGGAGCAGTCCTGGAGGTGTGTGTATTTGAGTGGGTGCGTCGAAAGGCGTGGAATGGAATCGGAGAGAAAGAGAGAGAGAGAGAGAGAGAGAGAGAGACAGAGACAGAGAGAGAGAAAGAGAGAAAGAGAGAAAGAGACATGGAAAGGCCCTAACAATAATTACGCATGCATCTCATTTGGGCATTCCGGGCCAGGGGGGGCGGCTGGGGTTACTAGTTAGGCCATGGAATTCGGGCGGGCGAAACCAAAGGCTTTTGCCTTTGGTCTTGGCCATACCCCGGCGAGGGCATGGGCAGGAAGTTCGCTTCATTTTCACCAGCTGCCCTGTGCTAGTGGGTGCTCGATGTCTTTGGGCCTCTCAATCTGGCCTTCTCCCTAGCCGAGACCCTATTCTTGGAGTGCTCGAGTGACCCGGGCGCCCCACTAAAGGAAGCCGACGCATCATGGGGAATTGCGCTGAATTTGGGTTGGGGGATTATTTCCAAAGCACGACCGAAACCGGGCGAACTAAAATCGCGAATTCACATAAGCTACTTGCCATCCTCTCTAAAATTTCTCCTGGCACTATCCCTTGAAAATTATGAAGAGCGAAAAAGAGCGAGAGAAAGCGCGCAAAAGGGAGAGTGAAGGAGAGAGCGAGACAGACAGAGAGAGAGAGAGACAGAGGGAGAGAGAGAGAGAGAGAGGACGAGGGAACGAGAGCGAGCATGAGATACAGAGAGAGCACGATAAAGAGAGAGAGAGAGAGAGAGAGAGAGAGAACGAGACCGAGAGAGCGCTAGAGAGCAAGATAGAGAGGGCGAGAGAGAGAGAGAGAGAGAGAGAACGATATAGAGAGACCGTGCGAGCGAGATACAGCATTATTCCTACCAAAATTCCGCGACCTTCCAAATCTCAATCCTTCAAAACTAAAAACTCTGTTTAAAATATCATTTCAAAAGTCCCAGTCCAAAACCGGACCCGACTTTATCATCCATCGTCACGGGATGGGGCTCGAATTTCATGGGGAACGCCGCGTTTTTTGGCCAAACTCGGACCAGTCACTTTCAGCTTTTCCCTGGCCGTGCGAACGCCGCCTCCCGCCGCCACCCCATCCCAGTAATTATTTTGTTCCCGGTCGACTCGGGATCTCTCCCGTTTGGGCGATTGTTTACGCAAATAAATGGATAGATGGGAGGAGAAGCGGGAGATTTTTGCTACGTTGAGCCGATTATCATATATTTCCAGCCCCTCAGGGCTTAAAGGAGCCGGGGACCCGAGAAAAATTAAAACAGCGCCTTTAAAAATAAACTAACTTTTGTGGTTAATGTTTTATGGCTAATAGGTTTCACGCCCTTTAAAGTCCATGTGAAGACCAGGCAGATGGCACCAAAACAGACAATAACAAAATAGAACGGACACCGGAAGGCTGTGGAATTGCTCATGTTCCAGGATCCAGGAAACTCTCAATTCCTGCCGAAAAAGGCAAAGCTTCCGGAATTTCCGGCTTGAAGTCAAGCTTCAGCTACGCAAAAAATACAGTAGCCTAAATCAAGCTAATACAAAAATCTCCCGTGATTTTCTAGCCTTCTACAGTTAATAAAGTCATGTAGATAAAAAGAAAAAAAGTACCACAGGTACCTCATGAATTTTCTGAATCAAGGCTATCCAGAATTCCGGAAGAAAAAGCCAGGATTCCGAACTATATATAGAGGTATAGAAAATAGAGAGCAGAAAAAGTTATGGAATTCTTCCGAAATTTCTAGTCCTCCCAAATCTACGGTTCCGGAAGAAAAAGTCAAAACCCCCAAATTTCCGGGTTGAAGTCGGATTTCTAAAGAAACATTCGGTGGAGCGGCGCACTATAGCAACGCCTCTCAAAGCCGTAAGGCCACAATGGGCTTGACCTAGGGGCTTAACCGGCAGTTTCGGGTTTGCCAGCAGCCCGGGGCCATTGTGATGGGGTGCCTTTGGTGTATGTCGGTTTTCGCCCGGGGTGGTGGGCCTCACTTTAGGCAAGGCGGGGCACCTAGGCCCAGAAGGGGCGGGGCCTCGCTGGGGCCTTGACCCCGAAGGAATTCCTCATGGACAAAAAGCGACAATGGACAAGTCAGAAGCTTGAGAAAGCCGAGGAGGCTGAGGTTACATCACACCAGCACGCTACTCAGCCATGCAACGATGTCATTGCCGGGGGATTCGAGCTCGCGGATCCTTTTTTGGAACTTTTGACGTTGGAACGGCGGCTTAAAAAACTTACAAATAATTTTTGTAGCGAACTAAGGCGATAAAAAAAACTTATTGGATTTCAGCTTGCCAAAAGCGATTTTCTACAGATTTTAGCGGAGAGACGCGCAAGGCTCGGGAGCGCGTATCAGTCTTTTTTAGAAATTTTGACCGGAGCTAGGAACAGCAAGCTTTTGGAGCATATAAACTAGGGTTGTTTCTCGGAACAGACCGAGATTCGGAACATTCGGAACAAAGACTGGTCGGAACGTTCCGAGATTTGGCTGTTCCGACTGTTCCGAGATTCAAATGTTGCGGTTGTTCCGAGATTCATAGTGTTCCGACTGTTCCGAGAAACAACCCTAATATAAACCCGGAAGTCGCAAAAAGAAGACGAAAATCGGCAGAAAACATTTAATAAGAACCTATTCCATGAAAAGCTTGCCTTTTAAAGTTTTTATTTGAATTTCTGGATGGTTTTTGACGCTTTTGACGATGTCTTACGCATTCCAACTGAAGTAGGGCCTGAAAAAAGCAAAAACGCACGTCCAAATCCTGAAATGCACTCCGTCTTTAAAGGCGGAAGCCTGAAGATTCAAAAAAACTAGGTACAGTTTTAGACTAATTGCATCATTTTCAAAAGGTACCTAGCTAAAACGTAGCCAACAATCTACGATATTAATAATTTCAGTGGGAAGATCGCGGGAACCCGGAAACCCCATTCAGTAGCTCAAACCCCAACCTACCGCCAGAGCTGATTCCAAAGACTCGCTTGAAAAATATGCAAAATTCTCACGGTTATTTGGCAGGTTGGCTGGGCACGGGTCAGCTTTTTGCACGCCCGGATTTCGAAGAGTTCGAAGGAAATTCGCCGTCTGAAAATTGCTTATGATGAGCCAAGATTATTTGATAATTTAAAAAACTCATAAAACCACCGAGAGCTATATAAAGCTAAATTGAAAACGAGCAAACTTGTCGGCTAGCACCCCAAGCTAGAAGCCTTTCATTAGTCGGCCGGAGCTCGCTAGCGAGTAATTGCAAGTTAGGGATGGCGCTAGGGTCGCCCATTATCCCAGATTTTAGGTTACACCCATCGAAAAATTGCTATTTTCATCGGCAGTCCTGCTGACGTACCCTTACTTTACGGAAAAACTGATGCTCCGGCTGCTGAAAACCGATCCGCACCTTTTTGTAACCTGAAAAAGTTGTTGCTCCTTGAAAAATAGGGGATCTCTACGCCCAAAGTTTCCGTTCTCTATCAAAAAGGGCACGTATCGAAAAAGCCGCCCATCTATCAATCCCTCAAACACCATAAAGTTAAGCCCACGCCGCGGCCGGGGCCTAAATTTGGCCACGGCACGACAACCTGGCCCCGAATTCGGGCCATAAATCGCGTAGGGGCGCCGCGAAATATGTTCGGGCCATCGCGGCATGTTGCCAAGGGCTTTGAAGCCTCGCAGAATCGATAATGTCGGTCTAGAAATTGTATGGTCATCGAAAATTGGGCTAACGACCTCTCCGAACAGTCAAATGACGCGATTTCCAGCTTGCTGAAGTTGCCGTTGAAGGAAACTAGTGAAGGACAAAAAACAGGACTGTAAATAATTCATTCAAACTACCAACAAAATAGCAGTTAGCGAAAAGCAACATTGAGCGATGAACAGAGCACCCGTAATGCCAGAAAGTATACTCGTAATATCAAGAGCACAAGGCGGAAGGCAAAAAAAAACAAGAACAATTCGACAAATATACACACAGAGACGCGAACAACTAGTAAGTGCGTTAAAGGATGAGGGGGAAATGTTACCGAAACACAATAATGAGAGCCGGGAAATTAGGCAGTTTTCTCGCCGGCGCCGTAGGCTTGGAACGATTCGGGGAACTGCCGGGCGGCCGTGTCCTCGATGGCCATCAAGAAGAGCTGGCACGACTTGGTGATCTCGTGGGTGTATTCTTCGATCTTCAGCTGCGTCTCGTGTATCCGCTCGCTGCTCAGCGCCTAGAAAGTGATAAACTAAAATAAAAACTTTGTTCGCATTATCTGCTAGTAATATCTTCGTTGATTTTATCCAAATTAGGAGGCCATTACAGTATTCAATCGCACAAGCTTTTAAAAACTATAATAGGATCGCAAATTTCGAAATTTTGGCAAAATCGATCAATTAGGTCAAAAAATCGATATTCTCTACTTTTCATGTCAAAAATGATGACGTTTCCATGTTTAAAAAAAGCAAAAATAAGGCATAAATTCATTCCT
The DNA here is from genome assembly GCA_038088335.1 of Mesorhabditis sp. LJ9110. NCBI lineage: Eukaryota > Metazoa > Nematoda > Chromadorea > Rhabditida > Rhabditidae > Mesorhabditis > Mesorhabditis sp. LJ9110. The sequence goes on along the minus strand of JBBGBA010000122.1, from coordinate 86,482 downwards.
CCATTTCTGTTATACTGGAAACCACAAGAAAAGCTTGGTTTTTCCCAGCCAACCTTCCAAAAAAAAATATTAAGCAAAAAGGGTCTCCGAAGAAAAATAAACTAAGCAAAAACACACCGCTCTGCGCAGCTTGGTGAAGTCGTCCTGGATGAGGGCCACCTCCGGGTTCCATTGGTCGGCCTTGAAGCGGAAATGGTGAATGTTCCCATCGGCCTGGTCGTCGAGGGCGGCAAGACAGCTGAGGGCTATCGTCTCGGACTCGACTTGCTGGCCGTAGATGTGCTCTTCTTGGATCTCGCGCGGCAGTCGTTTGAAGAAATCCTAAAAATAACGGCAATAGAAAAACCTAAAAAAAACTTACGCGAACGTTGGTGGTGAGCCGATGGGCCTTCTTGGCGATGTGGAGGCAGTCGTCGAAGAGTTGGCGGGCCGAGCACGGGTCGTGGCCAGTGACTAAAAATGAAATAACAAATAACAATGAGTTCTGATAAATTAAAAACCTGCAGCGTACATGATGCCGTCGATTTGCTGCTGGACGGACTGCAGCATGCGGTTGAGGCCGTAGTCGGCAATCGGCTGGCCCTTGGTCTTGAACGAGTGGGCGAGACGGCAGAACTGGAAAAAAAAACATAATAAAGACGTATAAAATAGCTCAAAAACCAATTTAAAGATCTAGAAAACTTACAGATGTCAGTGCGACTGCTGGGATTGCGCGCAAGTCTGGGCCACAATATGTGTAGTTGCGCGGCACCGACCAAGACGCTCCAGACATGCCGGACTGAAAAGAAAAAGGTTAGATCTCGTTTGGAAAATATTAATAAAGTTTAATACAGATTAAATAAAAATAGTTAAATTCTTCCGTCGTTTGATTTTATTTTCGAAAGCTGTCAGAACGCTCTACACCAAATGACGCCCAGCGTCAAGCGTACAGAAACGTACTCAACCAGTTTGTCTGTATTTTTTTTGCGATTTTCCACGTTTTTCAGTACTTTCTTCAAGGACAAGAACTTTATTCTGAATCGTCAAGTAAAATTGTTTGCATCGCAATGTGTGGGCGTGTGTGTGGGGGAAAATGTAGCGTGCATGAGGTAGGGCTCGGAAAAGAGACACGCACAATCGAAGGGGGATTTAGCGAGCGAATACAACTCAAAACCGGATGTTTGCTAATGGAAATCAAATGGGTCATAAAAATGTGAATATAGAACACCGTATGCTACTTCTGGTGAGAGAACACCGAGTGTAAAGCTGGGACCGCGGGGAGTAAAAGGTAAATTACAACATTGGGGGACAGGTTGAGGTCTATTTCTTCGTGATATGCTCGTACTCGGCCATGTGCTCCTTGTTCTTGGTGCGATAGCAGAGCGAACCGTATCTAAAACAATTTTTAATTTAATACGTCGGAAACCAAAATTAAAGTAGAAAAAACGTACGGGCATTTCTGCTTCTCGCCGGCTTTCTGGGAGCTCGCTTCCTTCGTTTTCGCCTTCTTCTCCTTGATCTGCTCCTTCTGCTCGTCATCGCCATCAGGTGTCATCTCCACATCATCCGCTTCTTCCTCCTTCACTTCCGGCTTGACCTTCTTCGCCTTCGGGCTGGTATTCTAAAGAGAGAAATCCAAATCAAAGAAACTAACGACTTCAATGCGCTCCGCTTCTTCGACGGCTTCAGTCTTCTTCGGCCTTCGAGGCTCGGGTTTTAAAATTTTGACACTTAAAAAACAAAATCATCCTCTGGCTCGTGCATGGCTTTCCCAAGCGACATCCGGTCCTTGGCGTAGAGCGGCACCTTGTCGGTGGCGTCCCGTTCGATGTCACACTTTTCTTTGGAGGCTTCAAACAGTCGTTTCAGCTCCTTCAGCGACGTCGACGTGCTGACGTCCTTATCGTCGCGGATTCGGGTGACGCGCGGGAAGCGGATGGAGATGCCGTCGGCGGTGTGTTTGTCCGATTTCGAGAATTCGGCGCCTAAACAGCAATTGGAACTGGTTTACTAGCGGGGGGCTTGGTTGGGACCAGCTTTCCGTAGGGATATAAACCGGATTTGCTGCCATTTTCAACCACAAAAACTTTTTAAAATTTAAAAACTACCACATTACTTCATTTAATTGATCTTGATTTTTAAGTAGTCACAGACTCCTAAAAACGCTAAATCAAAACAGTTTAGGTTTAATTATTAGCCAGGCGAGGCTGCATAAATGGTATTAGCTCTCCCCCCGCGCTAATGAACCAGAACCCAGGAATCTAAGAAATGACTTTTTACGAACCTGTAATCTCCCAAACCGGCGCCTGCTCGGGGTCCTCGATGACAAAATCTGGGCACAGTCCGCTGGCGCATCGGATCCAGCTGGGCAGCTTGCTCGCCTTCTGGTTGATTTGTTTCATCTAAAAAAACAGAACTTCCTCCAAAATTGCCAAAAATTACCTTCGGCTTCAGCTCCTTGTTTATCCGCTCCAATATCTCGTCGGTGTGCCCGTTGCCGCACTTGGTGACCGTGCGGTAGGACTTGGTTTTTTCGCAGTAGACGCCCATCAGGAAAACGGACATCAGGCCACCTAGGAAATTATGAAAACCATGATATAACAAGCATACCCTTATTGCCGGTACCGTAGTAGGCCCCGAGGACGATCAGGTCGGCCGTGTCGGCCATGCCGCCTTCCTCCAGATAGTCCTTCTTCACCTTCAGCCAATGGCGCTTGCCCGGCTCGTAGACGCCGTTGAGATCCTGAAAATTGGAATTAGAGGTTTTTGGGACATTCGAGGCAGTCTAATTTTTTGCCTGCAACTCTGGATGCGCCTATAATGTCCTGTTCTTTTATTTTTAGTAAAATTTAGCGATAGAGTCGAAAAACCACTAAAAACATTTTACAAAATTTATATTTTTGTCTTAATAGCATTTGAAAGTTTTTACGTTTAGGAATAATGATAAAAGCGTAAAATAATACCAATGTAAACAAGAAATTTTTTAGAAAGATTTTGAACCCCGATGAAAGTGACAAATTATAAATCAAGGTAATAATTACCTTCATCACCAGCCCCTCAAGCCCCTCATCGATCGCGTCGAGGATCATCGTCTTCAGCTTGTGATTTTCCTAAAAAAAACTGTACTTTTTGCCTGACAAAACTGTCTGACCCCATTCTTGATGACTTGATAGTTGCTGTGCATGATGCTGTTCGGGATCTCTTTCAGGTTGTCCTCGAGGAACTTTTTGCGCTGTTGGAGGGGGCTAAAAATATATTCTTTAAATTCATAATATCTCCATTTTATAATTTTCAACGCTAAACCTACAGATTCCTGACGGCCGTGTCGTTGTGCAGAAGGCAGTCAAAGACGAACAGGCACGGGGCAGCATTCTTGAAATTTTCGCGCTTGTGGATGCCGAGGGTGCCGAACGGGAGGGGCTTGCCTGAAATCGTCGATTTTACAAAAACCTTGCAAACAAAATGTCAGCTTTAAACCAACAATAATCTAGCAAACTTACTCGTTTCAGTGTCCACCATCAGCACTTCCGCGTCGAGAATCAGGTTTTCAACGTCGGGGAACGCCTTGGCAATGATTTTCTGGAACGGCGCCACCTTGTGATCTTGCACCGGTTTCAACGACCGGGAGTAGAAGGAAAATTCCTTGCCCTGAAAAAAAATACGAGTAATTTAAAAACAATAACAATACCTTTTTGTGAACCTGCACTCGTTCTCCATCATACTTGATCTCGGCGAGCATGCCGTTCGGGCAGCGCTTCATCGCAAATTCGACCGATTTACAGGCTTCCGCCTAGAAAATAATATCAGATAAATGGCGATAAGCGAAATCTCACCAGCATGGGCAATATCGGGGTGCCGAGGCTGATGTCGACGTCGAGCGTCTTCGAGCTGAGCAACCCGGTCTCGACGCGCCGCACAATTTCGCGCATGTCACTAAAATTCACTTGTTCTCAAGAAAATTAAAATTAACGAACCGGCAGCTCTGATAGGCTTCATAGGCTTTCGGGTGCAGGCCGTCCATGATGACCTTGGTGCCGGCGTTGAAGCGCATGTCCTTCTTCACCAGTCGCAGTAGATATTTGATCTCGGCCGGTGACAGCCGTTTAGCGATAAAGCGCAGATGCTCGATCTGGTCCTCGTCTTTCGTTTTCTCAGCCAGCTTCTTCAGATAGCGATCCACCTAAAAATCGATTTTTAAAAAGTGTTTGTTTTTTCCAACCTTTTGAATGCTCCATCCACTATTCGTGATTTCTGGGAATTTGTCGCTTTTCGCGGCGACTTCGCTGATCGTCTCCGAGAGGTCGCCGCTCTTGTTGTAGCTGGCCGTTAGACGATCCAGGGGCTCGTTGTAAATCTAAGCCAAATTTAGCTCTAAATCAAAGAAAACAACGAACCGCGGAAAAATGCTTGAGCAGCTGCTTCTCCTTCAAATTGTAGACTCGCTGGTCGCTGCTCGGGATCAGAAACCGCATGATCGTATGCGTGTCGCCGTCGTAACCACTTTTGTCAAAGAACTGGCGAATCTTTGCCGCCTTATCGGTGTGCTTGTTGAAGGTGGCGATGACGTCGCACAGTTTGCAGAACTAAAAATTCATAACAAAACTTCTTTTTCTGATTTACCTTATCAAACGAATTGAAGCGGCTAGTTTCATCCGGCTTATCCCCGTCATCTTCCTCTTCCTTTTCCTCCTCTTTAGCATTTTTCTTGCCCTTTTTGCTCGGAGACGCTTCCGCATTCTCAGCAGCGCCGTCATCGTCCGGTTCTTTCAGGGGCTAAGTTTCTTTTTGTAAAGTAACTACATAAAATCCGAACCTTTTGGCCAAAATTCAGGGTTTTCTGAACTGATTTTCGACTCGCCGACGTAGATGCACCTTTCTCGCGCGCCTGCATTGTCTCGTCAATCAACTCGACAACCTTTTCCTTGTCCTCGTCGGTAACGTCTTGCCAACCTAAGCCAATAATTAGCCACAAAAATCTAGCCACCTTCAATATCGCCCGGGCCCTCGATCACCTTTGTCGTAGCGCGAGCCTTCATGAACATCTCGAACAAGCATCTCGCGTGATAGTACCTGAAAAACCCTGAATTTACAAAGTAAACGTCTTCTTACTGTTTCATATCCGGCGGCGGGCCCTCGGCATTTTGGACAAATGGATTCGGCGTGTGCTTGGCAATTCGGAGCTCCTGAAACGAATACTATAAAAGTCACAAATTCCGTCACTTACCCCTTTCGGCAGTTGCAGCTTGCATTTCTTGCAGGCCGAGACACGCTTGGCGTAGTCGGCGGAGAATTTGGTGGCCATCTCCAGGAGCAGGCTGCCTAAAGACAATCGCTGAACTAGCCCGGTGAGCAGCCGCGTCGCTCTGGAAATGAAAATATCGTTAATTAGTAAATAACGAGGACAAGATAATGAAAACATATATAATAAAGAGAGTCCGGATTTGGCGCGCAGCTAGAGTCGAGGCAGGGACCGTCCTTTCGGTTCCAATGCGCGGGAAAACGCCCGGGAAAGAGGGGAGCCCCCAGCAACAAACATGTGGGAACGCGAAGCCAAGAGAGCGCGCAAGAGCAATAGGCGCAGAGAGCAACGCGGGGGGAATTTTTGCTGGCCATAAAGATTGCAGAGCGAAACAGCTGAAACTAAATCTATTCTGCCGGTCGTCCTGAAAACAAAACTAAGTAAAAAATGTGGCTTCGGCGTCTAGCCCCGCGTTCTAAACTTTGCAAACTTATGCAACAATTTTATCCAATGCAACATAGAAATTACAAAAATTGTCAACAAAGGAATTCGAAGATATCTTTATTCCGCGCGAGCCGATTGCAGCTTCTCGCCCAGTTGGGTGAGCTTTTCGTTGAAGACGCGAGCGACCGGGACGTATTCCTCGAAACACTTCTCAAACTCATCTGTTGCACTGTCAACTTCCGAAGCGATGCGCCTGGCCATGGAAAATTGCTTTTGCCCGTCGATCTCATGCAAGCGGTTCTGTCCAATGGTGATCACGTCCGTAATCGACTGCTCCACTTCTTGGTGTAGGAATTTCAGATTCTTTTGGAGCCCATTCAATTTATCATCGTGCCGATTACGTGCATCAGCCTTCAATTTTGTCAGTTCAATGCCTAGCTGCGGGGCGACAGAATGTTCTCGGTGACGGTGGAAGTAACAGACGCCACATATCAGTGTGGTGCAGTCGATACAGTTGAATAAACGCTCCACCGTCTGTTCGATTTCGCAGTCGGTACAGCATTTCAAACTGATCGTTTTTTGAATCGCCACTTCCTCCCTCTTCTTCGCTATTGAGTCCTTGTAGATAAGATCAAGAAACGTCATCAGCACTTTGAACCAAGATCCCTTGACTTTCTCGGCGTTGCATTCGGCACATTTTTCGAGCTTCTGTAGGCAAGTAAAGCAGAATAAGTGACCGCATGGTAACACGTTAGGACTGTCAGCAGTCATTACTGATAGCTTGCATTTAGCGCATTCCGGAAGCGTAAGATCGCCATTGTAAAGGTAGCAATCGCCTGTCTTCGTAAAAGCTGGTTGATCGAGGAATTTCATCAGACCCCACGCCGGAACGGTGTTGGCGTTGCAGCCGACGCATTCTGTTGACACTGCAATCGGCGTATTGGGCATTCCCTCCTTGCAATCAAACGGCTTGTCGCATTTCGTACAGTTGAAGCACTTGAGCAGCATCGGGTAACCTCCTGAAAAAATTTATTAGTTTGTTCGTAAGAACTATTGCACATAGAAGAAACCGCACAGGGAACACGGCGGAAATAAGGCGATCAGATCGAATACAGCAGGGAATTATTAAAAAAGTAATGGGCATTTAATCAATTAATTAATTTTGGCTCCCTCGAGTAGCTCTGCGAGCTGGGTTAGTTTCTCGTTAAAAATGCGGGCCGCCGGGATGTAATCTTCACAATGATGCTCAAATTCGCCCGACGCAACCTCGACGTCCGCAGCAATGTCCCGGGCTGCAGCGAATTTTTGCTGTGCCTCGATCTCGTTTAGCCGCTTGTGCCCGATGCTGATGACCCTCGTAATCGACTTCTCCACTTCCTGGTGAAGGAACGTCAGATTTTTGTGAAGCCCATTCAGCTTCTCATCGTGACGGTGAAGCGTATTGGCTTTCAACTTCGTAAGTTCAATGCCCAGCAGCGGGCTCACAGAATGATCGCGATGGCGGTTGACGCAACAGACTCCACAAACCAGCTTGGTACAGTCGCTACAGCTGAACGTGCGCTCAACGGGCTGCTCGATGGCACAATCGAGGCATTTTCTCAGAGTTTCAGTCGCATCCGTCCTTCGGGTCAGCGTTTCTTCAGCGAGCCCATCAATGAATTTCATCACAGCCGTGAAAAAGAAACGCTTGGTGATCTCGTTGCCGCATTCGATGCAATTTTTTCGCTTGTCACAACGATCGCAGAGCAAATGCCCACAGTTCAATAGGGAGGGATTGGTGGCGCTCAACAGAGTGGTCTTGCATTCGCCACATTTGGGCAGCACAAGCGGCCCGTCGGAAACGTATCCATCCTTCGTTTTCGTGAAGCCCGGCTGATCGAGGAACTTGATCAGACCCCAAGATGTAGCAGTTTTCGGGCGACAAGTGGCGCATTCCAAAGTGCCAGCGACAGGAGTGTGCGGCATGCCATCCTTGCAATCAAACGGGTTGTCGCATTTCGCACAGTTGAAGTAAGTGATGAGCATCTACCGGGGCCTGAAAAATGTTTATTAGTTAATTGCCATACATGCACGAATCGAGTAATGGAGAACACAAAACACAGGACATATCTACAAATCACAATGGCGATACAAGCGAGTAATTATTGCTAACATAATGGCTTTTAATTCTTAGCGGGTCCTATAAGCTTCTCCCCAAGCTTGGTCAATTTCTCATTGAAGACGCGGGCGGCCGGAATGTACTCCTCACAATGCTGCTCGAACTCGTTCGAGGCCACGTCGACTTCGGTGGCGATGTTCTTCGCCGAAATGAACCTCGTTTGGTGGTCCACTTCTTGCAGACGCCGATTCCCGATTTCAATCACCTTCACAATGGATTTCTCGACTTCCTGGTGGAGGAATGTCAGATTCTTATGGAGGCCGCTCAATTTCGCATCGTAACGCTCGCCGGTGCCCGTCTTCAATTTGGCCAACTCGATTCCCAACAACGGCGTCACGTTATGCTCGCGATGCTGATGGAATTGGCAAATCCCGCAGACCAGCGTATTGCAGTTGACGCAACTCAGCAGTCGCTCCACCGGCTGGCTGATGTTGCAATCGGCGCAATTCAGATCCTCCTTCACAGCCGTTTTGGAAGCCATAGACTGTCTAGCCAGTTCGTCAAAAAACTGGAGCAGCGGATGAAACCAGTACGCGGTGCCCACGGGGACGTCACATGTTGTCTGTAACATGCATGGCATGCTACATGACCGCAAAGAAAGTAGATAGGACGGGCAGCAGCCGTCATCGTATAGTTGCAATGTGCACAGTTCGGGAAGACCGCATCTCCGTTGTACACGTAACCATCATCGATCTTTTTGAATGCCGGCTGGTTCAGGAGCTGCAGCAGGGCGGAAAATGCCGAGGTGCTCTCCGTACATGCAGCGCACACACTGGTTCCGGGAATCGGCGTGTTCGGCATTCCCTCCTTGCAATCAAACGGCCTGTCGCATTCCGTACAGTTGAAGCACTTGAGCAGCATTTACCGAGGCCTGAAAAGGGTTTATTAGTTAACGGCCATACATGCACCAATCGATTAATGGAGAACACAGAACACAAAACGTCTCTAGAAATCACAGAAAACGATGCAAGCGAGTAATTATTGCTAACACAATAACACTTAATCCTTAGAGGCCCCTTCCAGTTTCTCGCTCAGCTTGGTGAGGTTCTCGTTGAAGACGCGGGCGACCGGAATGTACTGCTCGCAATACTGCTCGAACTCGTCGGAGGCCACATCGACTTCGGTAGCGATTTTCTTGGCAGCGACAAAAGTTTCCTGGCCGTCCACCTCTTTCAGACGCTTGGTGCCAACAGCGATCACCTTCGCGATAGATTCCTCGACTTCCTTGTGGAGAAATTTCAGATTGTTTTGCAGGCCGCTCAACTTCTCATTGTAGCGCTCGCCAGCGCCGGTCTTCAACTTGGTCAACTCGACCCCCAGTAATGGAGTGACGGTATGTTCGCGGTGCTGGTGGTAAAGGCAAACACCGCAGATCCATTTGTTGCAGTCCGTACAGCTGAACAGGCGCTCCACAGGTTGGCTGATGTTGCAATCGGCACAAGTAGGATCGGCCGTTCGAGCAGTTTCTTCCGCCATCGTTCTGTCGAGCAACGCATCGAAAAATCTCATGAGGTGGTCGAACCAGTACGAGTTCTCCTCCACCTTAGCCCCGCATGCAAGGCACTCCTCCTTGCAACATTCATTACAGAACACGTGACCGCAATGAAAATACGCGGCCTTCGTCAGACTGGTTTGCGTAGATTTGCACCGGATACAATGCGGAACGACCACCCCACCCTTGTAAAGGTAGCCGTCGGCGGTCTTCACGAAGCCTGGCTGGTCGAGGAACTTCATCAGGGCCAAGAATGGCATAGTTCCCTCGTTACAGGCCGCGCACTCGGTGTCTCCGGAGATGGGCGTGTTGGGCATTCCCTCCTTGCAATCAAACGGCTTGCCACATTTTGTACAGTTGAAGCACTTGAGCAGCATCTATCGGCGCCTGAAAAAGTTTATTAGTTAATAGCCATACATATCGAGTAATGGAGAACACCAAGCACAGAAAACATATCCACAAATCACAGAGGGATGCATGCGAGTAATTATTGCTAATATAATAACACTTAATCCTTAGCGGGCCCATTCAGTTTCTCGCTCAGCTTGGTGAGGTTCTCGTTGAAGACGCGGGCGACCGGAATGTACTGCTCGCAATACTGCTCGAACTCCTCGGAGGCCACATCGACTTCGGTAGCGATTTTCTTGGCAGCTACAAACGTCTCCTGGTCGTCCACCTCTTTCAGACGCTTCGTGCCAACAGCGATCACCTTCGCAATAGATTCCTCGACTTCTTTGTGAAGAAACTTCAGATTCTTTTGCAGGCCACTCAACTTGTCATTGTAGCGCTCGCCAGCGCCGGTCTTCAACTTGGTCAGCTCGATCCCCAGCAATGGATTGATATTGTGCTGGCGATGCTGATGGAATTGGCAAACACCGCAGATCAAAGTGGCGCAGTCGATGCAGCTGAAGAGGCGCTCCACAGGGCGGCTGATGTTGCAATCAGTGCAGGTCCGATCATTCTTTCCGGCGGCCTCTTCAGCAATAGCCTGCTCGGCCAGCTCATCGAAAAAGTCGAGCAGCGGGTCGAACCAGTAGGTGATCTCGATTTTCGCACCGCACTCCCAACAGACTTGCTCCTCAGTGCTGCATTCATTGCAGGTGACATGGCCGCAATTGGCATAAACGGGCCTCGTCGTGCCGGATTGCTTGTATTTACACTGCACGCAGGTGGGGATCATCACCTCGCCGCTGCAGACGTATCCCTCGTCTGTTTTCGTGAAGGCCGGTTGGTCGAGGAACTTCATCAGCGCCACGTGGTTCGCGCCGGGCCCGCATTCGGCGCACTCGGTGCTCTCGATGATGGGCGAATTGGGCGCGCCCTCCTTGCAATCAAACGGCTTGTCGCATTTCGTGCAGTTGAAACATTTGAGCAGCATCGGGTGGCCTCCTGGAAAGAAATATTGTATTTCGGGAATAGTTTTGGCAGGTTAGAAATATAAAATCATTTAAGAGAACGGGAAATAAAGAAAAAAAATGGGTGTGCGGCGAAAGGCTTCAAATGTAGTCGTTCGAAACGGACTATAACGTTTCCGGCAGCGACATTTCCGCTAATTTGGGATTAAAAATATAAAACCCTACAAATAACAAATTTTCTTGACATTTTTGATATAAATAAAAGGAATTAAAGTAAGTAAAGACTAGTCGATCAGAAATCACGATGCGGGAGGGCGGGGTAAGACTCCAGATTATATATGGGTCGGGGCCTGAGGGCGCCGCCAAATGCCCCTCTCGAGGAGCCTTTTGCGGGCGCCTTGGGTGGGCCTGGGGGCGCCGTGGATGGGGCCTTTTTCCGGTATGCAGCGATGTAAATTGCGAAAAAACGCTTTTCAGACGACTTTTTGCAATTTACATCGCTGCATACCGGAAAAAAGCCCCACCCACGGCGCCCTCAGGCCCACCAAGCCGCAAAGGCTCCTGAGAGGCATTGGCGCCCTAGGCCCGACATAACCCAGCCGACACCCAACTTTTGTATCTCGGCCCCCTGTTCATCTACAGGTGTAAAGTATACCAAAATGTTCGTCTTGCTGTGGCGAGTATTTTGGTATACTTTACACACCTGTAGATGAACAGGGAGAAGAGATACGGTAGGTGAGGGTCGGCTGGGGTTATCTGGAGTTTAGCCGAGGGCGGTTTGCGCATCGTACGGCGTTTTTTTCTTGGTATTTGGACAAAAAGCCATCTAACTTTGTTTTTTTCTTCTGAAATGTCTAAATACTTGTCAGAAAACCATTTTTATGACTATTAGAAGCATGAAACAACGAATTTTACAGGGACAGGGCGAAAATCTCGCTGGCCAAAACGTCAAGGTGCCCCCCCCCCCGGACCGAAGGTTTGAGAAAAACAAGCAAAAGGCACTTTTCGTGAGCGCAGCTTTCAAGGATAGCTAGAGATGTCGACGACCGATGTAGATGCCCGGGGTTGGTGCTTTCCATCCGATGAAATCCCTGCCTAGGGTGTAGGTAAAACGCGTGTAAAAAGAAAATTTGCTCTGAAAGGGTCTATTTTGCTCTTGTTGTGTCCAGCGTTGAGCAAAAATGGAGCTTTGCGAACTTTTCTCGAGGACTATTATCGTTCAATAGTTTTTAAAACATATGATTTTTTTGGAGTTTTAAGCTTTCCAGGATCAGCTACGACGGATCGCAGAACTCGAAAGGGATCCTTCGAAAGATTCCTTGTGAGGTACTCTCGCAATCCTCGAGTAGATAAATTTGTAAAATTATGAAAAATATATTCTTTGTGGTGTAAGATGATGTAAAGTGTTTTTTAATCATGCTATCAATGCTTTTCCGTGGTCTTTTTTTCGGACGGGGACGGGACGGGCAAATGTCGCACGGTTCGACAGCAGTATTTGCTAAGTAAACTTTGTGTACTAATAATCATCAACTCAATAACTCAACTAGGTATTGATACATCTTACGTAGTAATCTAGACTATCCACGGGTTCTTTAACAGGGGAAAACTTGATTTCGCCTATTTGCATCTCGCCTACTGCTATTTCGCCTCCTCTTATTTCGCCTACATCGCATTCCGCCTACATCTTATTTCGCCTTTATTCCCCACCTCTTATTTAGTTCCTTTTTATAAAGCTTTAGTAGAGCTTCGTATATGGTTTCTTCCATGATAAAAAAGCTGGATGGCTTTTTAAATAACACTGCGCTGAAACAGCAGTGTTTGTCTTTTCCCCTGACAATTCCAAAGATCCTGTTTGCTTTTGCTCAAAAGGATTAAACTGTCCATATATACTGGAGGTATACTAAAGCTTGTTGCGCATAAAAAGGTAATATGCAAAATAGGCGAAATGAAAGGTAGGCGAAATAAGAGGAGGCGAAATAGCAGTAGGCGAGATGCAAATAGGCGGGATGAAATGAAATCTTTAAAAGGACATTCGTGATTTTTTTTTTGTCCAAAATACCATCAGCGCTTAAAAATTTTCCTGGCTAGCCATATGCGTCAATACTATCGTGGAACTCAAAGTTTTACTTTTTATTATTCACCATTTCTTCCGCTCCCCTCATCCGGAAGAACCTTGATCCCGAAATATCATAATTGTGTCCAGAAAATGAGGTTTCCCAAGGCGACCTCGATGATCCGGTTGAACACCAAGTGCAGCACATTATTTAATGCTCCCCAGACGCACAATGTTCAGCATCGGGGTCACCGGGGGACCATAGCGGAAGTATGTTGAACCCGTTTTTGGGCCCTAGGGGGGTGTTTGTTAAGGTATTCTGAAAGTTGTGTGAGGCCCCAGAAGGAACGAGAGAGAGAGAGAGAGAGAGAGAGGGAGAGCGAGACAGAAGAGAGAGAGAGAGAGAGGAGAGGGGAGAGAGAGAGGGAGAGAGAGTGAGAGAGAGGGCGCAGACGAAAAGGTGCGCCCCGTCGGCCACGCGACCCTATCTGTTGACAGTACTAGGAAGCGATTCACGAGCCCATTTTTTGGGCCCTCTGCTGGGTCCAAGAAAACGGAGGGGAGAGACGGAAAAAGAAATCCGCGCCTCGGGCGATCCACCCAGCACCCACATCGGCCCTCACTTTTGCGCAAATACGCATCAGACCCCCCGGGCTCTCCAAGGATCGTATAAAACGAGGGATCGCCCCAGGGTTAGACACATTACTTTTCGAGAACTGGTAATTTTAGAACATCATCTTCGAGCTCTTCTGGACATTTCTGGGCTACTGCAGTGCTTATTATATTTTATCGGTTTTTAGCTTTTTGATTCTTCTACCATAATTTTTAGCTCCCGATAATTATTTTCGTATTTTTTTGCTCACGTATTAGAAGACTTTCGACTAGATATCGAACAGGAGCAGCAGTAATTGTGAAATTTAACGCTTTGTTATTTAAAGAAAATCCTAAAAAAACGCTTTTTCAACCATCCCTGCCCTCTATATCTCTATCCGCCCGCGTGCTCTCATGCTCCCTGGCCTGCTCTCTCTCTCTCTCTCTCTCGCTCTCTCTCACTCACTCTCTCGATCTCCCTATCCACAGTCTCGCTCTCCCCCACTCTCTAGCCGACTCTCTCTCTCTCTCTCTCTCTCTCTCTCTCTCTCTCTTACCGACCTAAACGCCATTTCACAGGCATGATCTCCAAGCTTCTGTGTGCCCTCCTCGCGGGGGTCGCACTGGCCCAGTTTGACGGGGGACTCGAAGACGCCTCTAAGGTCGATAAATTTGCCCAGGTACCGTAATCCTCGTAATCTGTATCACCGCACTTTTTAGGGAGGTCGCGGAGATAAGGGCGGAAACTACAACTCGCTTAATGATTCTTTTGACAGGAGAGGGAAGGGTGAATGTAAAGGTCAGTGGATTACGGTAACCGGATATACTACGATATATTTACACCTTGAAATATCTAAAAACTTTATTTTGGGCAAAAAATGCGGTCGTGACCCGATGAGGCCGAAGAAAGAGAAGCCGGAGGGAGAGAAGAAGAGGTAACCTAAAATATTTCATTGAGAAGAGTAGGAAATGAAGATTTTATAGGTTGTGTATATTTAATAGATACTGAAATCATAATTGATAGCTGGCTTAAAATCTCTCTGAAATTCCAGATTCCCTCGCGAAGCCACCCCATTCGACTATATGGACGATGACTGGACGGATTCGGTGGATCAGCCGATGTTTGATGAGGTAAAAAGCATAAAATCGCTAAAGTTTTTAAAATGCAAAAATCCAGAACAAATGAAAAGCCAGGAGCAAGCAAAAATCTTCTAGCGAACTAAAAAAAATCGAGTTTTTTAGGCCCACGTCTTCTCGTTCCCGATGCAGCGCAACGGCCTCGGCGGCTTCAATCGCCGCGAGAAACGCCAAGAGTTCGGTCCGGATTCGATGATGGGCTATCGGGGAGCACCGATGGGGCAAGGTATGTTGGGATACATTAAAAAGCGATTACTAGAAGGTTATAAGTGGTAATTTCCAAAATTTAGGAGCCATGCCGATGGGCCAGATGGGACCGGAGGGTATGGGACCATCGAGAATGGGCCCGATGGGAGAGCCACCAATCGGACAAGGTATGAATTTTTTATATGCCTAGTTACCTACAGTAACTTGTCATTACTATCATACTCTGGTATTAGGCGATACAATAACCGTTACGCTGCTAATAGACGAAATTCAGGAGCCTTGCCAATGGGCGCGATGGGAATGGGACCTATGGGAATGGGCCAGCAGATGGGACCTGGCCAGATGAACCAAGGTAGGTGTCTCCCTCACTCTCTCTCTCTGTCTCTCTGTCTCTCGCTCTCTCGCACTCTCTCTTTCTTTCTTTAGCTCTCTCTTTCTTTCTCGCGCTCACTCTCTCTCACTCTCTCTTTCTCTCGCTCGCTTCTAGCTCTATCTGAACATTTCAGGACCAATGTCGATAGGCCCCAGAAGACATGGACACGGTGGACCCGGACGTCATCACCATGGACGGTTCGGAGGACAACAGCAAGGTTTCCAAGGTTATGATAATCCAGTTATTTCCTTCTCTCTTTCTCTCTCTCTCTCTCTCTCTCTCTCTCTCTCTTCCTCTCTCTCCCTCTCAAATCACTCTCCCTTCCAGGACCCCCACAAAGCCAGATGCCCGGCTACAACCCCTACCAGATCGAACGTGGCCAGGAGGGACCCTACGCCAGGAACTTCGACTACAAGCTCCCCCAAGGCAACCAGCCCTTCCCGCTCCAGGAGCCAAGCTTTGAGGCCGTCATGCCGTAAGCTCACTTAAGCCAGCTGGGACCTTAAAAATGCCTTCCAGATCCGCCCCTCAAGCCCCGAACTCGTCGCCAAACCCCAACGAGCCGCGCCGCTTCATGAAGATGTTCGGCAAGAGGCAGAACTTCGAGAACTTCCAAGGAAACCAGATGCCACCGATCGCCTTCAACGACAACGACGACCACGAGTATTCGAGGATCGAGCGAGCCTTGATGGCTATGCGGCAGCAGCATCACAGGAGGATGCAAAGGCGAGAATCTGGGCCCGAGGCGACGAACATGCCATTCCCAATGGATCGTGAGCCCACTCCGGCTGAGATCCTGATGATGAAGCTGCCGATTATGAACAAGGAGACGCCACAGCCGCAGCGGTTTGTGAGGTTGGTGACGAAGTAGAGGCTAGGCCTGGCTTAAGCTAGTCTCAGACTTACTAGATTCTTAAAATAACACCTATCTTTCAGGTCACCCATGGAGCCCACCGATGACATGATGCGCGGAAAGCTGCCAGTCATCAAGCGCGAGGCCGGAGAGTTCATGGGACCGGGCCGGCAGTCCGGATTCCAGAATAGCCGCTTCGGATCCCGTCGCATGGATCATCTGGCACCACGCTCACCGATGGGAATGCTGCCCGGATTCGGCCAGGGCCCTCGTGCCGACGCACCATTCGAGGGGGAGCAGGCACCGCAGATGCCGTTCCCATCTCCGTTCGGTGGACCTTCGCAGGACTTCCCGATGGGCCAGGACGGACCCATGCGCAGGTCGCCCAGACAAATGCCAGACGACGGCCCGATGGAGATGAACAACGGACCGATGCGCCCGGATTTCCAGCAGAGCTTCGATGGTTCTCCTGGACACAACCGCCCAATGATGCCACAGGGTGATGCTCCCTTTCCCCAACCACCAATGACCCGTCGGACCAGCGCAGGATGGCCCAATGAGACCTCCAAGGTTCGGTCCTCGACCTCAAGGTCCATCGCAAGATGGACCTGTGATGCCACCGCAGTTCGGACCGGGTCCTCAACCTGGACCTGCTTCCAACCTGGCCAGGATGGACCAATGATGCCACCTCGTCGCTTCCAGCCCGGACCGGGTCCTCGCCCCGATGGCCCGTTCCCATTTGGCCCTTCTGACGATGAACCTTTTGGAATGGGACCCCGACTTGATGGATCTCGCTTCCAACCAGTCCCAGATGGCCCAATGATGCCGCAGCAATTCGGAGGCGAGCGCAGAGAACAACGGCAGGGACCACGCCGAGGACCTCGAGGTGGGCAGCGTGGAGGACAGCGTGGATTTGGTCCCCGACCAGGTCCCGGTGGCCCCTTCCCGTTCGGACCTTCTGATGATGCGCCGATGCCCCCGATGTTCGGACCTGGACCTCGACTTGACGGACCTCGCTTCCAGCCAGGACCCGGACCTCGCCCGGATGGACCCTTCCCGTTCGGACCCTCTGATGATGTCCCGATGCCACCCCAGTTTGGACCGGGACCGCGTCCTGACGGACCATCCCAAGATGGCCCTCGACGACAGGGACGTCGCTTCCGTCCCTCTGGTCCCCGACCTCAACCCCCGATGCCGTTCCCGGGATTTCCAGGCATGGATCAGGATGCTGATGACGACCAGATGCCAATGATGCCCCAATGCCATTCATGCGCCGTGGAAACGGGCCCAAGGTGTTCAGGATGATAAACCGTAGCCCGCGCCCAAATCCATTTGCTCCTCCGCCTCCGCCACCATTCGCTGGATTGCCGCAAATGCCTAGCGCTGGTCTCCCGGAGCTGCTCCGCCTTTTGACTGACTTGGGAGAGATTTCTGCCATGCGACAGGGACCCCGACGAGGCGGAAAGCCAGGACGGAAGCCGGAAGGTGGAAAGGCCCCGGCGCAGGAGCAGTTCACGTTCAAGATGGGACCCGAGGGAGTGTCGGTACAGAGCTTCTCGGCCAGGATGGAACGGCCAAAGAAGGAGGAGCAGGAGGAACAGGAAAATGGTGAGTTCTACATGGAGGATGGAGGAGGAGTAGGATCTCGTAATCCATTACATTATCTCGGGAGATCGCAGGATAAAAACGTTAGAGAGCCCAATAAAAGTTGGTTATTCCAGTCCCACCAACCCCTCCGCCATTCGTCGCCGACAACCGGGTAGATGAACCTCAAGCTGATGAGGAGCAGCCGGAGCCGGAGACCAGGCGAACGCCGCTTCGTTTCGACCAGCGATCCTTCCGGCGAGCACGACTCGAGAAGAAGCTCCAGGCGTTGAACAAGGGACGCGGGGACGGAAGCGTTGACCCGGCTGAGGGTTCTCTTATTCAGGTATGAAAAGCGGTACCTTACGGATCGATTCAGAACCGAGATATGAACGGTACAAGGCGATGAGCAAGTTATAAACAGGAGTATAAGCCCGTTTCCAGTTGGAACGCGGCGGCATCCGATTCCCGGAGCAGCAACAGCAGTGAATTTCACGTGTTCTATTCGACCTCAGACGACACAAAATACGAGTAACAATGTTATATATGTGTGCTTGCTTTCAGCAGGATCAGTTTTTGTCTTCGCCACGCTTGGCGATCAATAAAGTTTCCAGTTGACAACACAGACACGACATCTAATTCGGGCTACGCGACACCACGATACACCTTACACTACACAGGTAACAGCCCGAAACCTAGGTCATTCTCCCGCTAGATACATGAAAATAAGCGTATAGGCCCAGGCTACACGCCAGGTACATCAGGTATACTTACCGCTGCGCGTGCCGTAACGCGTGCCGCAGCGTGTGCCGCAACGTGTGCCGCAGCGCGTGCTAAGGAAACTGAGGAAATGTGATCCAATTTAAACAGACATCAACTTGATTTATATACCTTTATTCAATATGTACAAACTCCGAGGGGCTACCGCGCCTCCTCGTAGGTTGGGGGAACCTCATTTAGATGTGGTGTCTGCAAGCGGGTGACATTTTGCATTGGTGGGGTTTGATCGCGCCCTCTCGTCGCTGGTTGGGCCACTTCGCGAGAGCGGAACACCCGATTTCCGAGCGGATTCTGGATTGGATCGTGTAGCGGGTCCGGGCTGACAGCGCCAGACGACGCCGCGATGTTGCCGCGGCCCACCAGCCAGAACGTCTCCATCACGCCTTTGCCCTAAAAAATTGTTGTTTTTTTGCCTTTTTGCTTTTCATCTTCTCCAAGATAAAACTTTGATTTTGAATGTAACCCTCAGTCGAAAAACCTGAGGTCAAAGCAAACTTCTGGCGCTTTTTGGAGCAAAGGAAAATTGTAGGTATTCCGTACCAGTCCAAAAATAACGAGGGTCAGGAATACCTATCATTACTTCTAGAATCTTCCAAAATAAATCAGAAACGCTAAATTTAGAGCATAACCTGGCTCGGGTTTTCGGAAGCCGATTTATAGGCATGAAGTGACGCTCCTAGTTTTATTTTTGGACGTCCAATATTTAGATTTTTAATTCGGGCCTGAACCGGTTACTGTAATTCCATTAAGCTCCAAATTATATCGAAAAAGGTTTCAGTTATAGCCCTATTTCCGTTAATCCGCTTACCTTGATGATCACTTCACCCCTGGGCTCCGTCTCGTAGCCACCAACTCGGCATAGCAGGTGGTAGGCATCGGAAGACATATGAATTCGACCCGCTAAAATTAGAGCAAATCTTACAGAAAGCTCTAGAACTCACGTTTTCCATTACTTTCCATGCGAGAAGCCGTGTTTACCGTATCCCCGAAGAGGCAGTACCTGAAAAAGATGCTTGAGAGGGCTAGCTACTTCGAAGATGCAAAAACCTGGGCCTAGTGGTCAGTAAAAAGTGATCCTTACAGTTGGACAATGCTGGGTTCCAAAAAGCAAAACGTAATTCCCATGCCGGGAATCGAACCCGGGCCGCGTGGGTGAAAACCACGAATCCTAACCACTAGACCACATGGGAGGACGGGAGAGGGGGGCGCTGGGTGGGCTTTTCAGAGTTGGGCGCTGGCGCCAGGATGAGTAATGGGTCGGCGAAAAAGTCGATACCATGCAGAATCGTTTGAAAACTAACGATTTCAGGCCAAAATTTAGGCGTATTTTAGCAGCATTTTAGGGCAGCTAATGTAGGTAATATTGAACGTCATTAAAATTAGTGTAAATTCTATACCTTGGCATTGCCAGTCCTACAACTCCAGCGACACAAGATCCGGAGTGCATCCCGATTCGTAAATTTATCCGTTCTTGCGGCAGATGAGGGATACGATGAAGCTAAAAAAAGATGGTGATTACGAAGTTTTTTTTTGATTTTTAGATACCTGTACAGCCCTCAAAAAATCGAGCGACATCTCGGAAATTTCTTTGACGTGCTGGATGCCATTCCGATGGGGTAATCCGGACACGCAGAGATATCCATCGCCAATCGTTTCGACCTAAAATTGTAATTAGGACTATAATAATTATGAAATAAGGCCAAGCAGTTAGAAAAACACTGATGGTTGCCAATTGTAAGGAAATTACTCTACCTTATAAACAGAGTGCCGCTCAATAATGGTATCAAATGTAGTATACAAATCGTTAAGTAGGTTGACAATCTAAAAGCTGTCATTTCTACCGTATCCATCGAAATACTATACCTGGAGCGGAGTACATTTCGCGGCCAAATTCGTAAACTGCACAACGTCGGAAAAGAATATTGTGACGCTGTCGAAGGATTCGGGCTCGACGGATTGGCCGAGTTTTAGCTTGTCGGCGGCTTGCCTAAAATAATTATTTATATCGAGTTTTAATAAAAAAAATTGCTTAAAAACAGCATCAAAGTTCTAAGACGTACTTTGGTAACATTCGATACAACAGGATATCACTCTTTTTCTTCTCCTCCACCAGCTCTGCCATGCGATCTTCTACCTAAATTTTTGGTAGTTTCAGGAGCTCGACCTATCCCTCTCTCTCGCTCTCTCGCTCTCTCTCTCTCTCTCTCTCTCTCTCTCTCTCTCTATCTCTCTGCTTCGTTCACATACCTCTTTCTCCAAAGTCTCCGCATACGATTCCATCAAATTAAAGACGTGGTCCATCAAATTTTGCTGGCCACCATCTTGTGCTGTCTAAAAGTTGTTAGTAAGCACTTCCAGCCCTAAATTTCTCTTACCATCGACTTGATGATAGTCCGCACTGTTGAAATGGATGGTCTCGATTCGGCTTCTTCTGACCAACAATCACGAATCATGTGGACCTAAAAGAAAGATTTTTTTCACATTATTAGAAAAATTTTTGGACTTAAATTGATCCGGGAAAAGTTAAAATTGAGATTATATGCAGCTAGAGTTATATATTGACAATCAATAACACGATACCGCCAAAATTTGACTTACTGCAGCGGGGTGAAGCTCGATTTCTTCCGGAATATTGAGCTGTGGACGCATCGGGATCGTTGGGTTACCACGTTTAACTTGGTAAAGGATTTCTAAACGATACGTATTGCAAGGTCTCACTCTCTCTCTCTCTCTCTCTCTCTCTCTCTCTCTCTCTCACCTTCAACCTTCTCATTCCGGTTATCCATATCGTAGACCGATTTCTTGGTGACAATCTCTGAAGAAATGATGGCCATCGCGTAAACGTCTGATTCTTTTGTCGGTGCCAACCCGGGTGTTCGGAGCATCTCCGGGGAGTAGTACAACATTCCTGACGACGATTATATCAAAAACTTTAACGGCAAAGCCCACTTTTCTTCGATACTTTCTCCCCAAGTCTAAGCGTCGCGCAGCCGAATCCGCTGACTTTCAGCTGCCAACGATCGTCAATCCAGCAAGTCGCGGAGCTGGAATTCTTAGATTGTTATGGATTAAAGAGATGGTGATAGCTAATTTTATGACAGCTAATTTTTATAATTACGAAATTCGATTTAGAAAATTAGATTTTCGTTTTCCCTTTCATCAAAAAAATACATTTTTCACCAATGATATTTATGGCGTAATCGGATTTCCAGCTACCAGGGACTACAAGTATCATGTTTTTATTACGTTAACTTACCATAAATTCCCATGAACACCCAAGAACGACTTGTGGATAAAGTTCAACCCTTCGGCGAGATCACGAAGTAGTGAGATGGCAAAATAGGCATCAAGATTGATATTGCCCTTGGCGATGACGTCCTAAGGTTTAATTTTGATTAGATTACCCGTGGTTAAGACATACCTCCACAGTTCCACGACTCGCGTACTTCCACACCGACATCATCGGCGTGTGGTCATGGCAGATGCCGATGAAACGGTGGACGTTGTCGTGCTCGAGCTTGCGCATCTGGAATGGATTTTTGTGGTCGTGATACCTAAGGCTAAGCCTAAGTAAGCCTAAGCTAAGCCTAAGCCAAAGTCTAAACCTAAGCTGACCCGAGGCCAAAGCCTAGGTCTAGGTCTCAGCCTAAGCTTAAGCTTAAACTAACAAGCCGAAGCCTGTAAGCCGAAGCCTACGCAGCTACTCCATCCGTCACTTACCAATCGAAATTCCGAAAAATCGCTCGGGGCCAACTTGTTGATCTGTTTGTACTTGTAGCAGAAGACCGGGTCGCCTGGAAATCAAACTTTTAAAATTGTTCGCGGATATTAAATCAATTTTCGTTACCTTTACTGGTACACATAGGATAACGGGGGGGGCACTCAAACTTTTTATATGATAAAAGTCTTTTTAAATATGCTTTTTTCGGGCTGTAAAAAAACTCTTAGTATATTTTTCGGTCCTCTATCGAATGGCATTTTCAAAATCTCGAAAATATTCAAAACGCCGAAAATTTTTTCCCCCCTGTTATCCTATGTGCTGCCCATAGTTTTCAAAATGGTTTTAGGCTATAAAACTTTTATAATACATTTTTCGCGTTGTAAAAATCTCTTAGTATTTTTTTTTGGTGTTCTATCGATTCGCGTTTTCAAAATATCGAAAATCTCAAAAATTTGGCTTTCCCCCCACCCCGTTATCCTATGTGCTGCCCATGGATTTTGATCAATTTTTGTTTGTTCGATAAAAAATTTCATTTACATTATTTCGGGCTGAAATTAATTTTCCTAGGGCAGTTTTCGACGCTTTACCGAATGACGTTTTCAAATTACCGAAAATTTCGAAAATTTCGAAAATTTGACTTCCCCCCCCCGTTATCCTATGTGCTGCCCATAGCTTTTTCTCAGTTTTTGTTTATTCAATAAAAAATTTCCGTTACATTATTTTGGGCTCATATATATAGTATATTTTTCGACGCTCTATCGAATGGCACGCGCAAAATCCCTCACTAATTGCAAATTTCATAATTGTGAGTGCCCCCGTTATTTTATTCCCCCCCCCCCCGTTACCCTATGTGTACCCCTTTACTTACCTAAATACATAAAATAAGCTCCAGTAGCTGTTTCGGCCTTGCTGCCAACCGAGAATTTTGACGCTCCGGATTTTGAAGAATGAAGCGAGTGCATGCTTTTTTCTTCGATCTAAAGTATTTGGATTAGAGCTGAGATATATATATATATATATATATATATATATATATATATATATATATATATATATATATATATATATATATATATATATATATATATATATATATATATATATAGAAAGAGACAGATGTAGAGAGAGAAAGAGAGAAGAGAGATCCTTACCCGACTCTCTCGCATCCCAGTCCGTTCCAAGTAATGGTAAGGAATCTGCCATTCAGAGTCGAGACGACGCTGCTCCTTACGCTTTTCGCTAAAAGGTGCGCCAGTTATAGTGATCAAATTGGTGTTACTTACCGTATGATGTAGATTATGAAAGCGACAAAGCATAAGAGTAGCAAAATGGCGATCACCGATCCCGCAATAATGTAAGCCCCGCTTTGTTCCCAGGTACTGGTGGGGCAGCTTTTTCCGGAGAATCTGAAAATTTATCGATACGGAGAGAGAGAGGGAGAGAGAGAAAGAAAGAGAGAGAGAGAGAGAGAGAGAGAGAGATATCTACTTACCCGCATCTAGGTGTTGCAGTTGGTTGAATGCCACCTCGGCTTTGCCAAACAGCTGTCGCTGGGTTCTCGTAATTCGGGAAGGCTTCCTAAAATGAAATTAAAAGCGGATTTTTTCATGAAAGAGGTTAATACATAAAGTTTAAACGATTAAGAAGTTAATGTTTTCATTTTCAAAGTTTCAATTTTGCAAAAACCCGAATTGGTAGATTTCTGCAAATCTCAATAATGATCTGAAAGACTAATAATGCCGAAAAAATTCGAAATCCAGGCCAATTTTTGCGTAAATTTTCGTCGTTAGGATTACTATAAAAATCTTACAATATAATCTCCATATCCGGCCCACGTCAAATTAATCATCCGCCACGGTTGTCCGGTCCGAGAGCCAAGCCCATAGACGTAGAAGTACGGTACGCGAGTAGCGTTCGGCGTCATCTCAATCGAGCCGGACCAGCCTGGAAGTGTATTTTGTAGCTTGTAGTCAAATAAAAGACATAAAAACTAAAGAAAAAGTAGGATTTTGATCCATAAAAACGTCGAAGGTCACTCTCTTGAGCATCAGACTTACCAGTAAACGCCACACTGGTCCGAACTTGCTTGAATACACTCCGATTGCGAAGTCCATTCTGAGGGTCCAAGGTGATGGAAGCGTTGACGCAGTAGACGTAGTAGAGGAAAGCGTCGAAGAGTTGCTGTCCGAAGCTGCCCATCTAAAAAATGACGCTAAAAACCTGGTCAAATTAAAGACAATTTCACGAGCATGCAGGCATCGAGGGCTGCCGATGAGCTGGGGGAAAGATTTTGCAGGTTTACAGATTCAGATAGGTACAAAAGCAAAAACATTTTCTCGAATCTAAATCGTCGAAATCCCCTTAAAAATCGATTATGAAATAATGCATGCATTTTACTAGCCGATATTGAGCACACGCATGCAACTAATTATACAGAAGTGATCGTGAAGATTTCCAGTTTCCCTTTCCCCAAAGCTCTCCCTCGGCAACCCCCATTTCTTGCCGATTTTCAGATACCAAAGGTTGTACCCCGGTATAGGTGTTCGTATTTTCCAAGCAGTCACTCGTTGAGCAGTAGAACGGGTAACCCTTCACGTTTTCGAGCATCTAAAACACAGCGTAAACTGTTATTAACTGACTAAAAATCTCTATTTAAAAAATAAATTTTTATTTTCAAACCTAGCGTGCTTAAAACAAAAAAGTGCAACAAAACTAGAGCTTCTAGTTTTGATTTTGCTGTACGTTTTGAAGGCCCTAATCACCACGCATTCGATAGCTATATCTTGTCCTATCCTACAGTACCTAAGTAACTAGTTCTAAGATGCACTAAAGACAACCGAACGCAAAAGCAAAAACCGTTACTTCCAAGCTTAAGTTTTTCATCCCCTAAAGAAGCTAATCACGAAGAAAGGTGCTTTTCTGACCTCTGGACCCAAATCTGCGGATGTTTTCCCGTCGACAGTTCCGTCGTTTTTAAGATCGATCTGAAACCGGAAAATGTAAATAAAAAATAAACATACGACTAGCATCCTCGTGGCGGCGGCTTTTGCAACGTCGTCAAGTCCATCGGCGTTGTCGTTGATGGTGTCGATCCACATTGGGGTGTACCCACCGTCCACTAGAAGGTTAGAAATGATATCTCTCGCTTGCTTGCTCTCTCTCTCTCTCTCTCGCTCTTTCTCTATGTCTCTCTCTTCCTCTCCTCTTGAGAATTACTTACGTTTTTCCGCCGTCTCCGAAACGCCAAGCTGCCCAAAACCATATCCACGATTGTCGAGCAGGACATAGACGTACTCGGTGCTAAAATGGGTCTATATCTGAAAACTCTAAAGAAACTCTGCTAGCATGCCCTAATGCGGAAAAACGGTATTCAACTTTTAAGGAAATACGACTTACGTATTCATGCCAGACTCCGTAATCGCGATCAAGAAGTCGCGTTTTGTCGCGTCATCCGGAAGACAGACGCCGATGACTGAAATTAATGTCGTTAGGACTGATTCGGACGAGTTTCTATCAAAGAATCTCTGCTAGCTGGCCTGAAAAAGCTGCACTTTGTTTTAAGCCTTTAAAAAGTAGTTTTGATTCAGGCATCGTAATTCTATCCTTTCTTCTTCCCTTCAATTCCTGTCTTCATTAATGCTCAAGTTTTAATGTGTGAAGTGACCAGAGCTATGTTCCATGGAATCCGTTGATCCGTATCGTTTAAACGTCAGCCTGTTGATCTTATTTTCACTTTTTCTTGGTCTACTGTTCCCTTGACATCACTAGAGTACCGTACCACTCGGGAACCCCGAAAAGTTCAGAATTCTGATTAAAACCGGCGAAGTCCTTTAATTCGATGCCTCGGGCACCAGACAACAACAAGACCAGGATTTCATCACCACAGAGAGAGATTCTCGAGGACTCGATTGACTCCAAAATGGAATGATTCCAGTCAGCAAATCGGGCTTCGGGGGCCGGTGGTTATCAAAGAACCGTGAGAGAGAGGGAGCGAGAACGAGAGAGAGAGAGAGAGAGAGAGAGAGAGATAGACTGAGCGAGACAGATACTCACTTCTAGCTCTTGTTTGCATCTTCTGAAGCGCAGCCACCATCGCTTGTCGGGTGCTTCCCTTTGAGACCTTTTGTGTGGTACTGACGGAAGATTGATAGGTGGAACTATCACTAAGAGCATCCTAAAAATCGGTTGATTAACCTTATATTTTATTAAGGGTCATGATACGTAAAATAAGTCATCACAACCGTGACTTGAAAAAGGGTTGACCTTACCGATACGTCCCCAATCATGTCAATACATGCGCCATAACCGTCTTCGGCGTAGAAAAGTCCCACGATATCCCTAAAAATGCAAAGCTAGAGAACGAGATAGAGAGAGAGAAAGAGAGAAAGGGAGAGACAAAGCGAGAGAGGGGAAAAAGCGAGAGAGAGAGACAGAGTGAAAGAAAAGCTTTAAAACCTACCAATCGAACATTTCATTCAAAGCAGAGAATGCGTATCCGAGTCTAGAAAAAACCGAAACTTCGAAAAACTTAATTTTCGGCTTACTGTCGGTAATTTGGGGTGACGACCGTCATGTATGGAAAACGAACGTTGTCGGAAAGCGTAGCTGCTGATGCATAGCCCCATGCTACCTAAAAGATGACACTTTTTAAGAAGCCTCGTTCTATAGTACCTGCAGAATCTCATAGTACCCGCTGAGGATGCCGACCGGGATGATAGCTGAAAAAGAAGCCAAATGGAGGCACCGAAAGTAAAAAAGTTAACAGCTCATTGGGGACAAGACGGGTATTAAACAAAGTATAAGCTGACCTGCCCCGCAAGCCGGACCGATAATCACATCAACACCCATCTCCTTCATCATCTCGACGGCAAGGCCGGCGGCGTTTGATTCTGTGCAGTCCGTGTAGTTGACGACGAATCTGAAGCAATTTATCCATATATTAGATGGTCGGCAGGGTCGCCGAGGTAAAAAATAATGCGGCTTGAGTAGCTTCACTGGGATTACGTAAAGCGTCGTTACGTACGTATTACGCTAAAAACGTACTCAAATTTAACCGAATCCAGTAGATGATCATCCCTGATCTGCTGCAGAGCCAGGGTAATCACTCCGCCAGTTGTTGAAAATCCGATTTGGGGTTGCAGCACTTCAGTAACTAAAGAACCGGATACGGTGCAACATCCAAACTTTCGGTTCTTACCAATCATTCCCACTCTCAGAGTTGTGTTCCTGCCAGCATCGTTCGCCCAAGAGGGCTGAAAAATCGGTTATTTCTAGATGGTGACCGACTTACCGTAGTAACTTGTGGTGGAAGCTCGGTGGTAATAATTGGTAAAGTCGATATCGTCGGAATTAGACCTCCAGTGGCCGTCGTGGGAAGAATTTGGACATGGATTACCGAGACGAGGAGGAAGAGTAGAACGAGCATGGCGGCATTTAGGGAGAGAATCGTGGCAGCTGAATGCAAGATAATAGAAGTAAATGCATAGAGAGAAAGAGAGCGAGAGTGAGTGAGATATCGTGAGGATGAGATGGCGGGAGAAACCACAATGAGATTGAACGGACGGATGGTCGAAAGTGAGAAGGAAAGAAAAGGAGCACGAGATAGAGAGCGGGAGAGAATAGCCCGAGATGACGCGAAGAGAGAGAGAGAAAGCCAGAGGGAGAGAGAGAGAGAGAGAGAGAGAGGGGGACGAGAAAACACACAAAAAATCGACATACTCTCGAATTTTTGAGAGCCAAAAATACAGTATAACAAGGTAGGGGAAAACGTAAGGCGGCGGATAATAAAACCAGTACCGTAGTATCCAAATCAGCCTAGAAATTTCAAAACAATACTATTGACAATCCAGAACAAGTGCCGCCGCCGACTTCTTCCACTCAAAAGTGCTACCTCCTGCCGAGGTGAGAGGATTTCTGGTTGCCTGGGCTGGTGGAGAGGGGCCGGGGAGGAAACCCTAAACTCCTTCGAGAAAAGAGAAATCACCGGAATTAACACCACCCCGAGAAATTCGGAATTGTTGTGGCTGCCCCCCTCCAGAGGGGTCTGACTGACTGCTCTGCCGCCGAGGTGGAAGCCATATCTGTAAATCCGCCTTGGAAAAGTTTTTGAGGGGGGAATCCCCCCTCAAAAACCGATCACTGACACATCGGCCAATGTAATTTTTGCCGAATTAGTGATTGGTGCGGATCCTGGGCGGGGAACTTTGAGCCCGGATTCTGATTGGGCTTCCTGGATTTCAAAGTTCAGAATCACGTCATTAAATTCTTGGAAAGCTGAATGATATATGCTGGGAAGCGGCCTCTACCATTAAAGGTACTGAGAAGCGATCGAACCTGCCCCTTCGGCCATCGGACAGGGTAAGTGTTTACTTTACCCCCCCCCCCCCCCACAGCCGAAGGGTCGCAAAGCTGTCGGTATTTTGGCTTATTTTGTCGGGATTTTGCAACGCCATTCGATAGAGCGTCGAAAAATATACTAAGAGTTTTAATTTGAGCCTACAATAATGTAAAATAGAAAAGTTATAGCCAAAAACTTCCGGCTGGGGGGGTAAAGTAAACCGTAGCCGAGGGACAGCTACTCGTAGCACCAAATGACGCACGCTACCGCGTCTTAAAAAATAGAAGCGTTACCGTTGTGACAAAAATTAGACGTGGGGACCGTATTTTGGCGTACTTCGTAAGTGTCGAGACCTAGTTGGGGCAAGGGTCGGCTCTGATACTTCCTCTTACGTCAAAAACGACGCAGGGGACAGTTTATCACTTTCCAACCCCGCGAAATAGCTGAATGTAAAAATTCCGTGGACAAGTATAGATCTTTCCCTGAGGCTCAGGTGTATTATTTCTTTGTTTTCTTGCAAGGTTAGCAAGGAAGTAGTTCGGGCAGCGTAGTATCGTTTGTACCATGGTTTATTTAAAGAAAATTAATATTAAAAATATTTATCGGTTCAGAAATGAGATCAGAAAAATGCGGTGATATTTCGGGGTTGCTTAAAAATGCGGGATGAGCCTGGACATGGAGATAGAAATCTGGACTTTCATTTGAATCGTTCGGGATCGGGATATGTTTAGAGCAAAACGGGGCGTACATTCAAAAACATAGACGCAAGAGCTGGCATTGCAAAGACATTAATCTTTTTAATATGAAAACGTTTGGTCAATATATTTGGTTCTGACGTCGGAAAAGTACAGGAAAGAAAGCTGTAGAGGATCAGGAGGGCAATGACGTTCAAAGAATTCTTATCGCGGCGTCTGCATGTCCCTGTACATTCCGACAGACGTATGGTATCCGGGCAGTGCGTCCGAGTGGCGACTTTCTGCCGAGCCGAGTCGCGTCGCGTTTTGCATCGGTGGGGTGGGCTCACGATTTCTGAAACAAGCCAGTTAATGAAACATTTAGATCTTTAAAATATGCGCAATTTTTGGAAAAAATCGGCTTGATTTAAACACAGGTCCGTGCATCCACCCGAAATCCACTCGGAATCCCCGAGGGGATCGAGGGAAATTCCACTAGCGGACGCGAGTGGATTCCACGTGGAAATCGAGTAGATTCCGGGTGGAGCGCATGGAAATCGAGTGGAAACCGAACGGATCCACTCGGTTGCCACTCGATTTCCATTTGCCGCGACGCGTGGGGCCCGCGTTGCGTCGTGTTTCCGCTCGATTTCCACTGCGTCCACCCGATTTCCACCCGATTTCCATGCGTTCCACCCGAATTCCAGGTGGAATCCACGCGGATTTCGGGTGGATGCACGGACCTGTGAACTTGTTTTCGGTTCCTGAAAGGCTCTGCAAACTCAATTACGGTATATGAAGTTGTTATCCTTTAGTACATCATCAGCTGATGGGTAATACACTTTTCAACGTCCTTTTTCTTTAAGTTTCTTACCTGAAAACCTGCTCGATCTCCTCTTCTGCCACTACCGTATTCATGGCGCCACCCAACGGAGCCATTGGCCCGCTTCCACCAGCGCGGCCAAGCAGCCAGAACGTCTCCATTACGCCCTTGCCCTAAAAACGTAACGAAATTTGCGATTACCTTACATTAGACAATGTTAAAAGCCACTATTTTCTGCCTCTCATTAATGCGCACGGATAATTAGACCTTCATTCATGCGCGCGCATACTTAGGCTCGCACATTTTCGCGCCTTTTATCGATCGAAGTAACTATTCTGTTCCAGCCTTGGTCGTTATCATTAATGTGCGTTGCAAAATCCTCATATGATGTTGCGTAGTGGAACGCCAAAGCTACCGTATCCCATTTTCTCTCATGAGATGTTCCACTTTTTGGTTTCCACCCCGTCTGGTACTACAATTAGTCACTCACGATGGAGCGTTCAGGGAGGCGTTCTGGTACACAATTTTTAGAAAGTTCGAATAGCCCACATTTTCGGGGGTAATCCGGATTAAAATTCATTTTCTTATTCGTCTGTTATCTACCGTAGTCTTGGCTTTATATCGTAATATGATTGTTTTACCTTGATGATAACTTCTCCTCTCGATTCAGTGGCGTAGCCTCCGATTCTCATCAGCAGTGCATAGGCATCGCCCGACATGTGGATTCGGCCAGCTAAAATGTAGCATTTAGATCTAATTAAAATTGGTACTGATGGTTATTATTTTATTTTGAGTAAAACTTACGTTTTCCATTACTTTCCATCCTCGACGCGGTGTTTACAGTGTCCCCGAAGAGGCAGTATCTAAATTTTCATTCACTTAAAGTTATAATCTAAGAAAAATTTTTTGAGAAGACGTAGAGATTTGCAAGTTCTATATTTTAAATCATTAAAACTATAGTTTTATATACATTGCAATAACGAACTAACGAAAAAGCTGGGTTTGGTGAATTTAACGTATTTAGCATACCTTGGCATAGCTAATCCGACCACCCCGGCAACGCAGGATCCTGAATGCATTCCGATTCGGAGATTGATTTTCTCGGCTGGTAGATGAGGGACGCGGAAGATCTGAAAATCTCGATTTTTTTTTTCTTTCTTCCCCCCCCCTCTCTCTCTCTCTCTCTCTCTCTCTCTTTCTCCCTCTCCCTTACCTGGACAGCTCTCAAAAAGTCAAGCGACATCTCACAAATCTCCTTCACATGCAGATTCCCATTTCTATGAGGTAACCCGGATACGCAGAGATACCCATCTCCAATTGTTTCGACCTAAAAATAAATTAAACTACATTTTTCTGTGTTTTTCACGTGTTTTTGGATCAGCTACAGTATCCCATCCCTCTCAAAACAATCCACCCTCACAGCCGCTAATCCGCTCGAGCCAACTACAACCTTTTTGGCTTCGGAAGCCACGAAATTCGAAAATGTCAAAGCGGCTAGAACGTAGGCTGCACTTGGCAACAACCCAAATATTATGAAATTGGATCTGGAGATTTAAAAAATAGCAACAGTAGGCTACTGTGGCCAGTATTTTAATGACATTTTAATCGAAAGGAATTCGGGGTGAAAAAGGAGAGAATTTCCCGGAAAATCAACACAACACAATTTTCAGTTTAAAATGGCAATTTAGCAGAAAGCGTTGCGGAACATTTTAATTTTTTTGTTGGTGCTGCAGTTAGACGCAAATTATTTTTTTTCAGCTTTCTGGCGTTATTTTGTGTGATACCTTACCTTATAAACCGAGTGCTGCTCGATGATCTGATCAAAAGTGGTGTACAAATCGTTGAGCAGGTTGACAATCTAAAACTCGCGCTTTCTACCGTGTACTTTGAGATACCGTACCTGTAGAGGGGTACATTTCGCTGCCAAATTCGTAAATTGCACGACGTCGGAGAAGAAAATCGTGACGCTGTCGAAGGACTCGGGCTCGACGGATTGGCCGAGTTTTAGCTTGTCGGCGACTTGTCTGAAAAATTGTATTTATTTGTAAAAATTACGGTCGTTAAATTTCACGTAAGATAAAAGCTGACCTCGGGAGCATACGATAGAGTAGGATATCACTCTTCTTTTTCTCCTCTACAAGTTCTGACATGCGGTCTTCCACCTGAAAGATGATGGATGTAAGGCGTTCTCTTTCGCTCTATATCTCTCTCTCTTTCTCTCTCTCTTTCTCTCTCTCTTTCTCTCTCTCTCTCTCTCTCTCTCTCTCTCTCACTTCTTTTTCTAGAGTCTCTGCATACGATTCCATCAAACCGAAGACGTGGTCCATCAGATTTTGCTGACCCCCCTCGCCCGCTGCCTGAAATTAGCATAAACGGGAGCTTTAAAAAACTTGGTGTATCTTTAAGTTGCTAAATTATTGAGATTACTACCATTGAGAGAAAATCTATTGCTTTTTCTACTTTTTGCTTACCATCGATTTAATAATTGTCCGAATCGTGGCGATGGCCGGTCTTGCATCTGGCTGCTCGTTCCAGCAATCTCGAATCATGTGAAGCTAAAAAGATTACATAGCTTATTTCGGTTATTATGAAAAATTGAAAAAATGGTTGTCTGTAGTACAGCTACAACGCGCCGAAAGATATGCATACCACTGCCGGGTTCAGCTCCATTTCTTCGGGCACGGTCAGGTGAGGACGGATCGGGATGGAAGAGCCTCGTTTGATCATGTAGAGGAGCTCTAGGGAATGGATTATGTTCTGTTGCTTGCTCTCGCTCTCTCTCTCTCTCTCTCTCTCTCTCTCTCTTTCTCTCTCTCTCACCTTCCACTTTCTCATTCCGATTGTCCAAATCGAAAACAGATTTCCGGGTCACAATTTCCGAGCAGATAATGGCGAAGGCGTAGACATCCGCTTCTTTGGTACCATCTTGCCCAGGTGAACGTAGGAGTTCTGGCGCGTAGTATAACATTCCTAAAGTCAGAAATATTTTCTGGCTCTTTATAATTGTTTTGTTAAAATACTCGACTTAAAAAAACTTTAAAAACTTTAACCTCGACGCACTTTAACTTATAAAACAGAACTAACTTACTCTTCTTATCCACCTTCTCGCCCCTCCTAAACGGCTTGCACCCGAACCCACTGACTTTCAGCTGCCACCTCTCGTCGATCCAACAGGTTTGGGCGCTAAAATGTTGATAATATGGTTAAGGTATCCTGTTAAGGTACCATAAATTTCCATGAATTCCGAGGAACGATCGGTGGATGAAGCAGAGGCCTTCCGCCAAGTCACGCACTAGGGAGAGGGCAAAAAAGGCGTCGAGGTTGATGGAGCCCTTCCCGATGACGTCCTGAAACGAATGGCTAGAGAGAGAGCGAGAGAGAGAGAGCTAGAGAGAAACTCGTATGAAACTTGCATCCAAGGTTCCTCTGCTGGCAAACTTCCATATCGACATCATCGGCGCGTGGTCGTGGCAGATTCCGATGAACCGGTGGATATTGTCGTGCTCCAATTTTCTGAGCTAAAAACCAGCAAATTCGATTTGTTTTCCGCTCGTAATCGGTTAAACCCAAATTTTCTGGATGCGATGAAGTGTGAAAAGCGTAAATTACCATTCTAAACTCCAAAAAGTCCTCCGGCGTCAACTTGGGCATCACCTTGTACTTGTAGGCCGAGACGGGTTCTCCTGAAAAATGAAAAAAATGAAAAAGTAAAGGACTAAATTCGTACCTTGAAAGGTGAAATATGCAGTCGTAGCTGTTTCCGTTCTGCTACCCATGGAAAACTTGGAGTTTGACGACTTCGACGAGCGCAATGAGTGCATCGACTTTTCTTCATTCTGAAAGGAAATGGCGTAACCATTTAAACCATTTAACCATTTAATTAAAAGGAAAAGCCGAGATATGGGAGCTCGAGCTAAAATGAGCCAGAAAATTTGCAGCTCGAGCTCAAACCCCAAAGGTTGCAGGAAGTAAAAGTCATGAAAAAACAAGGGTTTTCGAGAGGTTCGCTCCCAGCTCCAAGCTCTCAAATACAAACGGAGACTTTTCTTAACATACCCGACTGTGCCTCCCATTTGGCCGATCCAAAGCAAGGTACGGAATTTGCCACTCGGCGTCCTGTCGAGCTCGCTCCTTGCGTTTTTCTCTAAAAATGATAAGCATGATTTCTTTACTGACCTTTATATAACTTTCCCGAACGATACGCAATTACAATAAGTGATAAGTTACACAAAATAAGGCTTACTTGGCAATATAGCAAATCAATATCGCAAAGACGATCATCAAGGCGACAACTATGCCAACTCCGACGAGGATGTAGGTCCCGCTTTGTTCCCAGGTGGATAGAGGACAAGTGGTCCCGGAGAAGCTACAAATAAACGTTATTTTAAGGTTTGTAGGTAGCTAGGAATCCGTAAGGTTGTAAGGTATACTATTCATACCCGCAAATCGGAGTATCCAGAGGTCGAACACCTCCTCGTACGGCCCAGATGGTGGATCCTTCAGTGGCGTCAGTCCATTGAGGGCCGATGTTCTGAAAGACATTTAGATTTGAGAACGAGAGAGAGAGAGAGAGAGAGAGAGCGATAGAGAACATGAGAGCGTGAAACATACCATGTAATCGCCATCCCCTCGCCACGTGAAATTAGCAAATCGGGTTGTCGTCCCGGTGCCCGTCACTCCATAGAGGAAGAATCGCGGAATCCTGGTGTTGTTTGGTGTCATCGCAATTGCGCCGGACCATCCTGAAGAATTCGGGATTTTCAAGGGGCCTCTGTTACATTACCGAGGGCAGAAGAGGGAGAGAGAAAGCGAGAGAGAGAGAGAGAGAAACAAAGATACCGAGACATAGCCGAATACGTACCACTGAAAGCCACCGCCCCGCGCACCATGTTGAACACCGTCTGATTCCTCGCCCCTTGGACAGGATCGATCTCGATCGACGCATTAAGGGCATAGGCGTAGTACATGAAGGCGTCGTACAGCTGCTGCGCGAAGGCGCCGATCTGAAACCAGGGGTTACGGTAAGCCCCAGAGGGCAGGCGAGCATGCAATTACTGAAGGATCGACCCCAGAATAGGTGACGGAGTTGTTGATGCATTCCGTGGTGTTGCAGTAGAAGGGTGGGCCACGGATGTTGGAGAGAACCTGCAAAATTTGAACAAATTTCGGCAGAACGCCTGCTACTCGCCATCCACAGTGATTTAGTCTTTTGTGAAAAACCATGCTAGTTTAGCTAGTTTAGCACAATCTAGGGGGTAAATTGGTACATGGCAAAATCGGCGAGTTTTTATCTTATCGAGATGGCCTTTTTGTCAGTTTTCTCTCTACCTCTATCTCTCTCTTCTCTCTCTCTCTCGCTCTCTCTCTCTCCTCTCGTAGTCGCATAGGCTATTTAAAAACCTTACACTAGGCGTTAAATCGGCCGTTGTCTGCCCATCCACCGTACCTTGATTCGTCAGATCGATCTGAAAGTTGAATCAACATTAAATTTACAAAATCTATTTTTTTTCATGTCACTAAGTGTTACAAAATTTGGCGTTAGCGTACCACAATAGCTTGCAAAGCCGCCTGCTTTGCGACAGCATCGAGTCCATCGGGTTTAGCGTTGAAAGTATCCACCCAGACTGGCGTGTAGCCGCTGTCCACTAAAATGTTTCCGTTTTTTGGGTGCACTCACTAAAGGGCAAAGGCTTCGTTTTAAGCTTAAGAATAGGCATCTCAAAAGACACAAACATAGTGGTGAAGGCGTGGGCTAATGAAAAATCTTCTAAGCTTACACGTCTCGACTCCAGCCACTTTGCCGAGTTGGCCAAACCCAAACCCGCGCAAGTCCATCATGATGTAGACGTAATCGGTGCTGAAAATTCAGTTTTCAATAGAATTTTTCTGTTTCCTAGGTTTTAGCTATAGACTTTATGGTGTTAAATTTGAAAGCAAGAAAATGTTCGTACCCATTCATCCCGGCCTCAGAAGTGCTGATCAGGAAATTCCGTCTCGACTGGTCGTCCGGCATACAGACGGCGATGACTGAAAATTAGGGGGTTAAAGCGCACGTTCAGGGAGGGGCCGTGTACTCGTCCCAACGTGTACACCCTATGGACGTAGGGACCGCGCGCACTGCCTGCCCGTGCTGTGACAGGCCATTCCCCTCCTTTCCGGGGTGGCGCGCCCCTCGCCCCCTCGCCAGGTTGTAGCTGTGGCTGACTGGTATCCATCCGCGCTTCCCGAGCGGAGGGCCCGGGTTCGACTCCCGGCCGCGGCAAAAAGCTTTGCTTTTTTCCAAAAAAACGTCCCTGAACGTAATTTCTTTGTAAGATTAATAATATCATATTTTCATAACCTTCATTAAGAGATAACACCAAGACAACGCGTCGCGTGCGCGTTGTGGTTCCGGCAAGTTAACACGATAAAACTTGGGTTTTTAATGATTTTTTAAAATCTTTTTCTATTGAAGGATCTTTTGTTAAGACTATGGTCTAGTTATTGATCAGAATTTTGCGCAGATATGCTAATTTATTGTCTTGTTCTTAGTCCACTGCCAACATTTTACTGTCACGCTCCCTTTAAAACGGCATGGAATTTTTTGGACTGCGGAAATCCTAATCTGTGACTCAGGGCTTCTTTCTAATTCCAATTTTTTTTGCCAATTTCCTCCCACTTCCTTTTTCTCAATTTTTGGGTTCTTCGAAGAATTCGAGATCTCGATTTGTAGTCGCTGAATGTTGGTTTGGTCTTGGCTTGGCTAGGGCTTCCACTTCCAAAAAAATTCCGCCCTCAGCCTGCCTGACCGAAATGGCTTCCGAAAATTGGTTTTGCGGATTTTAAAAATTGCCCGGGGAGGCAAGTCATAAGCCGTTAAGGACGGGTTTCAGGGGTTACGGTAGGGCTGACGCATGTCAAAGCCGGTGGTTTTGGTTACGTAAGCAGGTGTGGTGTGGAACTCGCAAAGCGCAGCACCCAAAAAGAAGGCTTCGCTGAACTGCTCGAACTTGAGCTTCAAATTGGCTTAGCTTTGACTCGGGCCTAGGGCGTAGACTTGGGCTTCGGCTTGAGCTTAGGCTTGGGTTTGTGCGTAGTTATCATTTCGACACCAGGAGTTCAAGCAGTACAGTAAGTTTATGCAAAAATTCCCTACTTCTAGCCCTCGTCGTCAACCGCTTCAGCCCGGTCACCAGCGTGCTACGTGAGGATCCGCCGGACAGTTCCACTTTGATCGAGGCGGCCATGGTGACGTTGCTGAAGATGGGATCGTTCAAAGCATCCTGGAAGATTTTTGGAACGTTGAAGCCTTGAATCACTCGCAAACCGTAACGTCCGACATCATGTTGTCGCAAATTCCGGCTCCCTGATTACCATAGAACAGGGCTGCGATTTCCCTAAAATTTGGATTTTTCCTCGAAAGGGCTGGAATCTTACCATTCCATCTCGATAAGGAGAGCGCCGAGCGCGTAGCCGAGCCTGAAATGGATTTGAATATTAATACTGTCGCTCATCCTCTCTTTCTCTCTCTCTCTCTCTCGCTCTCTCTCTCTCTCTCTCCCTCTCTATCTCACTCTCTCCCTCTCCCTCTCTCTCTCTCAACTTACTGTCGGTAGTTCGGCACCACCGTCGTAATATAGGGAAATCGAGTGGCATCGGTTAGTGTCGAAGAGGAAGCGAAGCCCCAAGCGACCTAAGCGAAAGTATCGGGAAAAATACGCAACAATACCATCAACGTTTCATAGTATGTGCTGAGGATGCCAACCGGGATGATAGCTGAAAATTGTGAATTTTGGAATTTAGCTTTGATCATTCAGGTTAGCTAGGATTTGGGTTCAAATCCGCGAATTTCAACTGACAAAAGATTAAAAACGTCGTAATGTCGTTTAAAAAATGCTGATCGTCGCCGACTTTTAAAAGTATTTGCTGAAAACCGGTTTTGCGTCCCTCTAGAAAGCTGAAGTTACCTGCTGCACACGGTGGCCCGAGAATGACGTCCACTTTCCGCTCGTTGATTAGGTACACGGCAATTCCGGCGGCATTAGCCTCGCTGCAGTCGGTGTAGTTGACCACGAATCTAATGACGATGTTGGATGTTCATTTTCTCATTCTTTCTCACGCTCTCTCTATCTCTCTTTCTCTCCCTCTTTCTTTCACTCTCAATCCCTCACTCCTGCGTAACTTACTCAAAATTAATAGCATCTAACAGATGAAGCTTAGCGATCTGTTGCAGAGCGATTGGAATCACTCCGCCGGTGATGGAGAAGCCGATTTGGGCTTGAAGCGACTCGGTGACGATCATGCCAACAGTAAAGGTATCCTTTATTGGGGCGATTGTCTAAAATTAACAGTGTTCCAGAACGCTCGTACACTCACTCTCTCTCACCCACTCTCTTTCACTCTCTCTCCCTCTTTCACTCTTTCTCTCAGATGCTATCGCTCTCTCTCTCTCTCTCTCTCTCGCTCTCTCTCTCCCTCTGGCTGAACTACCGTAGCTACCTACCGTAGTCTCCGTCCCATTCTGCGCCTGGCCGCCGCCAGGAAATGCCATGCTTATGAAGAGCACTACACCTAGCATCCTGAGTACCTGAAAAAGAGCGTTAAAAGATCCAGTTTATGACTATCTTAGAGTAGAATTTAATAAAGCCAAACATTTATGTCTAAGAGTCCACCAGGTGAGCTTAAATTTTGAGATTCCTACGGAAACCCCGTCCGCGTATGGCGCATGACAGCTGAACTTTTGAAAGTGAATCCCCAAAAAATATTTTGCTAGGGTTGCAGGGTTTTGAGGTGTAGTCTTTTTGACTAGACTCGATTTTTGAGCACAAACTGCAGGGTCAGCGAGATCAATTCGGGGAAGATGATCAGTAATGGAGGCAGAAGCACTTGATGCTAACTACAACATATTGTTTATAAAGCTCTAGCAAAAAATATACTCAAAGACGTACTAAAAAAATCGTTGAAATGCGTTATTTTGGTTATTCTGCGTGTCCCTGAAAACGCTGAAGTGCCCTAAAAACAATGGCCTGGAATAGGCTTTTATGAAATACCGTGATTCTTTTAAATTTTTTATTCGAATTTGCCAGGAAAGGATTTTTGGCTCTTGTGAATGCGCCCACTCCGAAAGTAAAAGCTGATGCGGAATCGGCTGAATCATAAACGGTAAAAAATTTGAAAAATTGGTTTTTGAAGCGGAAGCGCCAATCTGTTGAAGGTATTGCAAAAATCTATATTTTTAAACGATAAAGGCGATTTGCAAGAAGGAAAATTGTGAGATTATTCTGAAGGAATGCCAAAATATTCAACTAGGAATCGTGTAAACTCGAATTCAGGCTTCAAGGCGAAGCCCTCAGAATCGACAGTATCCCGGGCTGGATGCGGGAAACACGATGGAATCCCAAGTAAAGTATTCGACACCAAACATACTTAAGGAATAACAACTCGGGAATAGACGATTCGGATTTGACCCAAGACCTCCCGCCAAACTTCAAAATCCCGGAATAAAAATGTGGCGTCCAAGTTGCCCCCAGCAGATTGCGGGCGTCCGCCCCCAGGAAACCCTACCGTAGTTACCGAAGGTGTCAGCCGACCGATGAGGGGAGATGGAATCCGATCAAAGGGGGAATCCCTTTAATCAGGTGCACAAAGCAGAGAGAGGGGGATTTCCGCATCTTTTTTGAGGAAATTTGAGAAGCGAAAATTTAATCAATCTAGGCTGATGGTTCAAGAGATCAAGAAGTTCGCGTTTGAAGTGGTGAGTAAGACATGTCTATGGTGTCTGGCTATAGATTCTGCACAAAATTTTTATTTGACTTGCGTAGCGGGCAAAGCTATCTACAGTCTTTGAAGCATTTAAAGGGCACGCTCAGGGACGTTTTTTTGGAAAAATGCAAAGGGATTTGCCGCGGCCGGAGGTCGAACCCGGGTCCCCCGCTCGGGAGGCGCGGATGGATGCCAGTCAGCCACAGCTACAACCTGGCGAGGGGGTGAGGGGCGCCCCACACCGCAAAGGAGGGAAATTGCCTGCCACGGCACCGGCAGGCAGTGCGCGCTGTCCCTACGTCCATAGGGTGTACACGTTGGGACGAGTACACGGCCCCTCCCTGGACGTGCGCTTTAAGCCAAAAATAATCGTCGCAGACGCTGGCTGGCGCCAATAAGTGTGTCTTTAAAGGGATATGCAACCCGAGGCTGCGGCACTTGGCTATAGATGCTTCGCAAAATTTTTGTTTTTTTTAATGTATTGTGGCTTTCAAGGGAATGGCTACACGCAACACGCCCGATTGGCCATTGCACAAACACGTTACGAACAAGTTACGTGGTGGAAAGCCCGGCTTGCGCGTTGGGTGTCGCGGGCACGGAAAAATCCTTGAGAAAACAATAGCAAAACAACAATATCCGGGCCTTGTACGTCCCTTTAAAGTTCGACAAAGCACGAGACTCGACCCCTCTGGTCGACTAGGTTTCGACAGTTCGGCCCCACCAACAGGACGGTTCTATTCTGTTGTTGTTCTAGGCCAGCGCTAAATAACCGTGACACGCAACGCGCGCGCTCGCTCGTTCATCGCGTAAGCGGTTGCGACCTCTAGACGGCCTTCAAGCGGTGCGTACGCGTTAATGGTTAAAGAAAAATTTCGGAATCATGGCGTTTTTGAAAACTTTGGCCAGCCACGGCAGCTCCGAGTTTTTGAAAGTTTCTTCCTGCACTCCCTAGAAAGTTCCCGGGCGCTTCGTCGGCAGTCACGGGGCCATTTTTTAAGGCTTCACAATTTTTGGGGGCTTCCCATTTACCGAATTGGCAAAGTTCTCGGAAAGTGGAATTTTGAACCCCATGCGCGTAGTCCAGCACCAATCCGGTAAGCCTCACGATTCTCAGGATTCTTTGGAAATCACCGGAAGGCCGGGCTATTTAGGGGGAGGAACTCGGAAAGGTCTTCCTCCTCCTTCTGGGCCTCATCCGGATAGCTGTGAAGTCAACAGCATTTTGGCGGCATCGAGAATCCCTATTGGAATTCGATTTGACGCTGGTGACAGCGGGAGCGGCAAGTACAGCTATTTTGGGGTACTGTGGCCGCTCGTCAGCGCGGATTGGCAGCGTAATTGGCAAAGAAGACGTCGAAAATATACATATCTTGAGGGGGTGAGTCGGGATTCAACTTTCGGCGCCGAAAACTAAATAAATTTGTCGGGTTTTTTTGCGATGACCTAGCGAGGTCCTTTCACCGCAGCGCGGCTGTATGGCCATCGCATGGCGGCGCTTACAAGGCTCAAAGTTCCGTCCAAAACGCAAAACAAAAAGTCGTGAGCGGATTCGAACCCTGGTCAGTATCCTAACAAGCTAGCCGCTTACGACCCAGCCATTCAACTGGTGATTCTTCTGAGATGAGAAGCCCTCATAAACCCTGAGGTGAATGCTAATTCCTCCGAATGTAAATTGACCATTTTCCGGAAGTGCTGTATCTCTGTCCACAGGTCGATTTAGCTAATTCTGACAAGCTCTTTGGAATCGCCGTCGTCGAAAACCTAGGGGTAGCCGCGAGCGTTTTTCGAAATTCCACCGTGCCAACTTGTGGTTCCCTTGTTAGACGCGACGCGGCCGCTACGCAACGCAGCCCACCAACAGCTTGTGAAAGTTAGTATATTTATGGAAGTAGCATTAAACAAGAGAAG
Organism: Mesorhabditis sp. LJ9110; assembly: GCA_038088335.1. Lineage (NCBI taxonomy): Eukaryota > Metazoa > Nematoda > Chromadorea > Rhabditida > Rhabditidae > Mesorhabditis > Mesorhabditis sp. LJ9110. Next base: position 45,033 of record JBBGBA010000122.1, on the reverse strand, counting down.
AAATTAGGATTTTTTTGGGTTTGAAGGGCTTCGGCAAAATTTCGTGAGCGCGGTGCGGCCAGTGCGTTCACATCCCGTCTAGCGAAACACGTCGCGGCCGCCAGGAGCCGAAGCCAGCGAGAGACTTTTCAGGGCAAGAAATTGTCATTTTTTGCCACAGCTGCCGATTGAGTTGCGTTTATGGGTCGCGTAGACGTTGAGGTGACGCGACGCGCCGGCGACGGGTTACAGCCAGCTAGAGCGCCTGGTTTTTAGGCGCCTGAACTCGCCAGTGATCCTAAAAATGATGTTTTTGTGCATGTTTTCCCTTTAGTTTCGTGAATTTTTGACATCTAAATGCAATATATTTATTTTTTCAGACACTTATAAATTCCAATCATGTACAAAGTCCTGTTTTCGATCAATATTGAGCGTTCGGGATCTCTTCGATGCTGCTCTTTCTGGTGGACGGCATGTGTTTGAGATGTTTCCGGTAGATGCCCAGCGGTTCATCATCGAGGTCTTCTATCATTGGGTCGGTGGGGCGGCGAGCCTGAAATGTCAGGCTACATCAAGTTTTTCATGGTTCGAAAAATGACAAGAACTGGTTATGCCCTCTTGCGCTTCAAACAGCAAAACAAACTGCAAGAATTCTTACAAATTCTGCCATTGTCATCGGGCCCTCGCTGGCTTCGGTGGGCTGTCGTTGTAGTGAATCTGGAGGAGCGGTGGTCTGGAATCGAATTTTTCTCTTCTTTGCACAACTTTTTTTATTCTTTGGCTACCGTAATCCTTTAACTGCCGTAACCGTTTAATTGTGGTAAAGGAATTACCTCAATGGGTCGCGATGGGATCTCATCGCTCATCTGCATCCTCAGCCGCTCGGTGTTGCGCGCCAAGTTCGGGTCGTCAGCCCGACCAAGCAACCAGTAGGTCGACATTACGCCTTTACCCTAGAAATAGCTAGGTAAATAACCTTGTAAATGTCTTAAAATTCGCAAATTAAAATTCTATCCTTAGAGGCAGCTGAGTGACATGCAGAGTTCTCTACGGATTTTTAGTTCTCAGTTTACAGGCATCTTTTTCTGACTTTTGCCGGATTTTCCGTATGGCTTTAGCGCAATTTAACCAAATTCAACATTTCGCTTTCGACTCAAAAATGTAGATGTTCAACGTACCTTTATAATGACTTCTCCTCTCGGCTCCGTAACGTAGCCGCCAACTTTTTCGATAAGCTCATGAGAGCTAGATGAGACATGAATTTGACCGGCTAGAAAATTGAATTTAAGAAGTTAAGAAATCTCTACTTACGCTTCCCATTACTCTCCATCCGCGAACCCGTGTTTACCGTATCACCAAAGAGGCAATACCTAAAAAAGTACGCTTAATTGAATATTGAACAAATCATCATGCAAAAATTCAATTAAACCCACCTGCGGCATGAATTAAACTAGCTAGAATTAGCTAAAAATATTTTCTAGGGCTAAAATCTAAATTGGATTGAGGCCAGAGACAACAAATCCATGCAGAATTTCAGGATTATGGATATCTAGGTTAAAAAAATCACCTGGGCATTGTTAATCCAACTACTCCGGCGACGCAAGAGCCAGAGTGCATTCCGATACGCAAATTGATACGTTCGCCCGGGATATGGGGGATGCGGAAGAACTGAAAATTGGTTAGTAGCTCTCTCACTCTCGCTCTCTCTCTCTCTTTCTCTCTCTCTCTCTCTCGCTCTCTCTACCTGAATAGACCGCAAGAATCCTAATGACATCTCTGAAATATCCTTGATGTGCTGAATTCCATTTCGATGAGGTAAGCCAGACACGCAGAGGTATCCATCGCCAATTGTTTCGACCTAAATTACGGTTATACAGTTTTTATCGTATCTCATGAATGCGCTGTTTCCTCAAGGAGCTCTGCTAGCTTGCCATTACTTCGAGAAAAGTGAGTTTGTTTTAGTTCAACTCACCTTATAAACCCCATGCTCCTCGATGATCTGATCGAACGTGGAGTAGAGGTCGTTTAGGAGGTTGACGATCTGAAATGATTGCTTCGCTGTCGATTTCATTGAAACATACTTGTAACGGCGTGCATTTTGCTGCTAAATTCGTAAATTTCACGACGTCGGAAAAGAAGATCGTGACGCTGTCGTACGTCTCCGGTTCAACAGTTTGGCCAAGTTTTAGACGATCTGCTACTTGTCTAAAGATGTAATAGAAGATAATTTTTTGTAGGGAGAGAGAGAACGAGAGATAGAGAGAGAGTATTTACTTTGGCAGCATCCTATACAACAAAATGTCACTCTTCTTCTTCTCTTCTGTCAGCTCTCCGGTTCGGTCTTGGACCTAGGAATTGGGATTTTGGTTGTTGTGCTAAATTATTCCGCGGTACCGTAAGCCCTAGCCAAAGAATAGCCTGCAACTGCTTTTTTTCTAGCCTACCTCCTTTTCCAGCGTCTCTGCGTAACTTTCCAAAATATTGAAGACGTGGTCCATCAGGTTTTGTTTCCGGTCCGCGCCCTAAAATACCTCGTTTTCTAAACACTTCAAGCGTACATATCTTGCTATTAAAACGGCTTTTGGTTAATAGCCTACGCTACGCTTTTGGGTGTTTTCAGATAAATAAATTCTTACCATGGCTAACAACAGCGTTTTAATAGTAGCAAAATTGGGCCGATTATTCGGCTCTTCGGTCCAGCAGTCACGGATTAGATGAAGCTGAAAAAAAAGTCTAGACACTGTTTTTTTGAAGCGCCCACCAAAGCCGGATTCACATCAGCATCATGTGAAACAATCAGCTCAGGCCGCAGCGGGACCGAACCGCCCTTTTTAACCATGTAGAGCACCTCTGAAAAGTCAATAGCTAAAATCTAGAAACTACAACAATTGCCTAGATGTTCAAAAACCATTAATACCGGAGTTACAACAAGTTATGAAATGCCCTAGTTACAGTAAGCCACGAAAAACCTCCTAAGGAGCGAGGTGACCGCCGGTTCGCCTAAAACACTTCGCGCCTAAAACCGTTTCGCCTAAAACCCATTTTGCCTAAATCCCGTTTTGCCTAATACCCATTTCACCTAAACCTATTTCGCCTCAATTTTTGGCCATTTTGTATATGCTGTATTTTTGACCGATTTTCGATCTTTTTTATCGAAAATTCAAATATGAAAATGGCCAAAACTTTAGGCGAAACGGGATTTAGGCGAAACAGGTTTTAGGCGAAACGGATTTAGGCGAAACGGGATTTAGGCGACATGGGATTTATGGGTTTTAGGCGATATGGGTTTTAGGCGATATGGGTTTTAGGCGATATGGGTTTTAGGCGATATGGGTTTTAGGCGATACGGGTTTAGGCGAAACGGATTTAGGCGAAATGACCGGAATTCACAACAAGTTACAAAATGCCCTAGTTACAGTAAGCCACGAAAAACCTCCTAACGAGCTTGTTTTGAAAAATCGATGTTTTGAAAATTTGGCATACCCTCAATCTTCTCCCTCCGGTTCTCCATATCAAATGCCGTTTTTCTGCTAATAATCTCGGAGCAGATGATAGCAAACGAATAGACGTCGATCGCCTCATCCCAATGTATCAGGGGTTCTCGCAATTTTTCCGGTGCAAACCAAAGTTGTTCTGAAAAATTAGTGCAAACTACAAAACCTAGACCTACCTTTCCTTGACGTCTGCTCGTGACTTCGAATAAAGCTCAACCCATATCCACCGACTTTCAGCTGCCACCGGTCGTCTATGTAGCAATTGGTGGAGCTGGAAAATGTTGTATGCTACCATACGCTCCCTCATACGTCTGGATCCATTATAGTCCCAGACAATATGAAGCGCTACGTTAAGGCATGACGTACAACAAGGCAGTACGTTTGGCCACGTTGTGATACCCCACACTTTTGTACGCAATGCTACGGTATGATACGCGACCCAGCCATCCGGTAGCCTCTGATACAAATTGAACGATATTTGCTATACATTACACTAGGCATGGTTTCGAATCTAGAATAGCATAGATGATACCGTGCGATACGCGGGATTCCGAGATGCTACGACGTGCTACGCTACAATACATTACGGCTCGCTGCAGTACCCTACGCTTCCCTACTGTGCGTAAAAAGAAAATGCAAACAGTATGATACAGCTCCCAACGATAAGCTAAGCTACGATACGGTTCGCTACGGTACCCTACAATACATTGCGGTGCGCCCAAGCTACCGCATGATACGGAGAACGCGGTAAAGCACGAGAGAATACGGTACATTATGTAACTATAAAGAAAACACGTTCCGCAACACTTACGATAAATGACCGTGCATTTTCAAGGGTGATTTTAGAATGTAGACCAATCCTTCCACGAGGTCTCGAACAAGCGAGTACATGAAAAATCCATCGATGGTCATGCTACTGCCGACGAGAACTTGCTGAATAGCAATAATAAATTTTAACTCATTTAAATACGGACTTCAGGCATAGAAATCCATCAAAAACGTACCTCCAAACTCCCCCTCGACGCTAGCCTCCAGATCGTCAAAATCGGACTAGCATGCTCACAAAGCCCCAAGAATCGGTGTAAGTTGTCGTGCTCAAGTTTTCGGAGCTAGAAAAGGAGATTAACGTTATTAAAAGATGGGAACATAGCATTTTCTATACGTTTTGTACAAACTCCACATACCATTCTCAATTCCTGGTGATCCGTCGGCGACAACTTGCTGACCACCTTGTGCTTGAAGGCCATGATCGGCTCCCCGTCAAGGAGGTAGTAGTTCATTTTGTCTAGAAATGATGTGAGTCTCACCTTCCGGGACTTGCCTCGAGCTGCCCGAGTTTTGATGAACTCACCCGTGTCGCTGTGCTTGCTGCCAAAGGAGAATTTCGAGCCGGCGCCGGAAACCGAAGACTTTGATGAGTGGATCGAGTGCATGCTTTGGGCTTCGTTCTGAAAAGAGGGATAGAGAGCGAGAGAGAGCGAGAGAGAGAGTGAGGGAGAGCGAGAGATAGAGGGAGAGAGAGAGAAAGCGAGAGCTAGAGACTGAGTGAGTGAGAGAGAGCGAGAGAGAGAAAGAGAGGGAGAGAGAGAAATAGAGAGAGCGAGAATGAGTGAGAGAGGGAGTGGGTCTAACTCACCCGGCTTCGCGGCTTTTGCAGAGACGTCTCATTCACTCTCCATTCTGCATTGAGACGCTCGATTTCCCGCCGTTTTTCTCTGAATTTGGGACTTTTCTAAAACGGGGGTAACTTACCGTGCTGCATAGATAGCTATTAAAATAAGGATGATCACTAACAGCACGGCCACAACAATGGCAGCGATGATGTAACCGCCACTTTGGGCCCACATCGACACGGGACAGGCTTTTCCGGAAAAGCTGAAAAAATATTTTTCTTCTCTCACTCTTTCTCTTTCACTCTCTCTTTCTCTCTCGCTCTCTCGCACTCTTTCTCTGTCCCTCTCTTGCTCTTTCGCTCTCTCGCCCGCTCTCTCTCTCCCCTCGTTCTGTTTCTCTACCCGCAAGTCGGCTCATCAGCAGGCTGAATCCCATTTCTGGTTGCCCATATTGAAGTGGCAGCGTCATCATAAAGTACAGTAGCGTCCTAGTAACATCAGCACGATATTTTTGGATACCTTACCATCAACTCCCCATCAAAGGCATAGGTCAAATTCACGAAATTGACCGGAGTCCCGGTCCCGTCTATTCCGGTGACGAAGAACCGCGGAATTCGGCTCCCGTTTTGGGTCATCGCCACGACGCCGGACCAGCCTGAAAAGATAAATCATTAAAGCTTTTGGTGATGACAAAATAAAAAAATTCAAATAGGGGAGAGAAGCTAAGGAACTCGGCGGTTAGTGGGGCGGAGACCGGAGACCTCATATTAATTCTAAGATTTTGAAGCTATTATGTTGTTTATATTATTTTTAAAGCACTTTTTGTGGTTTTTTTACTGTTCTACAGTCGTAGAAATATTTCTAAAGGTTGTAAATTTTGAAGTTTTTGGCCAAAAATTCTAAATTTTCGAAAATGGCAATACCGCCGCGAAACATATCGGGAATTTGGTGGCTGTCGGTATCTTGCAAGTGCTGTCGGTATTTTGGCTGTCGGATTTTGGCTGTCAAGGTCGGAATCGTGTCTATTGGAGTTTTGCCTGTCGAGATTTTGTCTTTCCGGATTTTGGCTGTCGGGATTTGGGTTGTCGGCATTTACGGTCCCGCGATTTTTGCTTGTCGGGACCTTGACTGTATTCCTTCCTCCCACTCACCGGTAAACTCGACCCCGAGTTTCAGCTCATTGAATAGGGTCCAATTCCTCAGCCCGCCAACCGGATCCTGAGCCAGGGTCGCGTTCATGGCATACGCATAAAATAGAAAGGCATCGTAGAGGTAGGAGATGAAGTTGCCCGCCTCAAAGGAATTTGACTCCCTAAAACCGTTTAAAGTCTACTCCCGTCACATTATACAAAAGCTGGCATTGCATAGTGTCGCAGAAGAATGGCCATTCCTTTACCTGAAAAAGGGATTTTAAAGATTGTCATCAGCGGATTCTTGCGCACTACGTCATTCTGTCTCTACGAGATGCCCCAAAAATTGGAAAAATGGGAAAACCCCGATAGTCAAAGTATTGACAGCGAAAATACAGAAAGCCAAATTCCTGGCACAAGAACGCCGATCACTAAAATGCCGACAGGCGGAAGTCCCAACCGCCAAAATCCGGGCGGTCAAAATATCGACATCCAAAGCAGCTATTTAAAAGTTTAAAAGCTTAAAATCCTTACAGTAGCAGCAACAATCTGTCGAGATTTTTCCTGTCGGTATTTAGGATGCCGGGGGTTTGGCCTGTCGGGATTTTTGCTGTTGGCTTTCTCCTGTCGGAATTTTATTGTCGGGATTTTGACTCGATTCGGAATTTTTTCTATGTAAAATATCGCTGAATTTCAAAAGTTCGTTAAAAACTTGACTATTAGTTTCCACAAACAAAAAAATTAGTTTGACGTCGGCCATTGATTTCGATTTTTGGGACACCTGTTAGAGCATGTATCTAGGGTTACACTACTCCTATCACTTAATGCCGACATAAAGAACGGATTTCGTAAACCAGATAAGTGTGCAAGTACTGACAGAATAGGAAGTACGCGTTTATACAGAAATTGTAACTTTACAGCTCTACTAATAAATCTATCTGAAGCTAAGAACTGATTTTGACTACTCCGACTGATCCAAAAACTACATTGCTATCTGATTCATCGTTTTTTTATAAATTTCGGAGCGATCAAAACATAGTGAAACTTACCCTACTAAACACTTCTTGCTTGAATGTTAACGGGTCTGTCCCGATGGCGACCAGGCTAGCGGTGTCGATCTGAAATGGTGTTTTCAGGGTGCTTTTGGTGAGTTTTCTAGCCATCCGACGTGCGTTCTACCCGTCACGTCAGGTGTAGCATTGCGTACCAGGACCCCGAAATACGCGCCTTGTGATTGGAACGTTGGCGCGCGTAATAAGAATCAGAAAAAGGCTTGCGTAAAAGCGTAGCGTTGCGTATCCGTACTAGCAAAATACGTGGCAGAGTACGTACGTGGCCATGCCTATCATATGATCGCTCATCGCTTAAAGAGACGCAATTATATTTTTTTTGTGCTCATGAGCGGTAGCAAGACGCTGAATTACTCGCGTCACGGTGAGCGCTGCGTATTCCAGTTCCGGATATATTACAGTACTCCGTTACACTCCGCCACACTCCGTTGTGCTGAACTCACCACCAAAAGCCTGGTCGCCGCCTGCTTTGCCTGGTCGTCTCGGCCATCCGGTGGCTGGTTGCTGACGTCGACCCAGATCGGGGTGAACCCGTTGTCCACTAGAGATCGTGACATAATTGAACGCAGACTAGAATATTGCTTACAGACTTCAGTCGTGTAATTGGACGTTGCTTGGACGCCAAACCCAGTTCCCCTCATCGTCATCATGATGTAGACGTAGTCGGGGGTAGTCATATTATTGTCGTAGGCTGCCAGCAGCATCTGACGCTTCGTGACGCCTTCGAGGCACATGACGATGACTAAAAAAACTTTATTACCTTTCTTTAATTTTATAATCCTAAATAGCTTCTGATGAAGCCGAAAACCAGCCTAAGGGAGCTTTCAGCGCTAAATTCGTGGCTCATACTGGGTAGGTTTCGACAGATACGCGTGTTACTAGCTCGACAACAAACGCCTACTTCTAGCCTTCGCCTTCATCTTCGTCAACCCGGCCTTCAGATCCGAGTACGAGATCGAGGCCAGCTTCACCTGGTAGGTGAGCGTGAAGTTGGTGTCGAGGTTGGAAGCGGCTGTCTAAACAAATTTAAATTTTTGTTCGTAGAAAATGGAAAATCGACAAGTAAAAATTGGTCGGGTTTGAGAGGAAAACCTACGTCTACGTCAGTAAGTAAAGAATCACAGAATCCGCTCGGGTCGTCGATGTACATGATGCCAAATTGGCCCCAGCCGTAGAGGTTCATGAAGGCGAGTAGGCCGTAACCCATTCTACAAATTGTGATTCAAGTTCTCTCTCTCTCTCTCTCTCGCTCTCTCTCGCTCTCTCTCTCCCTCTCTCTTTCTCCCGTTCTCTTGCAGTTCCCCTGTAAGTCCGTATCTTCACGTACTGTAACGTATTCGCAGTAACACTGGTCAACGTCGGAAATCGCACAACATCCGTTAGCCTCGCAGCTGTGGAGTAGCCCCAGGCGATTTGGATTTTAGAGTAGAACGCGGTGAGCATGGCCGATGGGATGATGGCTAAAACATTGTTCTAGTTATTGCCGATTTTTCCGCTGCCTTGAAAGCTGTTTAGTGTACTCTACCGTACTATCCGTGTATTCACATTTTTAAAGTTCTAGTTAGCCAATTTACGATACTACGCAAACGCCGACGCTTTCCGAAATGACGTTTTTTTGTTCAAAACGTTGGAGTAAATTTAATCCTATCTCCTTATGCTGAGGAACTAGGAAGCCTTTTTGTAATGAAACGTAAAACCGCAACGCAAATGTCGTTTTTTGTATCTAGGCATTGATGATGCCGAAACCCTGAAATTGCCGCGGATCTCGGCAGGGCTTCAGGTAAACTTGGGTGCTGTTGCACCCCATGAGACCAGATGCTCAGGAAAAAAACCTATTGAAATCCCAAAAAAAACCCGACAGCTGGTACAAGGCGGTCCGATGATGACATCAACGTCATGGTCGGTGATCATTTCTACAGTAATCCCGGCCGCGGATTGCTCATCGCAATCGGTGTAGTTGACGACGAATCTAGAAGAAGTACATAAAAATCCGTAAGTAAGCTGTTTAATTAGAATTTACTGAGTATAGCTGCTTGTTCAGTCTCTCAAAAATACCCTTTTTGAAGGCCAAGTCAACCGAATTAGGCAAAGATCTTTGAATCTGACGAAGCCAGAAAAAATATTAATTAGGGCTAGCGAAGCCTGCCGGGTTGAGGTTTGTTTTTTTAGTTTAGGTTGCTTGACCCAATTTGAATATTTGGGGCCGATGGAGGGCATGAAATCGGACTTCGAGAGCGAATTACTCACTCAAAAGTGTAGTCATTCAACAGCTGATTTTGGACGATGTAGTCCATCGCAAACGGCACGGCTCCACCACAGGTTGATAATCCAATGTCGCGGGATGAGGTTTCGGTTGCTAAATGTTCCAATCACGTTCAAAGTACTCAGAAAACTCAAAGATTTATTTATTGCCGCTACTGACCGTCGGCAGCGACGTTACACACCGAAAATCACATCAAAACGCGTTAGGAGGGTTAGATAATCTCTCTCACATCTTCAATTCAATTAGAAAATGTTTTGGCATAACGCCAAGCTATATGTCTAGACCTAGTGCCCTCAAGCCGTCGATTTTTCTGGTTACTAACCCCTTTAAAAATCCTAGAAACCGACCAATAAACCCAATCTTGAGATTCTTGCTCCCCGGGGGATATGGGTACCCAGCAGCTCCAGTGAGGGGAATACGAGTCGTTGTTGGGGTTGTAGCTCCGGTGGTAGCTGCATCCGTGACCCCAAAAGCCGTCGTCATGGCCAAAGTGGAGGGTATGCTGGTTACGGTAGTGAAAGGGTTAGTAACGGCTGGTGTTGTGCCAAGCTGAGCCTGAAAACGAAGAACGATTTAAATTTATAAAAAATATAAACGGAGATAAATTTGCTTTAATTTATATTCAAATTAAATTGCTTTCTTAAATCCAAAAGTAATCGATAATTTTACCTAAATAATTCAATTTTTCAATCTATACATTTAAAAAAAAGTCAAGGTTAAAGTTCGGAAAAGTTAAAATTCACAGTTTAATTGAAATTAAGGTATAACGGCTTAGGTAAAGTTAATTAAGCTAAATTTCAAATTCTAATAAAAAGGCCGATTTATACAAATTTTCCCACTAACCTGCCCGGTCCGCATCCATAGTAGAATTATAAAAAGCATCATTTTTACAGGGCGCTTCGATCACGGTACTCCAGCCAATCAATAAAATTTTTTCAGACGATCCTTGCGCCAATCTTGTGATGATTTGTGTATGGCAATGGAGAGAGATTTGTTAGTACAGTTGTGTGATGCCTTTGCCAAATTTCCAATCAGGCGCCTCCGGGGCGTTCCGTGGGGTTTCTCATTCCCCGAAGCCATAGATGTCGGGCGGAATTTTCGAAATCGTCGCGAGCCAGCCGCCTCCACATCGGAAATCGGGTTAGGCAAGAATCCCTTGGAACATTTGGGTGGGGCTGTGAAATCATCAAAGGGTTTTTCAAAAGGTTTACAAGAGGAAACAACCCTATTTGAATGAGTGCTACGACGCGGAATTAGCATAAAACCGTAATTTGATGTTACCAAATTTTTAAACCAGGAGTATGGTGAAATTGCAGCTTTCCCAACCTAAAATGACCTCAAAATATACGAACCCTACGAATATCGGCTCTTATCCGTGTAAAGTCGGCATTCTGGAATTTCTTTATCATGTGGGGACCGAATTTTTATAATGCGTTACAAAGAGAGAAGAAATTGGCCATTTCACAATCTGGGACGACCACAATTACCGCATGAAATCACAGCTCTCCAACCAATATCGGGTAGAAACGATAAAAATTCGGTGTTCTGGAAAGTCGTTATCATGAAAATTGGGTATTATGAATTTCGACAGCAAGCACTTCGGTATTGTGAAAATTCGGCGTAATTCGGCGTGAAAATTGAAAAAGACCGCATTATGATAGTAACTCACACGGAGATCAGCTTCTGCACAATAGCCTTGTGTCTAGTGTCACATCCCCCAAAGATCAGAGCTACGGTTCGTACCGAGTACTTCCCGGTGCGGAAACTTGATTTTGGTAAACTTTTTTGAGATGTTTTCGTAGTCCTGTGGCCTTGAGTCTTTCTAACCAGAATCTGGGCCGGCTATCTGGTAGGCCTTGCAGTTATAAAATTACCGGTGTTTTATCATAAGATTTAAATGCACTTGGGCTCGAAATTCGGGAGTTTCCTTCAGAGTCGCCATTCCGTTTTAAGACCAAATTTTTTAAGTAATTCGAGAAATTGTACGTAGGAGCAAACACAACGTTCTAAAGCCATTGTTTTCCACTAGGGTCAAGGCCCTAACGGTTCTGTGCTCTAATGGTTCTTAAAAGAGGCCGTTAATGGGTTGGACACGGTTTTGCTTCACTTCGGACCGTCGATCCCTAAATTTCGTACGTCCTCATCATCGCTGCATAAAAACGCGTGTTTTATCAGTCATGCTCCATTATCCGTGTATGCCATGTCAGGAGATTTGTTGTATTTTATCCTAGACTCAGGAGGTTCACATAGTTCTCCAGCTTCATAACCGGCTTCGGGTCTATTCCGGGCCTGAAAAAATTCCGACATTTCAAATTTCTCTAATTTGCGTCCAGTGTCTGCTCTCGTAGTCTCTGGGCTCCAGATCAGAAGCCGACTCGCTGTCGGGTGGTCATAAAATATACTAGGCGTCCCCCTCTCACTTTCCGTTTCGCTCGTTTTTTGAGGTGGGCCCCCGCCGATTGGGGGAGGCCGCGGCTGATCGGAGAGAGACAGGACGAGAGAGAGAGAGAGAGTGAGAGCGTCAGAGAGACAGAGATATCGGTGATAGTAGTCTGAGGGAAGAAAGTGAAGCCATCCCCCTCCCTCCAAATATTGATAAGGGAAGGCCATTAGGAGGGGGAGGCCACTCCACATATTGCCGCTTAGGCTCTGCAAAATAGCCTCTTCTCTTCTGATCGGTTGTTTTTGCCGAAAAAGTTCGTCAGCGCCCCGGAGGGGTGTTTTTTAGAAAACGATTTAGCGATAGTTTTTTTTAAGCTAGGTATCTTACTTTGCTTCAACGCTCTCTCTCGCCTTCGCCTTGTGTCTCTCTCTCTCTTTCTCTCTCTCTCTCTCTATCTGTCTCTCTCTCCCTCTCTCTCGCTCTCCATGAGTTTAATTTTGCGATACTAATACCTTTCAGTCCCGTTAAATACAAAGTTTGTCTCAGTCCCTTTAAAACGTCGTTCCGTGAGGCATTTTGTCTTTTCCAGGCGATTTCTGAAAAATTACATGTTGCACCGAGATTTTCCTTGTCCCAAATTCATACTCCATTTTTGTTCTTTCTATTGTTTTCATCGATGCGTTAATTTTCATTTGATGTTTCAGCCATGCAAACGTCGGCCTTTGAACCGGATGACATGCTTCGGAGGGGCGGTATCCTTTCATCGCTGATCAATTTCAAGAAAAAGGTGCCCCGATTTTCACAAGGTATGCGGGAAAGGAGGGGAAGCCATAATTATAACTAAGTTAATCAACTGACTCACCTTTGATTTTTGAAAAGTTCGATAAAACAGAGAACAAGGAATGACCAGAAAAACAAAATAAATTAGGGCTTAATAGGGATGATCTAACTGGCACAAAAAAATCCTAAGGTTGGATTTAGGGTTTAATTCTAAGGCAATAAAGCAAGAAAGCTCAATTCTTGGATTTCAGCTTTTCGTCAGCCGTCAACGGAACAGGCGCCATGCTCGAGCAGGACAGTGCAGCCAAATTGTCCGCTTCCGGAGCAAGTTTTGGTGCAACAACAGCAGGAGGAACAAGTCCGGTTGCCATCGGTAGGTCGTTCTCTCTCTCTCTCTCTCTCTCTCTCTCTCTCGATCTCTCCCTCTCACTCTCTCGCTCTCTTTCTCTTTTTTTCTCGCTGTTGCTCGAATAAACCCTGCTAGTTTGCTCCAAACAAAAAAAAAATTAATTTAAAATCCAAATAAATCAATTTTAGAGCGCGTTTAGCATGCTCAAAAAAAGTTCTCTCTCTCTATTTCTCTCTTTCGCTCTCTCTCACTATCTCTCATTCTCTCTCTCTTTCTCTTGCCCCAAGCACGACCCGTCAAGTAGTCATAATTTTTTCATTCGATTTAATTATCACAACCTTTAAAACGGCCTTAAAAACACGCAGAAGCCCCTCGGGACTCCACCGGAAATTTGTACTGACATACACTCTCATTCAGGTCCATATTTGGCCTGCCTTCAATATTCCATAAAGCCGCACTTCCGCTTCTCATTTCCACCGGATTACTGTAATGCCAGAGTCCAGGGGGATTTTTGACAGCAACCAGGCCGTTAATAATCTAACCCATGCTCCGGATCGGCTTATTTAGGCCAAGATTTTCGCACGGATTATATGAATAGTCAGCATCTTTGGGGGTACGGTAGCCCGCGGGAGTTCGACAGATTTTGACAAAACAGGGGCCAGGGGGATCAGATTTTGCTGTTTGGCTACTGTATTCTATCGCAAAGATTCAATCAATAATTTAGATACTGTAATAATTAACTATTTTTTAGATCCAGCTCTCATCAGAAGAGCGCACGCCGTTCGATATTTACCGGGAGATCGTCTCTGAGGTCGAGCATTTTGAGAGGAGCTCTACGGTTAGTATTACGATACCTTCATTTTTAAAAAACCCCAGATTTTTTTCTGTTTTGCTTAATGAGTCCAAATTGTTGTTGTAAATCAGTTCTTTTGCAAAAAATTGTCAGGTTGTCGGGATTTTTGGTCCAATGGAACCCTAAAAGAACGTGGAAGGCAAAAATCAACCTTAACCCTCGACAAGTTCTCGACGTTAGTAATTAGCATAAACCCGCTCGGAATTGGGGCAGACTGTCGAGACCGAGGCGGCAGGGGAGTTGAATTTTGGCTTCAATCCTCCTTTAGGATGCTTTTTGCAAAATTCAAATAGTTGCAAAACTACCGAACAATTTACTAAGGTGCGGAGTCCTTGACGGTCATCTTCTGCTATACATTAAAAACGTAGCAACCGTACTGGGAATTTTACCTGGTTTTGAACATCCGGGAAAGACGATTTTTGACATTTTTTATAACTGCTATATCTTTGAGACTATCAAAGCTTGGAATTACTTTAGAGTCCCTACGGATTGCATCACAACCCGTATCCCGAACCAATCAATATCTCTTACCAATTCAGGCGACGCCACTCTCGGAATTCGCTCACTCGCCCACCCCGCTTTCCCCACCGGGTGACATGATGCAACAGGGATTCCCGACGGGACCTCAATTTGGAGATTTTACTCATCTACTACCCCCGGATCATCCGAGCTTGGATCCGAATGCATGGAGCAATCAGACCTATCAGCAGTGTCCGTTTATGCAGCAGGTGAGAGTCCGAAATCGGGTTTTGTGGATGCGATAATCGATTCGATCGATAACACCGGTCTATTCGGTATAATCGATTATTGCATATTAAAATAAGAAAAACCCGGCCTTCGAATCTAAATACGAAATTTATCTGAGTTGCTGAATGACTTTACCGGAACTGAAAACGTTTCCGTTACTAAGGTGGTGACTTACGGTAGCTTAAGTATCAAAAACCTAACGTGTATCATGGAAAGTATTTTGGTGTAGTTTTCATCCTTAAAATTCGCTCTGAGTGGCAGCTGGAAAAAATTACTGCGTTTTTCGTTAGCGACTTGGCGTGGATTCTTTCGCCATGCGTTAGTGTGCCGTGATTTTTCCCTTAATGTTGCTACATAATAGGTCATTAAATTTCGGTTTTTAGGTGACCTCCTTGGATGCCCCGCCAGCTTACCCTGGAATTGGCCCAGCGCCGCCATCGATGCCACTCACCCACTTTGATTATCCACCACCTCCACCTCAAATCAATAATTGGCCTCAGCTGCGAGTGCCGATGAAGATGCCGCTGGAGACCAAGGTATGAATATCGGCTTTAAGGCTTTGAATACGTATAAAGGCACTAACATTCAAGAACTTACAGCTGATTTGAATTGAACAAGACGATTCCTATGATTTTGTCTTTTAGCTCATCAACGCGCTGCAAACGCAAGCAACTATGGAGGAATTTGTTCGTCTAGTCGTTAGTGCCGTTAAGAAGGAGGAGGATGGCTCGAACGAGGAGAGTCCGGAAGAGATTTTGAGGCGGAAGCGGAACCAGGTACGATAGAACGTCTCTCGCTCTCTGTGTCTTGCCCCTCTCCCCTCTCTCGCTCTATCTATCTCCCCCTCTCTCTCTCTCTCTCTCTCTCTAATCCATTTTTTTCCAGAACAACGCCGCCGCAGCCCGCTACCGTAAGCGACAACGCGAAGCCAAGATGAACGCTGGTGACGAGCTTCAAGAGCTCGTGGACAAGAATTCCGATCTGAAGAGCCAGGTGGAGCGCATGCAACTTGAGATCGAACTCCTGAAGCGAGCAGTCTTAAACCAGAACGTTAGCTGCTAAAATAGGAAATTCCATTTTTCGCAATTTTCCACCCTTACTGTATCTGTACAAATACTAGGTGATTATGCTTCTTGAACTGCCGTGATTTTTGCGTTTTCGTGATTAAGGATTCCTATCGTTTCTTTCAAACTGTTTTTCAATTTTTCGTTTGGAGCTTAAGAATTTCCGTAAAAAGCGCTTTCTAGAATTTTCTGCCTTTTCTAAACCCTTCAACCCTTAATAAAAGTGCGGCTTTGTATATGTTAATTGCTGACTGAATTCGATGTGCAGGGTAGCCCGTATTTTTTTGTTTTTCCCAAGCCTTTGTGATTTTTATGTGGTGTTCTTAGTATTTTTTCTGACACATACGATGATACTTATCAAAAAATAAAATCAACGTGTTTTTTACAGTTTCCAGAAATATCCTCACGCCACTTTCTAAAAGTTTCCCCGGAACCAAGTGCAATTTTCGAAGCGCTTTCGGCTTCCCGGGCGAATCAAGGTTCAGAGTCTGAAGTCATACTCGCGTGAGAACACGAGATAAACCCCAGGCCCCCGGTTTCGACAGAGCAGAGAAGAGAGAAAACCGTGTTTCCCCGAATTTTCGATAACTTCTGAGTACGAGAAGGAGCTGGAGCTCTTTCTGAAAGATTCCACATAGCTCGATTTCTACGAAAGGCTTCGATATTATGCAAATTACGGCCGTCACGGCAGTGTTCTGTGAATTTTTGGCGTAGTACACTGTGTTCTGATTGGATTCAAGTACTTCCTCCCAAAAATGTTACAGTTTTGCAAAAATTAAATCTTGAAGTTGGCGTCCTGCCCCGGAAACCGGGCATTAACGAGCGCTTCGACGAATTGGAAAAACTGGCCGTTATCAGTTTGGGCAAAAACAAGGGGGCTTAGGAAATTAAGACGTTGGCAGAGGAATTGCAGGGTGTATATTCTGATTTTTGAAAGGGGTGGTTAGGGACAGGGGCGTAGCCCGAAAAAATTTCGGGGGGGGCCGAAAATTTTTTCGAAAAACTCAATGAATTAACGAGAAAACAGCGCTGCAGGCGAAAAATTTTGGAATAAAAGGCTATATAGCTCTACAAATAGCAGTAAAACAAAATAGCCCCCAGGCAGCAAAATTTTTGAGAAAATAAAAATCATAAGGGTCCCCCCTATGAAATTTTCCCGCCGATTTCGGGGCCGGCCGGGCCGGTATTACGCTACGTCCCTGGTTAGGGAAATTATCCAAAAGTCGCGCTTCTAAGGGAACCTGCAAGTTGAAAAATTAACCCTTTTGATCTGCTAGATCTTGACAACTACGCGACGCTCCAAAGGGCGCAGCGCAGCACATATGACGTCTTTACTGAAATTCAGGTTAGCGTGAGGGGCTCGATACAAAACGTTTAATTTTAGGATTTTTACAGCCGTCCGGATCTAGTCACCCTTAGAGGGACGGTTTTCCGGCTTCCTAATTCCTTTAAAGTGAGTAAAAATTATAGGAATAGATCATAGTTAAATCACCATTGCTCCTTTATGCACATTTTCGTTATTGATTTTTAAGCAGAATTTACCTTTGAAAAGCCGATTTGCAGCGAGGTTCAATATATCGTCAGATCCTTAAATTATAAATTTACATTTATGCAAAATTATTTCCGACTTATGACCGGTCACAGTCCCACACCATCGAACACCTTCAAACCTTCACGAGACACGCGATTCACCGAAATCCCCGAGAAATCTGAATCGGAAAACGCGTGTCGTCACTCAACGGCTGACATCTTCCCACAATTTACAACCAGCTACCGGCGAAGAGGACAGCTAGACTCTGTCCCTTCTCTCCTGTCGGTCAGAGCATCTTGGGCGGCGTGTTATCAACAAAATTGGACGGCGTTTTTTGTTTATGGTGGGTCATCCCGGAGTCGGGGGCAGACGCCTGGGAGAATCAACGAAATTGAAAAATTGGCTTCAAAATATGGAGGGGTACAAAGTTTGACTTACGGTAGGCGGTAGAGGGAAAAGGAGTGCGGGAGAGAGAGAGAGTGAGAGAGAATGGGATGGATAAAAGCATACAACTAATGTGTGAATCGGGTCTATCCCTTGCTCTTACTAACTCTCTCTCGCTCTCTCTCTCGCTCTCTCGCTCTTTCGCTCTCTCTCTCTCTCTCTCTCTCTCTGCCCTCGCACCCTCTCTCTTTCGCCCTTTTTCTCTTTGTCTTTTCTGTCTCCATTAAGCCGTCTACAAAACAGCACAAAAAACTGGAATACCTGCTTAGGTGCTTTAGTTATTTTCGTAAATTCCTAATTATTCCTAAATCCCCTTGGTTTGGCAAAAACACTTCCCTATGTGGCTAAATGTTTTGAGCAATTGTTGCCAGCGGAGAGCGAGAGCAATTAGCGGATTACGGTGTTTGGAACGGTCAGCTTTAGGAGGAGGCGAGAGAGAGCGAGAGGGGAGCGAGAGAGAGAGAGAGCGAGAGAGAGAGAGGAAGGTAGAGATTTGCAAATCCTTAAATCCGCTTGGGTGGGGCAATAAATGAGGGCCCAAGCAGCCCCTCAAGCTAGCGGTGGGGGGCTTCCAGGAAGTCTCACTTTACAGGCGGGCAATTAGGAATCCCTGCAACAGCTAGTAGGAGGGTAAATTCAAATGCTCAAGCGGACCCTAATAGCTCTGAAAATACAGTGATCACTCTTGCAAGGATGGCGCAGACATGCTCGTCTTTAGGCTTGTTTTGCCGTCCTCCCTTGAAACGCATAGCCTCGAATTCAGGCTGATTCCCAGATAATTGCTGATTATTTGCCAATGCATCTAGCATTCCAATCACCTCATCACCTCACACAATCCCACGAAAAACGGGATCTCTAACCGCATCACACCAAATAGCACGATGGGATAAGGGTCTTCCCACGCCGCGTAGGCCACTCGACGCTCGAAGAACCCGCACTTCTTGTTCTGCACGGCTTTTCGGCGGCTTGACCTGGCTTTAAGAGGTTAGCGCCTGATCTTTACCCTTCAGGACTGGTCGCATCCACGATTTTGTCGTTGCTGAGGCCTGGATGCTTCAGCGATTCGGACAGCATTCTAATAATAACAATTGGGCGATTCGGAACTGTTTTATCGTATTCTGCGTCAAAAGCCGGAAAACCGTCTTTTTCTTAGCCACATTTTTGAAGGACGAAACTATCATTCTTGAACAAACCCTCGACATAGCTTTGGAATCACTCCATCGCCCCACCACACAGCTGGAGATCATTGGCCGGGGGTTGCGCCCATTTTTCACACCCTCGGCATCCGCTTTGTTGATTAACGAATGGTAGGAATGCAAGGTTACCTTGAGATTAACGTACTTTACGTTTTGTCGTGACTTTACGATTAACGTATTTTTTGCGTTGATTAGCTAAATCAATTTTCTTAACTGATTTTTTTGCACAGGCTTAATTTCTGTTGATGTGAATGCTACTTAAAAGGGATTTTCATAATTTTCCAAAGATTTTTGGCGACATTTTGCGCTAATTTTTTTCTATTCTTTTTGCCATTCTGCTTGTTTTTGAGCTTTGGAACTCAGCTTCTATCTAACAAATGACGTTTCCGCTTCATTAACCTTTTTCGGTCCTTCGCATGCTATCCAATTTTTTCATAAGCTCCTGACAATCAAACTAGTCCAATCAAATTCCCCCAGCTAGCTCCCTTAATAAGCCAGCTTTCCCATGCTCGTACCGCGAGAGGGATGAGGCGCGAAGCAATAGCCCTCATTTTCGCGCGGTGGATGAGACAATGGGACCATTTTGGGAAGCCGTTTGTCCTTTTCGAACCTCCGCGAGGATCCATCCGTACCAGCTACTTAATGCTGATGAGGCACCAGCCTGGGAGCGCTGGGTGATGGTATTTGAATTGTTGCGGGTAGCCAGCCCTAATTGGGTGCTGGCTCCTACCATTTCTTGGGGAGGAGCTCTTCGACATCAGAGAAAATTTCGGATACCCACACAGTTGAAAATAGCTGCCCCTCGTTAATGGTATGGTTTATTTTCCCTAGTGTTCTCTGCAAGCTCTCTGTTAGCTTGTAAGATAATTACATCAAAATGCGCATTTTTGCATTCCTGAATCCTTTCTTCCCGAAATCGGCAGCTGCTTCGCATGCATAGGCCGATAATCGATCACAACTGGTAATTCCAGCCTCAATTCCTAGATTAATTAACGCTACCTTTTTCCCCAACTCTGCTAACCTGCCAACTACCGATGGAGTGTCAGGTTAACCAACAATTGATTATGATTATTAATTCGATCCGCCTGACACATCATGCAGACTAATGTAGAATCGACTACGATATGTAATTCATGGATCGAGAAAAATGATGTTATGGACCCCTCCTTCCCCCCAAGAATCTCTGCTAGCCTGCCTTCATGGTATGCTGTATAACAAAACAATATTAAACTTAATAACAATTTTTTTTGAATTTTTTGATCCCCAAAACCCCCATTTCCGCTGCCATTCAGCTTTACCTAGCCTCCCAAACGCTTCCCAGAGGTCAGCGGAAGACTTAAAAAGGTTGGAGCCCAACCCATCGCTTGACTCGTCAAGTGTTGTCATTTGTGAATGCGTGTCTGTGTACCATGCGCTGTTTGCCTTCCCGGTTTCCACCCCTAAAAAGAGACCGTCTCGGCGGGGGATGGGCCGTCACCTATCGAAAGGCCCATCCCTGGAGACTGTTGCCAAATATGCCCAAATAAACTGACACTTGTCCCCGGTGGATGAGCCATTTGACGAGAGTATAGGATTAGCTTCGAGCCGATCGGTTTTCGATTTGAAAGGAACACGAAGAACCGGAAGCGGGTCCGGAACCGCCAGAGAGTCCGGTTCGGACAGTTTTAACTTAAAACTTAAAACTTAAAACTTAAACCTTCGGCAACTTAAAAAAACGACGAAAATTGTCGGTCGAGTGAGAGAATGAGAACGATAGTGAGCGTGTTCGTGAGAGAGTGAGAGTATGCATGAGCGTGAGAGAGGTATACCGATAGAGAAATATAGAGCAAAGGAGAGCATGAGATACAGCGAGAGGACAAAAACGAAAGAGAGATAGAGAGAGGGAGGAGAAGAGAAGAAGACAGGGAGAGACGCAAAATGAGAAGCAGAAGGAGCAAGAGAGTCAAACTCAAGGAATTGAAAAGCCATTAAATAACAAAAATCTCAAAATTTTAAATAGTCCTTTGATAGTTTCCGTTATGGCTTTATATTTGGCTTTTATGATTTTAATAATCTAGTTTTTTGGATTTTTACTCGAAAAATTTTTAGATTTGAAATTAACAATTCGTATTTTCCTGTCAACTAATCAACCCTGATTTATTTTTTGAGCTCACAAATCCGCTTTTCCGCTTTAATTCCGCTTCTCGCATTAGACAACACCGAATCAGCTCTAACTAGTCCATTTGGCACCTCGGTCCCCTTGGAACCCAGGTGCCCATGTGCAAATAGGTTTCGTAGCCCTAGGGCTCGACCATCGGGGCGCCATCCTGGGCCTGGATGTACCCGGAAGGCTCATCCCCCCCCCCCCCCCCCCCGAAAGAAGGCTGACATGACAAATTATGTGACAACTTGTAGTCCAACTAGCCCAGAACGGGATATCCGGTATTGATTTTCGGGGGCTCACTTATCTTCCCGCAACCATTTTGGGGCACTTAACCGGGAATTATGCCGGAAATCTCACTTTTTTTTGTGGATACCGTAACCCGGGGTGTTATAATTTGCATAGCGAATTGCGTCGATTTTAAGGGCGTTTTAAGCCTTTGTATAATAGCATATATAGCCTTTTTGTAAATTTTAGCGGCTAAATTGTAAAATTTCGGCTTTTTTCGTGCCCTTACAGTGATCCAAGGCACCCTTTGCATAAAAATAATGTACCTAAACTAGTGTGCTTTCGCATTAATATAATTTTCTATTTGAAAAATCACTTTCTCGTTTCAATCCCCGGAGAACAAATTAAGAAATTCCAAATTTGCAAAAAATCTCAAATTTCGAATTTCGGTTTTTTCGATACTTTTCTATTTTCGGTACTTTATTTTGTCCTGATTTTCTTATTTTTTATAAATTGTTAGTTTTTCCAATTTTTAATTATCGAGCTTTTCAAGGCGATTGGGGTTTCTCGATAGACCCATGCGAGAATTTGCCCAAAAATCTTTTTTTTTCGTAGATTCCAACCAAAAATTTTTGTTCTTGGAAGATTAATTTAATTTAATTTTTATTTGCAAAACCCCGTTATTTAAATTCCCGAAATGTCCTCTTTCCACCCTGCTGTCCTCCCCGGACCTGTCACCGTCCGCTCATTTTTCCCGGGTCATCGTTCACCCTTGAGCGCGCTAATCGAGTGGGTATTCTATTGTCCACAATAACCTCTCTCTCGCTCGCTCTCTCCCTCTCTCTCTCTCTCTCTCTCTCTCTCTCTCGCTTCCACAGGATATGCAAATTCTTGAGGGGGCAAACCTCGAGAAGCGCAACACACACTCCTCCACACTATCCACTCAAGACGCATCCCCTTCAAATTATACCCTCATTTAAGCGCATATTTTATACGCATTAAGGACACCACAAATTACGTAACAATCCTCTTAACATGGCTTCAAAGTTTAAAAAATGATACGGTAGCCTGCAAAGGGTAAAATCGAGGCTGCACGGTATTTTTAAATGCCATTTTTACCCTGAAAAAGTCCAAATTTCTAAAGCAAGTATCTAACATTTGGTTTCAGCTTCTTGCCACCCCATTGTTCAAGTTTTTTTTCAACTCACTAACCATTTCCCGAAAAAACCGTTTCCCCTTCGACAGTCTAATCCGTTGATTCGATTACACCCCCGCGGGCATTTTCGGTTTCGCCCGTTGGCAAACAGCGGACGAAAAAAACGGAAATCGGCGCTAAACTCACTTTTCTCGAAGCTAAACACTACTTTTCGCGAGCTTTCTAACGAAGCAGCTTCTCGAGTCGCTTGAAAAAAAATTGACGCTCGCCATATCAAATTACCTACCTATACCGCGTTGTTTTTTTAATTGTCAAGTCCTTTAAATTGTCTTCCAGTATGTCGCCGTACCTTTAAATTATTCTACATTTAATACTGCAACCAGCTCTCTACACGATTTTAGCATTCGCTTCCCCTTTAAAACCCCCCTTGTTATTTTTTTCCAGCTCTTAAAGATGGGGTTTTAACGCTCTTCACCAAAAAAACCCTTTCAACCTTTCAACCACCCCAAAAAAATTACGTTTTTGTAGGATTATATAAAGTAATAGATTAATTATAAAGGAAATAACAACCTGTGACAAAGAAGTCGAACGCGATTTCCAAATTAATCAGGTTTTCATTCAGTGCGCCCGGAAAACCGAGCCATTTTCCCGGCTAATCGTAGGCAAAGTGGCTCTCAGTTACGCGAGACGACAAATTACGCATCCCGGCACAAACGGCTAGCCCGGAATTTTGTCAGAACGTCCCACTCTGCCTCTGTGCTTTAAAACGTGATAAAACCCCGAATCTAGCCGTTATTCGAGATTTTTCTTTCGATTTCCAAAACAATTCAAATTTCATTGCCTCGAATCCCGAGCGATTTTAATGGTAATCGTTGGCAAATTGGTGCTCGGTTCCGCGAGACGACAAATTACGAATTCCGGTACAAACGGGAGACCGGAATGCCTCCGTCCACCACCGGGCGCCATATGGTCCGTTCGGGCAGTCAGTGGCTAGTGGATAGCAGCGGAAAGCATCAGAAAAACCATGTCGACTGGGGGGAATGACCCTGAATCGGGGAGAGAGCTCTTTTGTAGAATGGCCCTTTTTCGGCCATTTTTGATGACCTTCTCCTCTTGCCTCGCTCGATCCGTTAAACGCCTTGTCGACGTCGCTTTTTTGATAGGCTAAAGACGCCGAGATGCCAAAGCGGGTGTGCAAGATTTGAATGGTGACAAATTGAGTGTTCAGAAATTTGCTTATGAAAATTTTTCAGGGTTACGGTAGCCCTACAAAATTGCGCTTGATCAGCTTTATCCCTATTTTTTTGCGGCGCCCGAAGCTTGCGTTATAAACTTTTCGTATAGTTTCCTTTTTTAATAAATTTTAAGATTTTTGCCATGTAGTGGGTACTGTAATACTTCTTTGGGCACGGCTAAGATAAAAAAAATTTTCTATCTCCCATGCGGGTTGAAAAACGCAAATCGGAAAAATCTGCATATGCCCTGGGCTTCGAGGTAATTTATATATTATTACCTTCAAACCACTGCGGTATATTTTGTAGTTTTAATGTAATATTTTGTAATTTTCTCTAGTTTTTTGTTGGTACTTTTTCATTTTAGCTGTTTTTTTAATAGTGTGTCTATAATTTTTATCTACTGTAATTTTAAATAATCTTCAATCATCATTTTAGCCCTTCAAAATCTTAAAAGTACCCTCTCTTGGTTTTTCAAACCACCCCTATCAACCTCGACCGCTGATCTCCGTGCTAAATTTTGTCCCCCACTAATCCATTCTCATATCCCCACCCTAAATGTTGCGCATTGTTTATTGTGTATCTAGCGGGGCAGTCTCTTTGATTCCGCCATGATACTCCTCCCGTTTGTCTGCGGCTACCGGTCATTTCCTATGTCTTCCCCTGGATTGCGCCACCCAAAACCCTCATCCTAGTCCACCCACCGTATCCTCATGCTCAAATAGAGTAGTTAGCCTCCGAGAATCGGATGGGGGCTTTGTGGCGCAAATCGGCGACTTCACGACCAACGTTGGAGCTTAGTTAACCCATGCTCAGCAGTTTTTAAATCAGCATGAGCTTCGGGCAGAGCTTCAGGTTTTTTAGCTGGCTAAACTACTCTCTCTCACTCTCTCTCTCTCGCTCTCCCTCTGTCTCTCTCTATCTCTCTCTGTCTCTCTCTGTCTCTCTCTCTCTTTTCTCCTCTCTGACTCTTTTTCTATGTCTTTCTATCGTTCTTTTTCTCGTAATCTCTCTGGTGCTCCAACTCCCGCTCAACCTCATGCTCATTCAAAAACCACTACATCAAAGGCCCATTAGGCCCCCAAAGTTGGCCAGCCGCACGGTGGTTTGCGCAACAAAGCCTCTGACTCGGATTTTCGGGAGCTAACTACTCTATTTGAGCATCGGGCTACGGTGGGTGGATTTGGGGGGATGGATGGAGTGGCGCAACCCCGAGAAGACAGAGGAAATGGCCGGTAGCCGCGGACAAACGGGAGGAGTATCATGGCGGAATCAAAGGGACTTCCCCCGCTAGATACACAATAAACAATGCGCAACATTTAGGGAAGGGATATGGAGATGGATTGGTGGGGGACAAGATTTAGCATGGAGATTGGAGGTCGAGGTTGATCATGTTTTGAATGAGTCGCCGGCTTTCTCTCTTACTCACTTTCTCTCACGCTCTCTCTCTCTCATTCTCTCTTTCTCACTCCCTCTCACGCACTCTCTCGGTTGCTCTCTTCTCTCTCTTTCTCTCTCTCTCTCTCTCTCTCTCTCTCTCTCTCTATCGTCATGAATCAAAGCTACAGTAAGACATTCAAAACTTGTCCCTAAAAGTCACCCTATCTCTGTGCAGCTTCCCGCAAATGCCGCCAAGCTCTGCCATTTACCAATTCCCGGGTTGGGCCGGGCTGACCTTGTCTGTGTAGCTACCTGAAAAATGTTGCGGCTTGTTCTTTTGTGCGGTGGCAGGTTGGAGGGGAGGAAATGAGTCAATTGGTTGTGGGAAATGTTAAGCAATGTGGGCTGGTGTTTGGATTTAAATTGGGTCTCACTTTCTCTCTAGCTCTCTCTCTCTCTCTCTCTCTCTCTCTCTCTGTCACTCTCACTCTCTCACTGCCTCTCTCTCATTCACAAGCTTACTCTCACTCTCAATATCATTCGATGCCTATCTCTCTCTACCTCCGCATCTCTCGCTCTCTCTTTCTATGTCTCGCTCACGATCTCTTCTCTCTCTCTCTCTCTCTCTCTCTCTTCTCTTCCTTCCTCTCTCACTCTCTCTCCTTTTCAAAGTTTATGCTCACTATCTTCCAACGGTTATGCCATCTAGTTCATCCCTACGGCCCCGCTAATCCGGTAATGGGCAGCGAACAGTCAGCTAGCCTTCCGGGTCATGGGTAAATCGACCGTAAACAGCATGGCCTGTTCGGTCCTTTCAAAGGCCCAAATCCCCCGACGGCACTTGTACTGGCTCTTCAAATTAAGCGGTAGCTGTAGAACATAACATCTGTGGTGTCTAGACACCAGATTAACATTTCTCGAGCTTAGTTCCGGTCAGAGATCGTCGAGATCAACCTATTTGACCCTTGCAGCTTTTACAGTTTTACATTTTACATTTTACAAATTTAATTTTAATGATTAAATTAAGTGTAGTTTTTTTAAGAAGTGGTTACCAGCGAAGATTTGTCTGAGTTGCAAAATTTTAATAAAGATTTTTTTTAGATGAATCGGACTTTAACTGAGCTTTTCCCTTGAAAAGAATTTTAATTGCGAGTTTCCAGATTTTTTTAGTTTTTGAGCTTTGAACCCCGAAGATCGGAGGATCATAGGTTTTCGATTAGACTATTTGGATGATCTCTCTGAGATTCAAGGGATCATCGGTTGTCTCGTCAGCTTGTCAACACTACCCCTATCACTTATGCCATCGGCCACCCGGGGGCGCCTTTTATGGTCCGAGGATGGAGGGTGGAGGAGAGTGTCTAGAGATGTATTTCGTTGTGGAACGCAGTGAGATTGAATTTTTGTGATTTTTCCAGGGAACGAAATATAATCCTAGTTTTTCCGGACATCGCAAAAAATCATCTAGGCGAATGAAAAGCTCCCGATCTTGAATTTTGCTAAAATTCGCGTTTTTCCAATTTTCAGAAAGTTTTGCGGTATTAGTACAGTCCTGGAAATTCTTTAGGCGGTTTAAGATTTAGGGCATGACAAAGCGATATAAACCCGGCAATAATAAAGCCAGGACCGGAAGGGTTTCAAAATCGTATCTTTATTGATTTCGCAAGTTTACAGGATTAGGCTTCTCAATACCTTCAATCTTAGCGATTTTTCGATCCCCCGCTACGTTCTTTACTTTCTTACGCTCTCCAGTTTCCCCTTTTACCCTAAAAAACTCTACCCACCTAGCTATCCGAAATTCATCAACCCCTCGGGCTATCTGCATGCCATCGGCACGGGCCCTGGGGGGATCCTTTTATGGTCCCGGCGCGAATGGGGGAACCTAGGTGGGGGCAATAAACAATGGGAAGACAAAACAGAGAGAGAGAGAGAGAGAGAGAGAGAGAGAGAGAGAGAAAGAGAGAGGGAGGGAGAGAGAAGGGGGAGAGACCTAGAGAAATAGCTACAAACAGACAGACGAACATACAGAGAACAGACAGACACTCGCCACTACGCAAGCTTCCGGATTTACGATCGGCACGGACTGTCTGGGCACTAGGAGTATTGATGAGGAGGAGGAGAAGCACAGGCTAAAGCCCACTAGGTCTTTTAGCTGTATTTTTGCTAAATTCAGCTTTTTAAGTAGCATTGAGAAATATTTTTAATCTGTAAAAAGACACAAGCCATTTTTCAGCATCAACCGGGCCCTAGGTCTCGCCTTCAAACATTTTCTCATGAAATTTCGCGTCGCTAGGCGATTCATCAGGCCCACCACCCTTTGTATGGGCATAATTTGGCATTTTCATGGAGAAAGAGCTACCGTATGCTAGCCCTTTTCAAAGTTTGTGCTCTCCCGCTCTCACTCTCTGACTCTCTCTGTCTCTGTCTCTCTCTCTCTCTCTCTTTTTTTTTTTTCTAAAAGGAAATTGTATGGCAATTTTCCAAGTGTTTCCCGCTTTTTATTCATATTGCAAGCCATCTATTTGCATAGACGAGATTCCGCTTTTCTTCCATTTGCATACGAAAATTCGCCGTTTCTCTTCCTGGCCTAGCACTGTTATGCCCAAATTCGCCTTCAAACTCTTCAGCTGATCGTTTAGATCGGAGCGAGAACCCCGGCCACACCTAAACATATTTCCCCGGGTGTCACTCCCGAGTGCCTCCTCCTTCTCTTGCTCCTCACTCGAATTCTAAATTGCGCCTTCTTTGCTTTTTTTGCTACTGTCCTTTCTCCCGATCAGCATTGGGGGCTTTATCGGCCCGTACCATCGAAGCCTATAGTTGGGACCGGTTCCTGGTTCGGCTACCCTTACTTGAGTTAAACAGCTTGTTTACCATAGAAGATTTGCCTATAAAGCTGGGCTTGAAAGCGTCGTTTTTCCAGTTTCGCAACTTGTGATGCGTAACCGATGAGGTAGGTTCCATTTTGCATTATGTTACAGGTGATGAATCATCTTTTTTTGTCTCGCTCTCTCTTTCTCTCTCTCTCTTTCTCTCTCTCTCTCTCTCGCTCTCTCCTCTTTTCGTTTTTCTGGTAAAACAGTAAAAGTACAAAATAATACATTTCACGATTTGATCGGTTCGTACATATAGACGTTCTCGCCCTATATACCCTGGCCGATGTACGCTCTCTGCATTTTTTTCTTAAGCTAGTTTTGAGATTTAGCTTTGGGCCCTTTAACAAGTTTTAAATAGATTTCAGCTAACAGCTACGCTACGTTCCTATGTACTCAGCTTTAATCTGTATTTTCCGTTCACTTTGTGTTTAAAGGGGCCTTTGGCATTTGTCGGGCCTTTGATAAGTTTTGTATAGTTTTCAGCTATCA
The DNA here is from genome assembly GCA_038088335.1 of Mesorhabditis sp. LJ9110. Classification (NCBI taxonomy): domain Eukaryota; kingdom Metazoa; phylum Nematoda; class Chromadorea; order Rhabditida; family Rhabditidae; genus Mesorhabditis; species Mesorhabditis sp. LJ9110. Next base: position 16,639 of record JBBGBA010000122.1, on the reverse strand, counting down.
GCTACGCGACGCTCCTATGTACGCGCCTGTAGTCATTTTTATCGGTTCGGTATCTATGTTTTTAAAGGGATCGGCAAGGTAGCTCTAACTATTTCTTGCTATGCATTTTTTGTGGATTTGACAATTGATGAGACGGTAAAGCCTGCACCGCTAATACTCTGAAAAGTGGCGTAATTGATTACGACATGTAAAAACGATGGTTGTGCAGCGTGAAAGCGTAGCCTTCCAATTTTCAATAGAAACAAAATAGGTTTTTGGCATTTTTCCGTCCTTTTAATTCAGTCGGCGATTCTGTGGCTTCACCATGCCTTTAACATTCCAAACCGTTGAATTGTCCGCCCTGCCGCTCCCATGGCCGTTCAAGGCTAAATGCAAATGAGGGAAGGGCAGCCCGCTTTCGGATTGGGTTCCTCGTTTTCTAGTCTTTCTTTCGGGGAGCACAATCAGATGTGCAAGGGTTCCCGCAGTTCCCCTCCTACCATCCCGGCTCAACAGAAATGCTGTCAACCGCTCGTCTTTGATTGTACTACGCGCTGCTTCTAATTCCGGGCTAATGGGACGGCGTATCAAGGCGGTCTGGGGCTTCTAGAGGGAACTGTTGACAGAATGGGTTCAAGCCGTTGAAGCGTCTGGAAGTGGTTTGGTTTAGTTAGATTTCTTTCATTTTCAAAACCTTTATTTCGTATTTTCGATAATTTTCTTGCCTGATAGATAAGAAGTTTTTAATAAAGATAAAATTCTAAAACTCCGCTTTCTTTTAAAGGGGGTGGGACACCTGGAAATTTGTTATAGTAGCCTCAAAACCATGGGAATGCGAATTTTTTCGAATTTGTGAGTACCTGATTTGCATAATCCTGTTTGATCAAGAAAGAAATGGAGGACCGTTTTTGTTGTTTTATGATATAATCCTTACAAACGCTCGAAACAAACTAATCTTCATAAAACGTTACTCCTTCCAAAGCGCCTAATTTGCATAAACAGAAATCATCAAAAAAACCGATTAGAAGAAATATTGAAGGCGTTGTTGATAAAACTAAAAAAACAGGAAGCAAACTAATTTGCATAAAAAACCTTTTTCAAAAATTTGAGCGCTAATCCCGGCAGCTAGAATCCCGACACGCAAAAAAGCTGCTTAAGAAAAAGAGCCATTCAAACTAGCGTCAGGAATTTTTCGGGATTTTGGCTGTCGGGATTTTGGCTGTTGGGATTATGTTTTCGGTATTTTGGCTGTCGAGATTATACATAGCTGTCGGTATTTTAGCTGTCGGCATCATCGCTGTCGTCATTTGGGTTCTCGGGATCATAGTTGTCGGTATTTTATCGCACATTTTGACTGTCGGGAGTGGATTTGTCGGTTTTTTTGTTTTCGGGTTTTGGGGGTTTTCTTTCTTGTCGGTAGTATCGCTGGGATGCAATTTCCCGGTACGGAGCCGTTCTTACTTTTCTATGCAAACCCCGCTAATTGCCATTATTTGAACAGTCTCCCCTATTTGGTGCCCTCCTTCCTTTCGCCTCTTCCTCACCCAATTTGCCCCATATTTTGTTGCCAGATGGCACCGCCGGTGGTGGTGCTCATCTCAAGCGCCGCCCCGGGGCTGCGTCTCAAATTTCGCGCCTGGAAGCTGGCACCCGGCCAGCCGCCAGCACCGTGCCCAGTGTTGTGTACCGAATTGCATAACGGGGCGGCCGTACGCTGTAGTTTTGCGTAGTCATTAAGGCTTGATTTTCCTTCCTGATCCATATTTTATCGCTCCTACTGTCTCTGTGATTTTAATTTTCTGATTTCTTGCTTTTTCGAGCGAGAGAGCGAGATTGACATAATGAGAAAGAATGAGAGAGAGAGAGACAGAGAGTGAGAGAGGTAGAGAAAGAGAGGTAGAGACAGAGAAGTAGAGAGGGAGAGAGAGAGAGAGGGGAGTAGAGAAAGAGAGGTAGAGAATACAACTTTTCCATGATTTTTTTTTGCGTTTTTCTCATAACTATGCGGTATACCGTTCCGGAAGCTATCAGTCTCAACTTTCTAGGCTTCAAGGGCAAAAACACAGCTTATGTATTTTCGTGTAACTTTTATTTCTCTATTTCCATCCTTATTTTTTGTAAGTGTAGCAAAACTCGCGGATTTCGTGATTCTCGATAAAAACTAGCACGGCATCGCGGATTGGTCTTCTATTAAGCCTTTTTTATAGAAATCCCCTACCGTATTCCAATTTTCGACTCGAGTAGCCCGGAATTTCTTTCCCGACTCTTTCCTCGCTCCCTGAAATCTCATCGACCCCATAAAACATCAACTCATGAATGGGGCTGCTAGATTTTTTGGGTGGTTGCAGGATTACTGGGTAGCCGATGTGAGTAGCCGAAAAAAAGAGGATCTCTCGCCTGGTACCAGCTGTCCCATATGCCTTGGCCTAGTTTCACAGGCATGTTCACACGTTCCGAGCCAGCCCCACCTACCTTTCTTTCGAGTTTCGACTGGATAATCGAACACAATATGCGCTAAGTGTTCGCGGTTTCAAAGGCCGGGGGTCACTAAACGCTGCGGGAACTGGCCTTGAACCTGAAATATGTTCAGCATGGAACGATTTGCAAAAAAAAATGCAGATTTCAGGAAAAACCTAGTATCAGAGGTGATTTTTGTTATAAATGAAAGCCATGAATTTTCATTTGGGAACGTGAAAATTGCTCAGGTAAAACTTCGGTATGTACGCTGCTCTCACGCTCCCTTTAAAACCCTACGACATTGTTTAATTTTTAATCAGGAAGCGAGAGAGAGAGAGAGAGAGGGAGCGAAAGAAAAAGGGGAAAATTAAGTGCCAAAGCATAAAAAAGAAAAATAAATAAACGTTTTGCTCGCCACCAAATGAGCTTTAGATATGCAGCTTTCGAGTAAAAGCTTTTTTCAAAAAAACCAAAAAACCACAGTGTTTCTTTTGTATAGCTCTCTCTCTCTCTCTCTCTCTGTCTCTCTCTCTCTCTTTCTATCTCTCCTTTTCCTTCTCTCTCCTCTCTCTCTCTCTCTCTCTGTCTCGCTCTCTCTTACATCTCTCTCCATCTCTCTCGTTCCCATTCTTCCCGAAATACACCTTTAAACGGTTATCCAAAACATCCTTGGACTCTGGGCGTGGCTAAGGGCCGGGCCTAGAAATACCCATCCGCCCCTCCCCTCCCAGCCCACTTACTGTATCCTCAAGGGGCTGCACGCAACAGGCCGCACCTCCCCCAACCTATTGCTCCCCAGTCTCGGCCTAGCTACTACTATTTAGAGCTACCCACTTCATCCCCAACCACTACAATACGGATTCCCATCTGTCTTTTCTTTTCCTCTTCTTTCCCTCCCTTGTACATTTGAATACAGCCGAACGTGGCTATGCATATTGTTCTCAAGGACCGCAGGATGGACGTTAGGTCACAGCGGAAATGGTTAGGGTTTTTGATAGCTAATAATCTTTCTATTTTGTCCCGTTTTTCAGAGTTTTCAACGGCTTGCAATTTCTACTTTTAATTTAGATTTTTTAAGATCGGTAAAATTTAAAAAACTTGAAATTAAAAGTGTCTGTAACTTTCTGATATTTGTTTCTGATCGAAATTGGCTTTCGAAAATATTTTAAAGGAACTGTGAAGGATAAATCTTATGGATTGAAGTAGTATCGGGGGTTTTTGGAGCGCAGAAAAGCCAAGATACGGTAGTTGCTTACAGTAGACGGGTCATAATTTTCTAGGAATTCTGGACCGCAGATAATTCTCTATAAATTCTGGGCTGCAAACAAACATTTTTTGAACAGCCTAATTTGCATATTTTTCTAGAAACGTAAAATTAACGACCGGTTGAAAAGCACTTAGGCTATATTTTCAACTTTTTGATGTGTTTTGCTTTTATTAAATTACGATAATATTACTGTAATTATTAGTTGTTTGCTGATTTCACTTTTAGATCAGAGGAAAATCTAAACACAAATTTAAATAAATAAAGTACCCTCGGAAAAATCGGAAAAAAAACCCGGACAAGCGTCGACGGTAGATTTCTCTCAATTCTAGCCATTAATGCATTTCGCTATAGTTTTCCCCATCCTGCGAATTTTTTGTGAAGTTAACTTAATTAATTTTGATAACCTGTCGGGGACAACAAAGCAAAGGTCCCGCATCCGTTTATGGTCGGTTCTGATCATTAATGCATTATGCTATCACCTTCTCCGTCTTTGAATCCTCGTTCATCTAAATTAGTAATTTTTGTTAACCTTTCGGGAACCACAAAGCAAAGGTCCCGCATCCGTTTATGGTCGATTCTCTTCCCCCTCTCTGACCGGGAAGTGCGCGCCCGGCCATCTGCCTATCAAACGACCAATTGACACCTCTTACCCTGGGGGTACAATTCGGAAATCGAGGGCCGGGGACTTCAAATGGACCTCTGTGATTTATTATCACTAGCCAATAGTGTCCAAAAATCTATAGCTATAAAATCCCGAGCTCATCTTTCATAGATTCTATTCGACACGCTGTAAAAATACTGAAATCCCGAAGCTACCGTAATCAACCCAAACGACCAAATCGTACGATATTCCCTATTGAGTACGGCTATAATCTACGAGAAAAGGTAAATTTGCATTAAATAGAGATGAAATCGGGGTTCTTTTCCAATATCGGGGGAGGAGAAAATTCCTTTTGCCCCCGCCCGACATTGAAAAAAATATTGAAATTTCAACTTTCTTTTTGCATTTAATTTTCCAATATTAGATGAAGTGTTTTCAGGCGTTTTTACTGCTATTTGCCTATGTTTTTGAAAATGCGTAAAAATCTAAATTTTTCGACAGAAAGCGCCGATTTTCAAAACAAAGTTTCGGATTTTGAAACATTCTGAAAGTTTTTGAATTTTGAAATTTGAAAAGTTTTTTTTGAATTGCAATATAGAAAGATTTTACCAAAAAAATTTATTAAAATACATACGATTAGATTTAGGGCCCTTTGGTCTATAGCGGAAAAAAATCAGCTTCTCGACCAAATTTTATATGCAAATTTTGAACTGCATGTAACATTTTACTATGCAAGTGCAAACAACTCAAGCTCATGCTCAGGCGCAGCCCCATGATCATGCTCAGGTTACGGTAGCCACAATTTGAATACCCGCACGCCCAGGGTGAGCAACCCACAATTTGGAGTCGGGCTCATAAAAGTTGTGGTCGGGTGGGGGGAGGATGAGGATTTCCGGCCGCATCCTTTTGACTCATGGCCCATTAGCGAGAAACAGAAAGAGGGGAAGGGCTTGAAAGGGGGGGGGATTGAGCTCCAAGAACTCATGCTCCCCGCACGCCTATTGAGCACTATGGTAAAAAATAGGCCGACAAGGAATAGGACTGTAGCCCCCAAGTTACCCCTCTTTATTGCCCAAGTCAGCGGGGGCTTTGGCGCTTTTTGTATGCAAAAATGACCACAATCATTTGCTAGAACCCTTTGTACAGTTGCTACCAAATAACTCGTGCTTTGCTTTAATTACACATTTTTACCGTGTCCCCTGAAAGTCTGAAAGTTTCCTCTAAAGCGCTTCAAAATTGGATGCTATATACTCCAAATTACACCCCTAATCATGCCTTAAGACGTTCAAAAATTTGTGCAATTTTTCTCTCTTCAAATTCTTTCAAAAAATATTGAAATTAAGTGTTGTTCTTTATTCGAGGCTGACCTTACGTAATACACCAAATTACGCCCCTTTACCATGCCCTTAAATGGTTCAAAACCTCCACCACACTCCTATGTACAGCCACACCGGATGACACTGTCGATGCGATTCCCGATAAGTTGGTTGACGACTTTAGTAGGGGGACAGTCACTCCCTCTCGTCTGTCAAGAGTAGTTCCCTTGCTAACTACCCCATTTCGAGTCCCAGGTGTTCCGAGTTTGACCCGGGGGGTCATAAAATGGGCGCCCGAGTTCCGTTCGGAACCCATGAACGGTATGCACTTGTTTGTCACGGTTCGTTAGTTTCACTACCTGTACGCGGCTTGTTAGGAAACTTACATTAATGCCTCGCGAATGGACGGTAACAAGATTGGCGCTCGGCTGACTTACCTCCTCCTTTAAAATCCCCTTCCGTCTGTTTAACTTTTTTAAACTCCTTAAAATAATCATTTTGGAAATTTCAGTGCCTCTTGACAAAATTGCTTGCGTTGTTAAACCAGGCGTTTCTGGTATCACCAATAAAAACAAGTTTAACTAATCTCGATTACGTCGAATTTTGTAGAGTTTGACTTACAAGGGCCTTCAACGCCATACCTTTAAACAGTGCTCCTTGCTCGAGAAGCACCTGCTTTTTCTTGGCTTCTCTGTCCCTTTAAAACCAACTCGCGCTCGAAAGAGCAGCAGTGCGTCGGCCATCACCTTGCAAAAATTTAAATTTAAATACAGCTGCTTCCCAATTTTTTTTGACCCCTTGAAACCTGGTATCTCTTTTTTATCCTACTATATATAAAAAAATAGTGTTTGTGTGTGTGTGTGTGTGTGTGTGTGTGTATATTTGCATGCACTTCCGTTTGGATGTTCCGCACCTACAGCCTCGGAGAAGCATTTTTTCGGTAGGGAAGAAGCGTGAATAGGTAACCAAGGGTCCCGAATCGACTGCACACACATCAATGTTTTGAAAAATTGCTATTTTCGATATTAAAATTAGGTTTTTGTAAAGTTTTTGGCCAACCTCTTTGTTAGGAAGCAATTAGCATACGCCGGAAGTGGAAATGGTTTATCAAAAGGAAGAGAGGGCGCGCTTTTGTTTTTTGGTGAGCGGTTTTCGGCAGGAATTATGCAAAGTCAATAACTTCATCGATCCTAGACGGGGCAAGGGTTGAAAGGCCGCGAAGCGGTTTTTCAACCCTGGTACTTTACTTACTTTACTTGGATTGGTATCTATATTGATCATTACTGCGACTGATTTCTCCTTTCCTGCCCAAATTGCTATAAAACCCCATTTACAATAGATTTTTTTCAGCGACTATGCCCCCGGTCGCCTTCGATCAGGGCTCCCCGGGGCGCCTGGTATCATTTCTGTTTGAGGGAGATGAAACGGTTTCTTGCGAGGTAAGTAAAATGTGCCTTGAGTTCCATGCGATTCGAGTAGCTTATGATCATCTCCGTTTTTCAGGTGTGCTTCGAAGCCTTCCAGCCCATCCAACGACCCCCGAAAATCCTGCCCTGCGGCCACAACTTTTGCTCGCAGTGTCTCTTTAGTATTTGCTGCCATCAAGAGGTAAAGAAAATTGGCATAAACAAGAAACATTTTTTGTTCAAAGAACATTAATTAAAAATTTTAATATTTTCTTTGATTCTTTCCAGGGGTTTTAATGGTCTTTTTAAAGGCGTCGAGACAAAAGCCTTCGAATTAAGGCTGTCTGTTGCTTTCCGACGCCTAAATTTGGCCACACCCTAATTTGCATAATCGGAATTTTATGGGGAACGCGGGGAGCTGACGCTAATTTGATGTTTTTATTGGGCTCCCGGGGCTTCTAAAGGGGTTTGGAAGGCAAGAACCGAACAAGGAGATTTTTTAACTAACGCTAAAAATTCCAAAAATAGTTAAAAATTGATTTCTTATTTAAAAATTATTTTTTTTTTGAAAATTGCCGCTATATAATTAGCACGCTAATTACAAATATGACCTGAATTTTCAGTACTACCTGCTTGATTCGATCAAATGTCCGACGTGTCGACGGCAATTCTCGACGACAACGGCGAAGAATGCGCCGACAAACTACGATCTTTGTAGTAAGTATTTGCTGTATTGGGTGATTTTAAGATTCTAGCTAATCTCAACGATTTCGATAATTTGCATATTTTTAGAAATCCTGGAAAGCGTCAAGAAAGGCCGTGAGGTGAACAACGTGACCGTAATCCACGTCAGCGGGACGGAGGAGCCGAAAACCCCGAAAACCTCGAAGAGTGATAAAAAGAAAAAGAAGTGGAAGAGCACGGATTTGGATCGGGAGAGGAGGCATCGGGAGGAGGTGAGAAATTTACTAAAAATTAGCATAAATTGCATTTTTTTGAGTAGCTAAAAACCTCGAAAAATTGCAAATCATAATCTTGAAAGGCCAGAAAAATGCTGACGAACACTATCGAAAACTATTGAAATTAATTGCATAATTAGAATATTAAGACCAAAAAATTTCGCTACAGTAAGCCATTAAAAAAACTATAAATTTAAACGTACATGTAAAAAAGATAAACAGCTATTTTCCAGATCCAATTCCTCGCCCCAGACGTGAAACGACTGGCTGGTGGCTCGAAGAGGGAAAAAGTGGCTGTGAAAAGGTTGGCAAATGGTCAGGATTACGTTATCCAAATGTCATTTTAGGTGTCAAGACTGCAAGCGAAAAGTTACCGCAAAAAACCTGGAGAAACTGGCACGATACTGCGAGGAATGCTCGACTTCGGCAAGCGTGGTAGGTATCTACATAGCCTTAAAATATGCCAAATATTGCTTTCCTTAACACAAATATAACTTTAACGAAATGCAAACTTACCATAGGGAATAACATCCGTTTTCAGAACTTCTCATGCCTCGAATGTTGTGTGAATTTGCACAACGGTCATCACCTCTTCTCGGTGCAGCAAATGTGCTCCATCAAGCAGCAGGTAAGCTTGCGCACGATCCAATTATTATATAACTCAGTCCGTATCATAGTTTTTAAAACATGTATGCAGACGTAAATGCATAGCTTAGGTGCTCGATGAGGTCCGAGAAATCCGGAGCAAAACCGTCGACGCTGGCGAGCGCTTTGATCGTCGGCTATCTGAGTTGAGATCCGCTGGTGCTCCTATCGATTCTCCACAACTTGTTGCTGCGAAACAGGTAAGCTAGCTCTCTCTCTCTCTCTCTCTCCTATCTCTTTCGCCCTCTCTCTCGCTTGCTCTCTTTCTCTCTCTCTCACTCACTCTCTCTCTATCTCTCTCTGTCCTTCTCTCTCTCTCCTTCTCTCTCCCTCTCGCTATCTCTCTCGGTATCTCTCTCTCTATCAATATTTCTTGCTCTTTTCTCAATCTCTAATTTATTTTGTTTAGAATTGCATGAACGAAGCCCTCGCCCAACTCGATGCCACAATCCGGAAGCTTGAGGCCAAAAGGCTCCTCCCCACGACGCTTCTCAAGTGCATACGGTAGGAAGAATCTATCAAAAACGCAAAATTCTCGATTATTTTAGAGAGGCACAATATTCCCACTACACCAAAGTGTCGCAGCTTAGTGCGAGGCTTGAAAAAGCGGTCATCATTCCCCAGAACCACGACAGCCCGATGCACGCGACGAAGGCTTGTGATCGTAAGTTGTGTTGCAAAAATACCACAGCCTGGCGTTGCAAAAATCCCGACAAAAACAGCGAAAAATACCGAAAACTTTGAGACCCTTCGGCTGTAGGGGCGGGGGGTAAAGTAAAGTTTTACCTACATGTCTAAAAATCGAACTCGTTCAATACTAGGTACCTAATTCACTACAAATTCCTTTCAGGCTTCTCCTCCTCCTTCTGCTCCACAGCCACCACCACCTCCCGAATCCGCCAGCAAAGGCTGACCGTGCGTGGGGACGATTCTCTGGCCAGAGAAGCCCTGCACGCAATCGTTTCCGTACTTCCTCAAAATGAGAAATCGGCGCAGTTGGCTGAGGTAAGGATTCTCTCTCACTCTCTCTCTCTCTCTCTCATTCTTCTCTCTCTCCAATCATTTTCAAAAACCTTATTTTTCAGATTCTCATGCGCTTCACGCCAAAGGATACGGTAGAGCAGCGGAAGCAGCTGTACCTGAACGCCGCGAAGTTGATCGTCCAGTTTCTTTACGAGTAAGCTTTTCTATCCTTGACTCTCTCTCTCTCTCTCTTTCTCTCTCTCTCGCTCTTTCTCTCGCTCCTCGCTCTCCCTCTCTGTTTCCTTCCAACCCCCCGCGCTGGGTTCAAGGTTTTCCTGAACGCCTTCTACCAGTTGCACGTCCTCAGCAGGAAAAAGAACGAGTTCGGCACGGAAACCAAGAAAATCAGCCGCGTTCAAATCTGGAAGAGCGTCCAGTTCTGCTACAACGAGCTCCTTAAGGTGGCGTCAAAGGTAGTGCATCGGAATTTGATAAAAAAATGTCGATTTCTAGAAATTCCCCGCCTCCCACCCCGAACGCATTGACGTCATCGATGACCTGGCGTATTTGTGTCATTTGTTCGCGGACGTTTGCGATCAGGTTAGTGAATTTGGACGTTAAAGGGGTTGTGAGGCATTTGAATCTGCCCCTCACTACGGCTAGGTTTAGACAGTTACGCGGAAAGACAAAACACACTTTTTCGGGTGGGAAACTTCGATACACTTGCTCGAACGTAACAGCCCTAAAAGCTATTCAAATCTGGTGGATTAGGGTGTCACTATACCCTTAAAATCGAAAAGAATTTTGGATTCAAACTAATTTTTTATTTAGAGTACCGTCACCGTGTGTATGATCGAAGCGGCACGAGCACGAGCATCTGATAGCTTCCTCGATGAGACACAACGAAATTTGGCAGACGAAGAGATTGCAGGTGAGAGCGAGAGAGAGAGAGAGAAAGTGCGCGAGCGAGACAGATAGAGAGAAGAGAGAGAGAGAGAAGAAGAAAGAGAATAGAGAGAGAGAGAGAGGGAGGGAGCAAGAGAGAGAATAGTTTGCTATATAAACCGTATAATTCTTCCCATTTAGCAAATCGACGACCACCTCCTCGACTGCCGTAAGGCCCAAAAGCTCCAACAGCTCCGCTCAACCAAGCAAAAATCGGGCCTCAAATCCCTTTTTTCATGTCTCCGCTCGACGGCTACTGCTTGAAGCAACCCCGTGCACGCTTTCTTGTGATTTTTCAGCCAATTTTCATGTGTTCTTTTTCAAACTGTGGTAGTGGGTAGATCAGAAGGATAAACATTTTTTTAAGTAATTTACGATCAGGTGCTTTTCGTACCCGTTTCAATCTTTTCTCGTGCGAAAAGAAAAATCGTTAATTGCTTACAAACATTTATTTTACAAAAACAATACCAAAAAATGTTAGGGCCAGGCCCTGAGCAAAATCAAGCCCATCCCAACAGGTAGTTGTGGTTTGATAAATTTGGGATTAAACGATTTTGAGGTGGGCTTGAATTACAGCAGGTTGGCAGGTTGATAAAAATATGCAAAAATCGAGGGGATGGCAGTTATTATGCAAATTTAAGGCAAGTGTAAAGCAATAGGAAAAAGGGAATTTTGCTGCAGTATTTGGGCGTGACAAAAAAAATGTGAAAATTCCAATCGGCCGGAAAAGTAAAGGATTTTTCGTCAAAAAAAAATCGGTTTTATAGCTCCTAGCCTTACCTAAATCCAAGCCCATCCCAACTTGTAGTTTGCAGTTGGTAAGGTGATGAAATTTGGGATTGATGACATTTGGGGTGGGCTTGGATTCGAGGCGGCTAGGCAAAAACCATTTGATTGGTGACCGGAAGAGTGCAGATATCGAAAATTACGGGATTAAGGGGTTGAGACGGGGTTTAGCGTAGTAAAAATAGAGGGCTACGGCACTGTACAAATTACGCTAGCTAGCTAGCAAATTACAAGCGCAGTTTTTAATCAATTTTCCAAAATTATGGCCGGTTAATAGAGTACGGTACAGTTCACTAGCATTTATGAAAAAATTGCCACAAATTCCGAATTTGGTTTTTGAAGCTTTTTTAACTTATTTTTTAAGTCCTTAACGCTTTTTAAGCTTTGAGCTTATAACGAACCGGTTAAACAAGTTTTATAAGCCTTAAGTTAGTTCTTCAAAATTCAAATTTCTCACAAACACTTTTTCAATGCCAAATTTCATGTTTTTCTAATTTATATCTAGGGGGCTGGAATTTCACCAGGAAATTTTTGAATTTTTACAGTACCGTAACCCTCAATTTTCCAGCAAGTTTCTTAATTAAGATTTTTCCGAGGCTGATCATCTACAGAAAGTTCTCAAACTTCTGCGTGATGGCCCCGTAGAAATCATCCGAGAACTTGACGATAACCCCCAAGGTAGCAATATCCATGGCGAAGATGATCGGGAACCAATAGTACAAGAACATCTGCGGGAACCACATCATCATGAGAGTGAAGAAGATGTAGGGGATTAGGTCAACCATGACGAAGGAGAAGATGATGTACAAGAACTGCATCAGCCTGGCCGATGAGACCCTCGAGGCCGGGGATATGGAGCTGCGAGTTGGTGACGTTCGGGCCGAAGAAGAGGGCACAGCTGAAGACGATGAAGGCGATGCGGGTGCACTAAAGTGCGGATTGTTGAAGAGAGAGATAGAGATAGAGAGAGTGAGCGAGAGATAGAGAAAGATAGAAAGATAAAGAGAGCAGAAAGAGAGAGAGAGAGAAAGAGAGAGAGAGAGTAGCGTAGAGACCCGAGCTAAAGCTGGACCGCGTCAGAAACAGACTGCGAGAGGGACGGCCAAAGCCATAGCTAGATGGAGAGAGAGAAATAGAGAGAGAGAGAGAGAGAGAGAGAGAGATAGCAAGAAAGTGGCGAGTTGTTCATCTACCAACCTGCGGGGACTGAAAATCGGCGCTGCAGCGGACGGCGACGAGGAAGGCGGGGAGGAGGAAGCGGATATAGTGGCAGACAAGGGCAATGCAGTCGCCGATCGTGGTCAGCGTCTTCAGCCAGCCTTCCGTCGCCAAGTCGTTGGTGATCGCCAGATGGTGAGCCGAGTGATGGGTTTCGGAGGCGGTCAACTAAATTTTGGATCGAGGTCGTCGGGTAGCTTACAGGATTTTTCTCTCTCGCTCTCTCTTTCTCTCCCGCTCTCTCGCTTTCCGTCTCTTGCATAAAGATACAGACAAAACCTCTTGAAACTCACAATGCTAGCGACCACGAGGCAGACATAGACGAGGTAGTAGCGTGTCCAGTTGACGGCAATGTCGTGGCCGATTTCTGAAAATTAGTTATAAATTTGGTTTGATGATCCCTTTATGGAAAAGCAAGCGTGTTGCGAGAGAGAGAGAGAGAGAGAGAGAGCGAGAGTGGTCGACTTACCGTGAATGATGCGCCTAGCAAGGGTTCGCTTGTGAGCGGCCTGGCGCGGCAGCACGTTGAGCTCGAGCTCACTCATGGTAGGACGAACCATCCTGAAAAAAGAAGACCATCGTGGACTTTAAGCAGAAGCATCATCGGCTTTAAACTGGAAAAAAAGAGGATTGATTGCAAAGATTTGATTATGACTGGAAACGTAAAGTAATCTTAATCTTCTGAAAGTTCAAGCTTTTCGCTAGCTAGCAGTGTTTTCGAAAATACTTACAATGTTCGAAAGTTAACTCAATGTACATATAGTAATTATTGTATCCGGACATTAGCGAAAATGTTCAAGTTTTGGCGGCTAAGTTTGGAGAACTGACTGGGGGCCGGGTAGGCACCCGGACCCGGGTGGTGGCAACATGTGGCGCGATACCGTAACCCAAAGTTTTAGTGGATACGCCCACTGGCTGCTCTGTCTCTCTTTCTCTCTCTCTCTTTCTCTCTCTCTTTTCTTTTTTCTCTATTTCCACAACCTGCCCCGCCCAGTTCCAGAGAAACCCGATTTGGCCAACGGCAGGAAAAGTACCGAGGCAGGCTAGCAGAGAAACTTGGAAGAATTTATGGAAAATAAGGCGTGATGACTCTAACAAGAAACAAGGGTTAGGCATACCAGCAGAGATCATTGTGGAAGAAGGGCAATGTGGCCATTCAGGCTTGAAGAGCGAAGGGTTAGGCATACCCAATTTTAATTAAAATTTAATTTTGGGTAAAAAAACCCAAAAAAAGAACCTTTAGATTAGCGGGGGGAAAAGACCAAAAATGATAATGATTTTTCAAAATTTTCTAACTTGAAAGGTTTTCTTTTATGTTAAAATTTTCTTTCAAAAACAATGTAAAACACTTTTATTTGATTACTGGTAAACCCGGGGAAACGAAAATTGTTCCGAAATTTCCCTAAAAAACCCACTTCGAGAAATCCAGAATTCTGGAAAATTAAATAGCACCGCGGTTCAAGCTAGTGGAATCCTGAAACAAACGAGGCCAAAACTAGGCAAATTTTCTTCAGCCGTTTGCTAGACCGGCGGCTGAGTCATCTGACTACCAAAAGCCGAGTGGCCGCTGATTGCCCAGATTTGTGGAGATGAGTCATCATGTTTATGTAAATTGGGCAGCAGAAACAACAAGATTCCAGAGATTTGCTTTGAGATAAACACACAAAAAACATCTGGCTGGGTATTTTTGGCGTTAGTCGGTTCGTAATGAGTTTGTTTATGCAAATCTGAGGGTCTCAAAGGGCATGCCGGCAGAGACCATTTGGGACGAGTGACCCAAGTCTAAAAACATGTGCAAATCTGGGTCCCTCAAAGGGAAAGCCGGCGAAGATCATTGGAGTCAAAGCTGGGCCAAAAAAAACATGTGGCAAATTCCTCGATTTGCCTTATGACGGCCGGGGTCAATCGGGCCAGTCGACTACCGGCCCGCTTTGATTAATGGCGATGAGCCGGATGTGGGAAGTGGCGCGGCCCGGTTTTTTGGAGCGATATGACTAACCGCAACATCTGGCACTAACTGGTGTCGGCGACAAATCATTTACCGCGCCTGACCCTAGGAAGTCCGGGAAAACTACCGTAACCACGATTTTTGAGCGGTCGTGGACGAAAATAGCCTAGACAAGAGCTTTGGGAGGCAACGTCTGAGTTGCGTGATATTCAAGGTATTGCGTAGCAATATAATGCTTGAATTTGAGATTTTGTTCAGCTCTAGAACTCGATTTAAAGGAACGTGTAAGACAAGTCCGCGTTTTTTAATGATGTTTTTTGTAGCATTCAACAAAGTTTTTAGAATCAGCTTTAAACTCACTGTTTCATTTTCCCCGAACCATCCGACCCGATCATATTTTCGAACTTTCACAAACTTCTGCATGGCACGTCTTCTCCCTAGTTCCCGAATTTTTGAGCTTTTTGAGCCCTTAGGTCCTCCGGAAGCGTAAATTTCTCACACGTTTTCGAGTTCATTAGCACCCAGCGAATTCCCAGGCCTTATGTCTAGTACTAACTACTGCCTGATCTATGGGCCCGGTGGGCCGCGGCTACAGTAGGCCAGCAAACTAGTCCAAAATGATTTCTCACAACGCTAATGAATTCACAGGTCCCGGACGGTTTTGGGACTCCCCGTAGTCTCCCGCAACCGTCGGCGCCTAACCGCAAGCTTCCGGAAAATTGACGTGAACCCGGAATTTCCAGACTTCCTTGAAAATCCGGCTGTTCCCTTGCTCACAACCACACGAAAATCAGGAACTACGAGGAAGAACGGTGGCTAAAACAAGTTTCGTTCCGTGAAATATGGCTTCTCAATCACTGCGAAATAAGGGTTTCGATCAATAATGCAAACGGAGTATCTATTTGTATTTTAAATTAATCGATACCATAATACAGTAAGCCTGCGGGTTTATTCAAATTACTGGACTCCTTAAAACATGGAATTAATATGAATCGTTCCGTTGCTGTGCGCCTCCTTTGTTGTCGAGTGCGTCGAATGGTCGTAGATCTTCGTCCGGGCGAATTTCTTCCAGAAAATGACGATCCCGACCACGCGCTTGCGATACGGTAGCACGTAGTAGATAGTGATTGCTGGGCTGAAGGCGCTGACCTAAAACAAAAATCGATTCAATGCAGCCGATTTTTAGGTTTTTTTTGCCGTTTCAAACCTACCATAGCCAGTAGTAAAAATGGGGCCTCCTCGAAGTACGGTGCTTTGTCGCCAAACCTAAAACAAATCGGTAAATTTTCGTGTTTTTGAGCTTACGGTAGCTGGAATTGGCGCCAGAAGAACATGGAACATTGGCTCATCATGACGACCGGCAGTACTGCTTGGATAGTTAGGGCCTAAATTAATTTTTTTCGTATCTTTCGCGGCGGTATCGCTCTCGCCTCCCTCTCTCTCTGTCTCTTTCCAACCTTGATCAAATCGTGCTGGGCCCTTTTCGTACTGTTGCTCATCGCCGACGTGTTATCGTTAAGAATATGCATAATTTTGGTACGATAATAAATCGATAGGCAGTATCCCGGAAATACCGGAAACAAAATCCAAACAATCAGGACCATCGTGCGAAAATTAGGAAAAGCCTTGTGGAGAGCGTAAGCCACATACGTTCCCTGAAAAATGCTTTCATAGCCAAGCATAGCCGCGATATTTGGATCATCGGGGAATAGCGAGATATTTCTGCCAGCTACCAGTAGTTCTCGAGTGGCACCTGTGGTGCTGGTCGAAGCAGCAAACGTGATCTGCAAAATTTCGAACTTTATGGGTGCTGGGACGCGCGAGAATCGACCCCATATCTCGGTTAGGTCTCGACAAAATCACATATTCCCTTCCCTTCAAAAACTAGGGCAAGTTTTTAAGAGCATTACGTAGCGTTCGAGACCCACTTTGGAAAACCCTTTTTAAGAGGCGTTTTTTGCCTGTCGAAACCTAGTCCTCTGAAGGGGGCTGATCTCTGTGCTTACTTGCCCCTTTAAAACCCAAATAAAAGCTTACCACCGATACTAAAGAAGGAATGTAAAAGACGCAACACAGCAGACCGATCCACCAGGCTTTTGGGGTGTGCTTTGTCAAGACGTAGTGACGATACCTAAAACGACAATTTTTT